>CM045924.1:5372500-5680000 GCA_025177825.1 Aechmea fasciata | reverse complement strand
ATATACATATACATATAGATATATATATATGTACATATATATGTACATATATATATATATATACATATATATATGTATATATATATATATATATATATATATGTACATATATATGTACATATATATATATATCTATATGTATATATACATATGTGCATATACATATAGATATATATATATGTACATATATATGTACATATATATATATATATACATATATATATGTATATATATATATATATATATATATATATATATATATATATATATATATATATATATATATGTACATATATATGTACATATATATATATCTATATGTATATATACATATGTATATATATATATATGTATATATATATATATGTATATATACATATATATATATATATATATGTATATATATATATACATATGTATATATACATATATATATATATATATATATATATATATATATGTATATATATATATATATATATATATATATACATATATATATATATATATATATATATATATGTATATATATATATATATGTAGTATTTTATCTTTATAATATAGATATATTATTATATAATTTACTATTTATTTTTTATAATTATTTATTTATTATATATAGTATTTTTATTTTTTAGCTTTTCCCCGTGGAACCCACTCACTATAACAAAATATGTTTTAGACGACGCTTTTTGGACGATCATTTATTCTAGCGTCTTTAATATTTAGCATTTGCCGACACAATGATTAAGCGTCGCCAATAAACATATTTTTATCAAATATTTATATAAATTTGCCGACACTATATTAAAACGTCAGTATATTTATCCCGACATGTTTATTTAACGACTCTTTATCCGATACTTTTACAAGCGTCGGCATTATTTTTGCCGACGCTTTAAAGCATCGCTAATTATTATTTAAAGTGTCCTTAATTACAAAATTTTTTGTAGTGACTCCTCTCTCTTTTTTCCTCTTTCCTTTCCTGACTTTTTTTTTCTTTTTTCCCCTCTTTTCTAACATTTTTTTGCCCCCGTATAATTGTGGATCACATACAAGAAATTAAAAAATAAATTTAAAACTTAAAATTTTATTTTAAATTTAAATTTAAATTTTAAATTGGATATCTCCTTATATTGCTAACTTTGCTGTTTAGGTGCTATTTACTATATAATTTAAAATATTTTAGAATTTACAAACAAATTTCGCCGCGTAGCGCGGGACTTCACTAGTTACTATATGACAATATACCATATATAGGCCTAATTCATACAGCATATAATATAGGGATAATTGCCTATATATCCCTCATGCGTATGAAAATATCCGATCTACCCCTACTTTTTTTTTTCTTTCTAAAATGCCCCTCATACATTCTACCGTTATTGCAAAATACCCCCGCAGTTATCTCCCGTTAAATTAATCTGGGTTAAACGTGAGTTAAATATCTACCACAGTTAAAAAAAATTAAAATACCAATTTTGCCCTTAACTTAAGGGCAAATCAGAAAGGTTGGTGACGGTAGAGGGGTATATTGAAAAAGACCAAAAGTCGAAATGCTTTTGTGCCCTTGACTTTAAGGGCAAATAAGAAAGACGGTGATGGTAGAAGGGTATATTTGAAAAGGGCAAAATAGTAATTTTACAGAGATAACAGAGTTACTTAACAGATTTTAACTCTAAGGGTATATTTGAAATAGGTTGGAACGTAGGAGGGGTATTTTCAATATTAGCCTTCTAAGAGGGATAAATCGGAAAATCGGAAACTTTTCAGGGGTATATAAGCAATTGCCCCTATAATATAATTCATAAGATAAGAATATACCTGAGGTTGAGGATCATGTACACCGCATGCTGATTTATTTTTGTTTGTTCATTCTAAAGAGGCGAAGCATGCTGTTGGAGATCACATTAATTACTTTCTAATTAAATGGACATCTTACAGCTGCCTGCCTTTTTATTCCCAGATTTGATATATGATCGAGTAAATTTTGTTACATATTGTTGATAACAAATTTTGTTCATAAGATAATTAAGGACATATTCGGAGAAGGGACATGGGCGATTGCCAAAAGGAGGTTTAGCTTGATCAGTACGAGGGGGCATAACAAATTAATTAAAGCCATTTTGATACAAAGCTTCAGAGAGGCCGGCTGACAAACCATTTAAAGTTTAAATAGAAAAATGTTGAAGAATTTGAAAATAGCTGCAAATTTCAGAAAGAGAGCGTAACTATATATATACTATGTAGTTTGAGATTGTAAACTGGCTACGTAAGGAGGCATCCAATTAAACCTATCAAATTTTATCCATATTCTCTACTCGTACTAGACGTAGAGCATTATCAGCATCAGCGGGGACGGTTGGTGGTGGATGGTTTTGTTGATAAATTGGATCGGTTTGGATGCCTCCGTCGTGACTCTGAAAGAAGTGCAATGACACATCGAATCAATTGTATACTATGGAACATGCGCCACCAGAATTAACTATATATAATTGATGCATGAGAGGAATCATATATATGTGCAAATTGTTCCATTTGATTAACAGGCCGGCAATTAAGAAATTCTATCAGACAATTAATTATGAACCTCAAGAGAATGAAAAGCATAACAAAAGAAGAATTTTGCTTACTAATTATTTTACACTCCCCTTAATTACTTCAGGATCAATATTTGCCCACTAGCTAGCTGTATAAGTTTCTTAATTTTTTTATATTTAAAATTAATTTTTAGGTGGACTGTTGCAATAATTTTACGTGCATGTACAAATATTATTTTTTTCTCTCTCTCCGCTGTATGTGTGTGAGGATAATTACCTCAACTGTGTAATTAGGGAATGAGACAATGATGAGCGAAATGATGGGAACCGATCTCACCACCCAGGGAAGAAGAAGCCAACCAACGAAAACTGGCGTTTGCAAGAACTTCACGTGACATGTCTCAAGGCTTAACCCTTCGACCACTCACACCCCTCTCCCCAAGCTCTATAAAATCCACTTTAACTTCGTTTTAGCAACATACTGGCAATTAACCAATTAGCTCCATATTACTACTACTACTACTACTACTACTACTACTACTACTACTACTAGCTAAGGGAGAGGGAGAGAGCCCATGATGGCCATGGACTCCTCCAAGATCACAGCTCTTCTCCTCATCCTTATTCTCTCCATTTCATCCACCCCTCTAACCCTAGCTTGCGGCTCATGCCCCACTCCATCACCGGAGACCCCGAGTGGACCCATCCTTCCCCCAATCATCGGCAAACCACCCATCACCCTCCCGCCAATTATTGGCAAACCGCCCATCACCGTCCCACCAATCATCGTCGTCCCGCCGATCACTATTCCACCGATCATTGGCGGCACGCCACCCACAACTGTGAAACCAGGATGTAAGCCACCCCCTCAGACCTGCCCCATCGACGTCCTCAAGCTTGGGGCTTGCATAGACTGCCTGGGCGACGAGATACATCTCGGCGACCCGGCGGTGCAGTGCTGCCCGCTCATAGGCGGTCTTTCAGGGGTTGCAGCAGCGGCGTGCTTGTGCACCACCATCAAGGCCAAGCTGCTCGACATCAATGTCTACCTCCCGCTCGCGTTCAAGCTCCTCATCACCTGCGGCAACTCCGTCCCTCCTGGTTACACCTGCCCGAATTAAAGTACAAAAAGTTCACTTTCTTTGCTGTTTCTTCTTCTGCTATATGAACTTTCTTAATTTGCTTCTTCACTTGTACTGCTGGCGAGCTCATGCTTGCTCTTTCTTCCACTTATGCTCCCGTTGGCAAAACTAAAAGAAAGAAGAAAAGAGCAATAAAAATGCGAAGAGAGAAAAAAGAAGAGAAACTCTTCTTCTTCTTCTTCTTCTTCTTCTTCTTCTTCTTCTTCTTCTTCTTCTTCTTCTTCTTCTTCTTCTTCTTCGAAGTAAAGCTTAATTTTCTTTCGGTTTCTTCCTAAATTTGGAATAAAGTTTTCGAGAGGAAGATGAAGAAATGAAAAGAAAGGAGAAAATAAGCAACGAACTTTAAAAAAGAAATTACACTCATCCATCCAAAGGTTTAGACACTTTTTTTGAGTTTTTAATATTAAAAAAATTGCATGACTAGTGTGAAAATATTAGTTGTTGGATGAAAAAGTTTCTAAGATTTAAATCTACTATTTGGGAAGTAGCATTACTCAAAGTAAAAACAGTAACTTACATCATCAAAAACTAACTTTATTATTATTATTATTATTATTATTATTATTATTGTTTGTCCAAATTTTATAAGGAACACTCAATTTCTTCTATCTTCTTTTTTTCTTTTTTTCTTTTCTGATTTTTTTTTTCAAATTTTCTTTTCTGATCCTTTTTTCTGATTTTCTTTTCTGATTTTTTTATACGATTTTCTTTTCTAATTCTTTCTTTCTTTCTCATGCTCTTAATTTACAGCCGAACAGCAAAATATTACAGATTTTATTAAAGCGTTGACCAAAATGTGTAAATGGTTGGAACTGATCATATATAGAATCCTTTTGTTCGCAGGGAAAGGGGAGTTAAGGGATGCTGCTGGATTAATTGTAGATGGTGATGAGACATAAGACGATGTCAACTCACCCATGCATGTGTATCTTCTGTTTCTTTATTGGTTCTAAATTTGTGTTTCCTTGGCGCAATTTGTTCAGATGTTTTATGTTGTATGGATTCTTCTCGTTCTAATTCCTTCATTTAAATGTGTACTTTTGTGTCATGAGAAATAAATACCTGGCTTAACTGAATTGTTGTGTAGAATGGAATCAATATACAAGTATTTGCTGAAGTTTAGCGACTTTTGCATATTGCCTCGTTGATATTTAATCTTTACAAGTAGCTCCTCCAAACTTTATTAAGTGAGTAATGCTTCTATACTTCTTTTTTTTTTTTTTTTTTTCATTAATGTTCATTCAGGCGTATTTAGGGGTGTCAATCCATCTCGCTGTTCGCGAGCCAGTTCGTGTTCAGCTCGAAATGAGCTCGAGATCGGCTCGCTCGTTTAGTAAACGAGCCGAACACGAGCTGAATTTTTCAGCTCGTTTAATAAACGAGCCGAACACGAGCTGGAGTCAGCTCACTCGTGTTCGGCTCGATAACAGCTCGAATACATATATTTTATATTTATATAATTTATTTAATTTATATTTTTATATATAAATAAATAATTATATATAATATATATTTTTATCATTTAATTTTTAGCAAAATAAAAATATAAATGCGAGCTTAATTATAAAAGACTCATTTGTATATAAAGTTTTAACTATTAGATCAAAGTGTAATTGATAAAATTTTATAAATTTATTTTTTTAATATATTTAATTTAATTTTTTTTTATTTATTGTTCGTTGGCCACCTCGTGAGCCCGCTCGTGTTCGGCTCGTCTATTAAACGAGCCGAACACGAGCCAAATTTTTCAGCTCAATACTTTAATGAGCCAGCTCGTGTTCGGCTCGTTTAATCACGAGCCGAACACGAGCACTCGCTCGTCGAAATGTTCAGCTCGTTTACACCCCTAGGCGTATTCAACGGCTCAAATTTATTTTTTTTTGAATTGTGACCTGCAATAGTAGGTCACTTTGGGAGAGGTATCAGTTACCAGGTACCTCAAAGAAGGGCATTTTTGTGTCATGCCCCAGGGTTCCTTTTTAGTTTAGAAACACAGCGAAAGTGTCTTCTTTTTTTTTTTTTTTTGAAAACTCGACTCCTCAAATTGGTGTGCCAAATTCGCCACAAATATAGAAAGTCCACTGTTCACACGAACAAAATCGTCCTTATATTTGCATGGCGTCGCACGAGTACAAAACGTATAACTAGGGTACAACCACCACAAATAAATACACAACATTCAACTATTTATATACATTCATACACCATTCACCATAGGTTCATATTCAGTGTTTAAACATAAATCCACAACTATTGGTTTTAAAATGTTTCCTACCATTTTGAAATACTGAGTCATAAAAATCATGAGAAAATCTTTTAAAACTCTTTCCCTCACGAAAACTCTTTTCATTTAAAAACGCGCTACCACGAAGGGTAGAAAACCATTTTCAATCCACGAAAATCTCAGATTCGTTATTACATTCATAAAATTCTAAATATTCAAATGTAATAAAATACTGAACCAAATATATAAACAGTCTAAGTTATTTATTTAAACAAGCTGGGTAGAAAAATAACCGACAACGGGACGGAGCTCTATCGCACGCTAGATGCGCTCCTCACCAAGCGTCCCACTCGGACTTGCGACATCACCTGTAATGGGGGCGGGGGGTGAGAACATGTAAACATGTCTCCTCTCACAGTGGGTGCCGCAAGCCGGCAAGGGTGAGGGGTACTCACCAATCAAGGAGGATAACAATAATATTGTCACGCCGCGAGCCCGATCCATTTGGCCGGTTCGAGCGTGTCAACAGACGCCGAACGGACGGATTCTCCCCTATCCGCCCAAGGCTCAACAATAGTACAGATAGAGTATAAATTTTACACATGCGGAAGCATACATAATGGCTTGCACGAGGGCAAGCAATAGCCAAAGTGAAAGTACTAAACCAAACATACAAGTACAATGATTAATTGAAATCACATACATGTAAATATCTTTACAACTTTGAATTCTTTTAATACCTTTGAGGTCTTTGCATTCTTTGCATCATTTCTTTCTTACATCACATTTACCTCAAAATAAAACTTGATTACATTTAAGGTTAGCATCTACAATCATCAAATACAAAAGATGATATACAAAAGGGAATGCAACTACCAAAAGTAAAGTAACTGGGCGGTCTCTGTCTAGGGCGCAATACCATTACCGCGATCGTCAGCCGGCTCGCTCGGTCTCGGCTCTGTGGAAATAGTGGGGTAAGATGTAACATACTGGACTTGCGCAAATTGCGGAGTTCGAGTATTTGACTCTTGTTGGAGCTTTTTCAGATTTTCTGGAGGGTCGTTGACTGTGTTCCGACCTATGGCGCGTGTACCGAGGTTTGGGGATGAGTCCCAAGCCCTAAAGTCCAAAAAGTTGGATTTTAGGTGGCTCTCGGGTTGGAAATTCTGTGCCTTGTACCAGTACAAAATGGTGTCTATACCGGTACAAAATAATGGCTATACACATGTACCAAGATTTATACCGTATAAAGAGGGCAGATTGGCGAACCCGAGGCTCGGTTTGGTTTTTACAGTGGTTTATACCGATGTAATGGATTTGTACCGCACAACTGGCAGAATGTGAGCAGACCGAACTGCAGGGGTGTTTTAGCATCTTGTTGCTTCTATTAGGTCCCCACACACCCCTAGGGCTTCATTTGAGCCCTCCATCACAGCAAGCAAGGTAGGAGACCTTCTCTCTCTAAACCCTTGTGCTCTTTTGGATTTTTTGGTGGATTGTTAGGAGATTGATCTCTCTCTCCTTCTCCTTTGGCCACCTAGAGCCATTATCTTCTTGTTGGAGCTTGGAGCTTGCTTTTTGGAGCTTTGTGGAGGATCAAGCTTCAAGCCTAGGGCTTTTTGAGCTTGGATTAGAGCTTCTTAGAGGTATGTGAGTGATCTCTTTCCTCTAGTTTCGAATTTTGTGGGTTTTTGTGAGATGAAACCCTAGAATGGGATTCTAGGGTTAGGATTTGGAGATTTTTGATTTAGGGCCTTTGGGACCTAATTGATGGGTTTAGAACTTTGATTTAGGTTGGATTAGAAGGACTCTAACTTCCATTTGGAGATCAAGAGCACTTCCTTCGCTTTCGGTGAGTTTTCTCCAACCTTTTGTCGAAATCCTTAAAGTGTGAACTCAAGGTTTATTTCCTTAGCTTGTAACTCCTAGGGTGAACTTTTTAGGACTCTAGGAGTGATTATCGAAGCTTCGTTAGCGGTTCGGAGCAACGCTTTTCGCACTTGGTGGGTTTGGCTTCATGAGTATAGGAGCAAATGGCTCCTAAGTGCTTAGTTGGTTTGATTTAATTATTTTGAATGCATATTCATGCTAAATAGATTTATTATGAATTTTGAATCACTTAAAATGCATGCCTTATGTATGATAAAATTTCCACTCTATATAGTAGAGCTATTTGGGTTAAACTGCATGCATGTGGGGGTGGTTCTTGGGGGCGCCTGGGAGTGTGCCATTTATGGTGATTTTAGCTTTGATAATGTTAATTGTGAACATTAAATACATGTTGGGACTTAGAAATCTTAAGTGTCATAAAGCGGCACTTAACATAGAAAACTATGAAACTGCAACATAGAGACTTGACATAGGCCACTTAACATATACAATATTCCATGTTACAGACATGATGACATAGAGATAGGCCTTGTGGACAATTGTACATTCCATGTTAGAGACATGATGTAAGGTACTGGACTTCTAAAACTATGAAGTTACGGTGTACCTTTGGTTGGAAAGCCATTTGGATGGTTTCGGTGAAGTCCGGGAGCTTTCGGGCGTTTTCAATGCATTAGGAGCAAGAACGGAGCCCGAACGGCAATGTTAGGTCGTGAGCGAAATCCGACGCTTGCGCGGATGAGGTAATGATGTGGACATGATCCAAATCATGTGTGGGGAGTCTCGGTGCGATTTCAAGTGAATCGGAGACCCACAAGTCCAAGAGTGAGTTGGAACGGAGAGGAAATGGAACCCGAAAGGCTACTTTGGGCCGTGAGCCGAATCCGGCACTTGCGCGGATGAAGTGATGATGTGGACATGATCTAAATCATGTTTGGAGAGTCTCGGTTCGATTTGGAACGAATCGGAGGTCAAACGGTCCAAAAGTGAGTTGGAACGGAGAAGAAACGGAAAATGCTGAAATTTGGCTAAGTCCTTAAATGTTGGGCTGAGGTGACCCACTGGTCGGACTGGAATGTCGTCCGGACAATGGTCGTCCTGGACAAAGGATGTCGTCCTAACCGTAGGGTCGTCAAATGGGCAAAAGTGGATTTCGTGGGTGTCGTCCTGGACAACGGGGTGTCTTGCCTCAAGAAATTTCGAAATGCCTTGGGTCAATGTTTCAAATATTGTAGAGTTGAGGGGTTTGTTTGCAATTTGGCAGGGGGTTAAGTGAAGAGAGGGTAATAAAACCCTTTTCTCTCCCTCTCTCCCTCACAGAACTCTCCCTCTCTCTCTCTCTCTGTTCGACCAAAGAGAAGGAAGAAAGAAAGAAAGGAAAAGAGAGAAAGAAAAGAAGAAGAGGAAGAAGAAGATGGAGAAGAAGATGATGGTGATGATGATGATGACCATCTCCTCCTCCTCCCTCAAGCGGGCAAGCTCTTGAGAGGTAAGCTTGAGCTCTCCCTCTCTCTCTTTCATGGTAGATCCCCTTGTAGTGGGTCTTAAACCCTAGAGTTGGGATTTGTGGAACCCTAGCATGCTAGCAAGATGAGTATTCCCCATTTCGTAGATCGATTTGGTGGATTTGGCTATAGTAGCATCTAGGGCATCCAAATGGGGTTTTTAGAAATAGATGAGATTGATCTCATTTGACCCCATGTAAACCTAATTGGGGGCCTAACGAACGCGTTGGCACGCTCGGTTCGGTGATCCGACGAGCGAGTACAAAGATATTAATTATTTAAATATATTCATACCAGATGTCCGCAGCACGCAAGATAGGAGCCCTAAATTCATGAAAACGGAACTGGGGCAACTTGAAGGCGTGGGCAACCCGCACGAAGTCTCGGATCGAGATTCGGAGATCGTTCGGTTGGTCGCGCGTGAGTTCGAGCCGAACCGGTCACGGTGCATGGCGGCCGATTGCAAGTGACTACGAGCAATCGGAGAGCAAAACCAAGGTGGGTGCGTTTACCGAAGCGACTAGGTCGCCTGTATGTCTAAGAGTTACTTAACTCCTGTTGATGCATGTTCAAAAACGCATAAGAAGAAATGCATGCTAGTGATATAAATAATAAATGCTAAGTAGATGCAAGTGAATGAATGAGTGAAATGCATGATAGGGTTGATATGGTTAGATGACTTTCCTTGTATGCTTTCTTATCGTGCGGAGCTATGGGCGTCGCATTAGGACATAGGGTGTCTGCTTGCACACTTCCCTTATCCTGCGGCACAATAGGCTTGCATTTTGATATAGGAAGCATCGGGATGAATATTGCACCGAACCCTAGAGATGACTTAATTATGTATGAGTACCAAGTAGATAACTTGATGAATGATATGTGCAATGACATAGTGTAAAGTATGTTGCAAGAACATAAGCTTAGCATAATAGAAACATGCATATAAGTGGATTGATAGACATAAGAGAGCCAAGTAGAGAATGCCAAGTAAAGAATGTGAGTCATGGACTAAATGCACATATAGATCGAGTGGCATCTAACCTAGTGTAAAGAACATAGGTTATAGTAAACCTAGAGTCAATGGACCTAGGAGTGTGGCAACTTAACCTAGTGTAACAGAACATAGGTTGAGAATTGAACCTAGAGTTAATGTAAACCTAGGCTATGTGACAAGGAATGAACCCTAGAGTCAAGTAGACCTAGGATGTAAAGAACAGAGGACCTATTGGGTTGACTCATGAGGGTTAAGGCCAACCCTCAAGCAAAGTGGATTCCGGAATCCCAGTAATTGTGAGCTCGATAGTTCTGGTTCCGCGGGTGTATGCGGCATGTTCCTCTCCCACCGGAAGAACTTCGAGGATTGTGATTGAGCAAGAACAAAGAGAGCGCTAGGGTGTATGTGGCATGTTCCTCTCCCTATCAGGGAATCTTGGCTATGGGTGTATGCGGCATGTTCCTCTCCCACTGGCGGATCCCTGACCACGGTGCACGGACCTTCGGGCGGGCCGTTGGGCGATGTGGTTCTTGGCTTGCAGGCTGAGGTGTATGTGACAGGGTCCTTCACCTCGAGCCAGGCAAAGTGCGGATTATTCGCTATCGATTGACTCGTGGCCGAGTCGGGTGGCTAGCTGGAATAAGGTAGAAAGAACCTTGAGGGCTAGTAGTATTGTGATTAGCCTAAGGTAATAGACACCTTAGAAGCAAGTTGGACTTGAGATGGAATCTAGGGTTATAGAAACCTTGGACGTTAATGATGTGAGCTAAGGTAAGTAGAAACCTTAGAGTTGCAACTGGTATGATTTATGAATAGCTAAATTAATGAATAGCTAAGTAAGAATGAAATGGCTAAGTACAGAATAGCGAAAAGGTGATGAAAAGCTAAGAGCTAAAGTAATAATTTGCACGTTGCATTTGTGAGGCATGTCTTTATGTTAGTTGCAAGTTATATATCTATATATGTTTTTGGACTAACATATTTGCAGTGCCTCCTTGGACCTATTGGTCGAGCTGTTCTCTTGGGTGATCGTACCCACGAGAACTATGGACAATAGTTCTCACCCCCGTGTTGTGGTTTTGGGGGTACAGTATACACGTGAGCGGCAAGCAGCCAGCGCGAGGCAAGGCGTAGCTCACAGATAGCGCCCTACCCCAGAGACTGTGAGGTAGCAGATTCTCGAGGTGGTCTAGCTTAGAAGGTTAAAGAACAAAAATGTAACTAACTTATGAATGATGTAATAGTAAGTGGATTGTATTTGGAAGTCTAATGTAAAGCAAATTGTGATGTGAAATGTATGTGGAATGAATGTAATAACATAGGATGTGTTTATGTTGTTTGATACCTAGCTTCCTTATGCAATCGTTGTATGTTGAATACTGTTCCAGGTTGGAACCTTCTTGTAATTGTATCGATTGCGACGCCTTGGACGTACAGGGGAAACTCGTCCGTTCTCACGGCGCGCCGAATCCGACCGAATTGGCGGGCTCGGGGCGTGACAGATTAGTTGGTATCAGAGCATAAAGTACTGAATGGGACAATGGCTTAGGTGAACCTAGGAGACCCTAGGATAGTAAACCATAGGAGAATAAGGCTCGTGAGAGACGAGGACTTGTGACTATTGGCGAAAGGTTAATCGATTGGGTCAAGAGTTAGAAACCTCTAAGACGGATATTAGAGGTAGACTCAAGGTGTGATTTATTCTCAACTGAGGATGTTCATGTTGGGTATACACAACATGAAACCGAGTGATGAGAATAGATGCCCTTGCATGACTTTCGCCCGGTTTGAGTCAATGTTAAGTTGTTTCGTACTCGACCTGTAAGGTGGAGAATTAATCAAGTTGTCCTGTTTCAGGAAACGATGGCACCGCGTAGGCGATCTTCATCCAGATCGGCGCGGGCAGGGACAAGTAATGTTCCTGAGCAGTCCGAGGCGAGTGGAGACCCGGTGCTCCGCGAGCAGATGAGTACGCTCATGGGCGTAGTGCTGCGACAGGAGGAGCAGATCAAGGAGCTCCATGAGTTGTTGGCACGACAGGCTGCGGCGGCTGCGCCAGTAGCAGCGCGCCGTGTGCCGACAGAAATGGCGACGGATTCGGGGGCAGCAGCTCCTGGTTCTGTGGAAATGGAGGCAGAGAAAGAACGGGCTTTGGCGGCCCTTATGGCCTTCAAAGAGTTCGATCCGCCTGTCTTCGATGGAGAGAACGTCGATCCATGGATCGTGGAGATGTGGATTGACTCTATAGAAACGCTTTTCGAGGAGCTGAACACCTTGGAGCGGGATAAGGTACCCCTAGCTGTGCATTGCTTAAAGCAGTCAGCGAAGGCGTGGTGGAAAGGCATTCGACGAAATCGATCGCCTAGTCTCCCTCCTATAGCGTGGGATGAGTTTCGGGGGTTGGTGTTTTCCACGTACTTCGACACGAAAGAGAAAGCTTCAGGACAAGTTCAGGAAGCTGCGACAAGGAGATCGCTCTGTGAGAGAGTACGAACGGGAATTTTCTCGTATCGTGAATTGTGTCCCGGATGTAGTGCGGGATGACAAGGAAAGGGCCGAATGGTTCCTGCATGGACTTCGACCGAGGATTTATAAGGAGGTTCAAATCCTTAAGCTCACAACCTTCGCGGAGGTGTTAGACCGAGCATTGTGGGCCGAACATGGCGAGGCTTTCGTGCGTGAGGAGCGCGAATCTCGTAGGCGAGCGAGAGGGGCGAGGCCGTCGTTGAGCAATTCGGGTGGTCGATCAAGTTCTAGACGCCACTCAAAGTCGTCCTCTACCCGATCCTCCTCCGGATGTGTGATCGTGGTGGCTCCCACCGTGCGCGCGGTGTGCGCCGCGTGTTGGAAGGTGGGCGCCTGTGCCATATGCGGGATGAGTGCCCGCAAGACGAGAGTCATACCCTGATGGTGGCGACGATGTTCTCCTCTCCCGGACAATCTGTGGGCGTGCAACCTTTGGCACGGTCTGGGGAACGAGGTGTGGTGATCAGGCAACCGGAGGGTTCGCGGCGAACGCCAAGCGGCCACGGATATACGACCCAGGTTGTGGAGTCTCGCCGTCGATGATTTCGGTGTATGAGTTAATTAAATCAAGCGAGAACTTCTGCATGATTTTAAGTTAATGCACTGCATGCATTCATTGAATGGTCAGTTGCTACTATTGATACATCATTATAGTAGGGACCTAGTGACGGGTGAGAGGAGATACCCGGGCATGCTTGCAGTGTGAAAGCCAAGTGGCACTAGCAAGTGGCTAGTTGTGATTCGTGAGCGAGGGGTAGGACTCGTGGTAGAGATGAAGTGGTGCGGCGACTCTCAAGGCAACGAGTAGTGGATTGCGAGAGTTAGGCCATGATAGTTGGGGATACCCGAGTAATCCGAATGTTTCGGATGTAGTACCGATAGACCGACGGTGGAAGTTGAACCGCTGTTGAGAGCATGATCAACTAATTGCCGAGTACGAGCATGTGAGGCCAAGTGATACCTCGAATTGAGGTGGGCGAGTGGTGCTCGTGTAGTTGGAGTGCATAGGCCGAGCGGCCAGATGCCTGGCATAGTAGAACCACTATTGAGAAAATAGTTGGTTAGCGTTAAATTTGGCCTGTGGGCCTAGTGATACCTCCATGTGGGGTTAGAAAAGTTGCTTAGTAGTGCGGTTCCGATTCAGCCGAGAGAGTGGGTTGGCAGTAGCACTTTAGCTTGGCTAAGTGTGAAGCGGGCCATGGATCACTCGTAGGGCTGGTGACTTGCACTAGGTGCCTAGGAGTCGATAGATTGTGTAGCTCTGTAGAGTATGTCGCGTAGGACGACGTTAGCGGGTAGTGCTTGGGGACGACCCGTGCCTGGACCATTTGTAGACTGTGGAGCCTGGGCCCATTGGGCAGGCGCAGTCTGCTGCTAGTGGCAGCGGCCCGATACCTGTAGGTAGGGCAAGAGTTTTGGTCAGGGCGGTAGTTCGAGCTTAGACCCGAGAACGTGAAAGTGCCACGTGTTGGATCTTAAGATCGGTAATGCGCCGAGAGTGCGGTAGTGACCCAATCTGAGAGTTGAGTGTGGTTTGGGGTCTTAATAGCTCCTGGTTGGAGTGTGTGCGAATTCCCGAGTGAAAATTTCGCCCGAACATGTTGATTGAGTCTACGCTAGTAGCGAGAGAACGCTAAGCGTAGTTAAGACACGTCTAAGCGATAGGCTGACGTAGGGTTGTTGACCATTGGTCCACCCGTAGAGACCGAGGTAAGCGGTGAATTGATAACTCTAACGAAGAGTTGGCCAGGATTCGCGAGCGAAGTGTTCGTGTAAGTGATCGCGGCAACGGAGCCGAGTTAGTTGTGGCAATTGGAAATTGAAGCAAGTGGTCTCTAGGAGACATTTGAATAGTGAAAGCCACATGAGAATTGAGGATAATGCTCTTTTATGGGGTTGGGATGTGCCAAAGTGTGCCATCTCACGATAGAGCAAGATTCGGTTGATGTTGAGGCACTCACCAGTAGGCGATGCTCCTAAGATGTTGCTTTAGGCAATGTGGGTGATTGGATCCGAGTGCGCTCAGAGATGAGACGAGTAAACGCAAGGTGAAGTTCCTTGTGGACTGGTTGCAAGTGATGTTGGAGCGTGAGAGGTCGTTGAATATCGACTTGCTCTTCCACTGATGTCTGCGAGAGTTGTAATGCACTTTTGATGTTTTGCTTAGCAAATGTGAGTGAAACTAGCCTCACATTCTTCGTGGTGGGCCTTGGAATAATTCCATTTAGTGAAAGGCCATTCCGAAATCGAAAAGTGCATTGGAAGTCCCCGGTTACTCGATAAAATGAGTTGGGGTGTGAAATAATGGAAGTGAGTGAGTTTCGGGGACGAAACTCTTTTTAAGGAGGGGAGGATGTAAGGTACTGGACTTCTAAAACTATGAAGTTACGGTGTACCTTTGGTTGGAAAGCCATTTGGATGGTTTCGGTGAAGTCCGGGAGCTTTCGGGCGTTTTCAATGCATTAGGAGCAAGAACGGAGCCCGAACGGCAATGTTAGGTCGTGAGCGAAATCCAACGCTTGCGCGGATGAGGTAATGATGTGGACATGATCCAAATCATGTGTGGGGAGTCTCGGTGCGATTTCAAGTGAATCGGAGACCCACAAGTCCAAGAGTGAGTTGGAACGGAGAGGAAATGGAACCCGAAAGGCTACTTTGGGCCGTGAGCCAAATCCAGCACTTGCGCGGATGAAGTGATGATGTGGACATGATCTAAATCATGTTTGGAGAGTCTCGGTTCGATTTGGAACGAATCGGAGGTCAAACGGTCCAAAAGTGAGTTGGAACGGAGAAGAAACGGAAAATGCTGAAATTTGGCTAAGTCCTTAAATGTTGGGCTGAGGTGACCCACTGGGTCCGGACAGTGGAATGCTGTCCGGACAATGGCTGTCCGGACAAAGGATGCTGTCCGGAACCAGTAGGCTGTCAAATGGGCAAAAGTGGATTTCGTGGGTGCTGTCCGGACAATGGGGGTGCTGTCCGGTCTCAGCAGCCCGAAAATGCCCAGTTTGGGCTGTTTCAAATATTGTAGAGTTGAGGGGTTTGTTTGCAATTTGGCAGGGGGTTAAGTGAAGAGAGGGTAATAAAACCCTTTTCTCTCCCTCTCTCCCTCACAGAACTCTCCCCCTCTCTCTCTCTCTGTTCGACCAAAGAGAAGGAAGAAAGAAAGAAAGGAAAAGAGAGAAAGAAAAGAAGAAGAGGAAGAAGAAGATGGAGAAGAAGATGATGGTGATGATGATGATGACCATCTCCTCCTCCTCCCTCAAGCGGGCAAGCTCTTGAGAGGTAAGCTTGAGCTCTCCCTCTCTCTCTTTCATGGTAGATCCCCTTGTAGTGGGTCTTAAACCCTAGAGTTGGGATTTGTGGAACCCTAGCATGCTAGCAAGATGAGCATTCCCCATTTCGTAGATCGATTTGGTGGATTTGGCTATAGTAGCATCTAGGGCATCCAAATGGGGTTTTTAGAAATAGATGAGATTGATCTCATTTGACCCCATGTAAACCTAATTGGGGGCCTAACGAACGCGTTGGCGCGCTCGGTTCGGTGATCCGACGAGCGAGTACAAAGATATTAATTATTTAAATATATTCATACCAGATGTCCGCAGCACGCAAGATAGGAGCCCTAAATTCATGAAAACGGAACTGGGGCAACTTGAAGGCGTGGGGCAACGGCACGAAGTCTCAGATCGAGATTCGGAGATCGTTCGGTTGGTCGCGCGTGAGTTCGAGCCGAACCGGGTCACGGTGTCAAGGGCGGCCGATTGCAAGTGACTACGAGCAATCGGAGAGCAAAACCAAGGTGGGTGCGTTTGCCGAAGCGCCTAGGACGCCTGTATGTCTAAGAGTTACTTAACTCCTGTTGATGCATGTTCAATAACGCATAAGAAGAAATGCATGCTAGTGATATAAATAATAAATGCTAAGTAGATGCAAGTGAATGAATGAGTGAAATGCATGATAGGGTTGATATGGTTAGATGACTTTCCTTGTATGCTTTCTTATCGTGCGGAGCTATGGGCGTCGCATTAGGACATAGGGTGTCTGCACACTTCCCTTATCGTGCGGCACCATAGGCTTGCATTTGGACATAGGAAGCATCGGGATGAATATTGCGACGAACCCTAGAGATGACTTAATTATGTATGAGTACCAAGTAGATAACTTGATGAATGATATGTGCAATGACATAGTGTAAAGTATGTTGCAAGAACATAAGCTTAGCATAATAGAAACATGCATATAAGTGGATTGATAGACATAAGAGAGCCAAGTAGAGAATGCCAAGTAAAGAATGTGAGTCATGGACTAAATGCACATATAGATCGAGTGGCATCTAACCTAGTGTAAAGAACATAGGTTATAGTAAACCTAGAGTCAATGGACCTAGGAGTGTGGCAACTTAACCTAGTGTAACAGAACATAGGTTGAGAATTGAACCTAGAGTTAATGTAAACCTAGGCTATGTGACAAGGAATGAACCCTGGAGTCAAGTAGACCTAGGATGTAAAGAACAGAGGACCTATTGGGTCGACTCATGAGGGTTAAGGCCAACCCTCAAGCAAAGTGGATTCCGGAATCCCAGTAATTGTGAGCTCGATAGTTCTGGTTCCGCGGGTGTATGCGGCATGTTCCTCTCCCGCCGGAAGAACTTCGAGGATTGTGATTGAGCAAGAACAAAGAGAGCGCTAGGGTGTATGTGGCATGTTCCTCTCCCTATCAGGGAATCTTGGCTATGAGTGTATGCGGCATGTTCCTCTCCCACTGGCGGATCCCTGACCACGGTGCACGGACCTTCGGGCGGGCCGTTGGGCGATGTGGTTCTTGGCTTGCAGGCTGAGGTGTATGTGACAGGGTCCTTCACCTCGAGCCAGGCAAAGTGCGGATTATCCGCTATCGATTGACTCGTGGCCGAGTCGGGTGGCTAGCTGGAATAAGGTAGAAAGAACCTTGAGAGCTAGTAGTATTGTGATTAGCCTAAGGTAATAGACACCTTAGAAGCAAGTTGGACTTGAGATGGAATCTAGGGTTATAGAAACCTTGGACGTTAATGATGTGAGCTAAGGTAAGTAGAAACCTTAGAGTTGCAACTGGTATGATTTATGAATAGCTAAATTAATGAATAGCTAAGTAAGAATGAAATGGCTAAGTACAGAATAGCGAAAAGGTGATGAAAAGCTAAGAGCTAAAGTAATAATTTGCACGTTGCATTTGTGAGGCATGTCTTTATGTTAGTTGCAAGTTATATATCTATATATGTTTTTGGACTAACATATCTGCAGTGCCTCCTTGGACCTATTGGTCGAGCTGTTCTCTTGGGTGACTGTACCCACGAGAACTATGGACAATAGTTCTCACCCCCGTGTTGTGGTTTTGGGGGTACAGGTACACACGTGAGCGGCGCAGTAGCAGCGCGAGGCAAGGGCGTAGCTCAGCAGATAGCGCCCTACCCCAGAGACCAGAGGTAGCAGTACCCCGAGGTGGTCTAGCTTAGAAGGTTAAAGAACAAAAATGTAACTAACTTATGAATGATGTAATAGTAAGTGGATTGTATTTGGAAGTCTAATGTAAAGCAAATTGTGATGTGAAATGTATGTGGAATGAATGTAATAACATAGGATGTGTTTATGTTGTTTGATACCTAGCTTCCTTATGCAATCGTTGTATGTTGAATACTGTTCCTGGTTGGAACCTTCTTGTAATTGTATCGATTGCGACGCCTTGGACGTACAGGGGAAACTCTGTCCGTTCGAAGGTCTGCCGGCGCGCCGAATCCGACCGAATTGGCGGGCTCGGGGCGTGACACATGATGATTTGGGACTTGTGACGAGCTTTGTGACTTTTGCCATTGTGCTCATTCGCACATGCTTGTGAGGGTAGCTCCCTACAAGCCGGCACTCCGGAGTTGGCCAACGCGTTTCTTGTATTCGCCGTGCGGGATTGGGCGCCGAAGTGGATTGCCGTGGGGACCATTCCTAGGTGGGAATGTTGACTACTACGGGGCCATTAGGCTCGGCATTTGGGCTAGGCAGCCTTCGGGTGGGCATCGGCCATATCGCCTTCGGGTTGATCTTATTGTACTTAAACTAATGTAGTTTAAAGAAAACTGGGGACTTTGACTAGAATAGTAAACTTTAACCCCTTACTATCACTTGTGGAATTATTGGGCTATGGTTAGAATAGTAAACTTTAACTCTTTACTATTGCTATGGATATTGGACTTGTTGGTTATACTTACTATTCATGCTTAGAATAGTCGTTTACTTATGCTTATTTATGCTAAGTAGAGATATCATGCTTTAGTAGCTTACTCGTTATTTATTTCGCTTACACTTACTTGCTTAGTTTTGGGCCTAGTGGAGCATGCAAGCGAAGTCGGTAATTGCCCAGGAACTATTTTAATAGTTCTCACGCCCTCTTTTCTAATGTGTTTCGAGCCTTCGGCACCGGCGGAGAGGCACGGGATCGCGGCAAGGGAGTCGCCTAGATAGCTTGCTTCTTTGCCACTCTTGTTTAGGTGGTTCTTCCTCTCTTTTTGTGTTGTGAGAGAGTAATCTTTTGTATCCACTGATAGAGACCACCATGTATTAAATTAGTTTTCGCTTTGGGATCTTTAGTTGTTGCTCGTGGAGGTTACTGTTGTATTTACTCTTTTATAGTTCTTAGTGGATTTGGTACTTTTATCTATCTACTTCTTTTATGCTTCCTTGTGTAGAATTCTAGTTGTTATACTGCTCTGATACTTCTAGATTCTTTTTACTTGTTGGTTATTTATCGTTTTTGTTAGACGCCTTGTATGTTGTAGACATACGGCGGAGTCTGAGCACGCGCCGGCGGGCTTCCGCCCGGGTCCGGGCGTGGCCAGTTAAATTGGTATCGAGCCGGGTTGAGTCTTCTTGTGGACCTAGCAAACCTTAGGCCGGTCGGACTATAGGATATAGGCTCGTGAGTGACGAGGTCTATTTAACTTGTGAGCGAAAGTATTAAGATTGGGTATCTTGAATAACTCTAGTAAGTAGAGTTGGACCGAAGTGTATAACTCCTAACTTAGCGGAGGGTTACGTTGGCGGCCGACAACGTAACATCGGGAGTTAGTAGTAAATGACACTTCATTACTTTCGCATGATTTGGGTATTTATAGCATGAGCGGGGATGCGATTGCGTGAGCTTACTAACTTGCGCTTTTATGATGTTGTAGTGGTGATGCGATAACTCGCTCGAAATCATTGGAGCGGACAATGCGGCAACTTTTGAGAGGTCGAGGCCTCCTCTACCGCCGGATCCGGCGAGGTCCGTGAGTTGAGGGGCCAGTTGGCGGCCCTCACGGCTTTGGTGACGCAGCAGGCGACCGCGGCCCAGCGACAGGAAGCGCGCATGAAGCGCATGGAGGATCTTCTCTTTGCGGCGGGCGGGCGCGAGGGAGGCTCGACCCCTTCACCGCCCGGCACCGGCGAGGTTGACTTACCGCGGCGCGATCCCCGCGGCCGGCTCACACCGAACGACACCGGCGATTGAGCGCGGGAGGAGGACCGGACACCCCGCCGATTCGAGCATCACCGGTGGCGGCGGCATTTCCGATTATGGCTCGGGGAGCCGAGAGGATCGACTCATGGCTCGCCTCAAGGAGTTCGGGAGGTGCGGCAGGGACCTTTGACGGAGAGAAGGTCGACCGGATCGTGGAAAAGTGGTTGATGCACATGGAGAAAGCGTTCGTGACACGTTCGTGGAGGAGCGGGACAGTGTGGCTCGCCACCCACCACTTGGACGGCGAGGCCTACGGTGGTGGATGGATCTCCGAGGAGAACCCCGCACGGACTTAGTTTCTATTACTTGGACGAGGTTCAAGGAGCTACGTTGGCACACTACTTCCCGAAACGGCGTCAAGAGGCGAGATGGAGCGAGTTTGCGCGGCTGACACGGGGACGGATCCGTAGCCGAGTACGAGAGAGAGTTTTCTCGGCACGCATTGCGTGCCCTTCGTCGTGCGGGACGACGAGGATAAGGCCCGCATTTTCGAGCGTGGTGCGACCGTCGATTTTCGGTTCGTGCGGTCCTCGAGCTTCAGACTTACCGACGGGTGGTGAACCGCGCGCTCACGGAGAGCGGCGCGGCCATGGTGCGGGGAGACGCGAGGGTTTGGACAAGGGGAAGGGCAAGAGGTTCGCGGCGAGGGTGCGAAGCGGACGCACTCTAGGAGGCCCCGAAGCATCCGAGACACCCCGGCGCGATCGTGGCGCACCGCCCCGGCGAGAGGACAGACCGACGCGCCCCGTGTGTGATCTGCGGTGGTCCTCACCACCCGCCGCAGTTGTCCACAGCGGGCGGCAGTGCTTCCGGTGTGGCCGGGGAGGGCCACATCCGTACCGAGTGCCCGAGAGGTTCGCACCGCACCGTCTTCTCGCACGGCACCGGCTCTACCGCCACGGCCGGGGGACCCCGTCGACACGATCAGGGGCGGCCGACCGTCCGGCGCCGGAGCGAGGGTCACGACAGCACCGAGTGGGCGCATGTACGCCGCGCGACCGAGGCGCGCAGTGAGGATGTGGTGGCGGTATCATTTTACTTGATGGCATTAGAGTACGTGCATTATTTGATACGGTGCATCACATTCATTTATAGATCGGCGTTTGCCGAGTTGCATGACATCCGGTTGTTCCCTTACTACACTCGGACGTATTGTTGTACCCGACCACATTGTGGACGTGCGAGAGTATTGCCCCGGTTGCCCTATTCGGGTAGGAGATTGGACCATGCCGCGGATTTGCGAGTAGTGCGCAAGTTGGGGGCTTTTGACGTGGTTTTGGGTATGGATTGGTTGACTAGATACTACGCCACTATCGGTTGTGTTAATCGAACGGTTACTTTTAGAGAACCGGGTCAGAGTGAGGTGGTGTTTAGAGGATGTCGAGTTCGCTTTTTGCGATGTCGATCGATTCGTCTCGAGCTGAGGCAGGCGATCAAGCGGGGATGCGTAGCCTATTTGGCTAGTATCGCATTGAGGGGTGAGGATGATACCCCTAGGATCGAGGATATCCGGTGGTACGGGAGTTTCGGGACGTGTTTCCGGCGGAGCTACCGGGCATGCCACGATAGGGAGATCGAGTTTGTGGTAGATCTCGTTCCGGGACTACCCCGTCTCGAAGGCACCCTATAGGATGGCACCGGCGAGTTAAAGGAGGCGAGGGCACGGTTACAAGATATGTTGGACAAGGGCTTCATTCGACCGAGTGTGTCACCTTGGGGAGCACCGGTTCTTTTTGTGAAGAAGAAGAACGGATCACTTCGCCTTTGCGTGGACTATCGTGAACTTAATAAAGTCACGATCAAGAATAAGTATCCGTTGCCGAGGATTGATGATCTTTTTGATCAACTTCAAGGATCGAATGTGTATTCCAAGATAGACTTGAAGTCGGGATACCATCAGTTGAAGATTGCGCCTGGGGATGTGGCGAAGACGGCTTTTAGATCACGGTATGGACATTATGAGTTCACTGTTATGCCGTTTAGGCTTACTAATGCCCCGGCAGCTTTTATGGATCTAATGAACCGTGTTTTCAAGCCTTATCTAGACAGGTTCGTCGTGGTCTTCATCGACGACATCTTGGTTTATTCCTGAAGTGATGTGGAACACGAGGAACACTTGAGATTGGTACTTCAAGTGCTTCGGAAAAGAAGTTATTTGCACAGCCGAAGAAGTGCGAATTTTGGCTTCGAGAAGTGGCTTTTCTGGGACATGTGATTTCAGGATCAGATATAGCAGTGGATCCTAGAAAGATAGAAGCCATTCGGGATTGGCCAAGACCGACGAGCGTCACAGAGATCAGGAGTTTCCTTGGTTTGGCCGGCTACTACCGCAGATTCGTGGAGGGTTTTGCGAAGTTATCTACTTCCCTCACGAGGCTCACGCACAAAGGAGCTAAATTCATTTGGAATGATGCGTGTGAAAAGAGCTTTCAAGAGTTGAAGCTGAGATTGACGACCGCTCCAATCCTCACATTACCTATTCTTTGGAGAGCGGGGTATGTGGTTTATAGTGATGCATCTCTTAACGGATTGGGTTGTGTCTTGATGCGAGGTGACAAGGTGATCGCGTATGCATCTCGCCAATTAAAGGAATATGAGAAGAACTATCCTACACACGACTTGGAGTTGGCGGCCGTAGTCTTTGCATTGAAGCTATGGCGCCACTATTTGTATGGCGAGCGGTGCGAGGTCTATACGGATCACAAGAGCTTAAAGTACCTTTTCACTCGAAGGAGTTGAACTTGAGCGGCGCAGAGATGGTTGGAGCTACTCAAGGATTATGATTTGACTATTCTCTACCACCGGGCAAGGCTAACGTGGTGGCGGATGCGCTAAGTCGGAAATCTACGAGAACTTAGCGATGCATGTTGTTACTCAACCGCAGTTGATCGAGCAGATGAAGCGGTTGGAGTTGGAGGTAGTGACTCCCGATACGCCTATGCGGCTGATGACTATGGTGGTGCAACCTACTCTTATGGATAGAATTAAAGAGAAGCAAGCTCTTGACTTAGAGTTGCAAAGGATTCGAGACAAAATGGTTGATGGTTGCACCGGTGACTTCCTAGTGGATGATCAGGGAGTGATGCGCCTTGGTGGACGGATTTGTGTGCCGGCGGATTTGGGACTTAGAGAGGACATCCTTCAGGAGGCACACAGGGCATCTTATGCTATTCACCCAGGAGGCACCAAAATGTACAAGGACTTGAGGTTACTTTATTGGTGGCCTGGGATGAAAAAGGATGTTGGCGAGTTTGTTGCTAGATGTCTAACTTGCCAACAAGTGAAAGCGAGCATCGAGTTCCGGCGGAAAAACTTCGAGTTTGCCTATTCCCGTGTGGAAGTGGGAGAAGATCACCATGGACTTCGTGACAGGATTGCCTCGCTCTCAAGCTGGGCATGATGCTATTTGGGTGATAGTGGATAGGTTGATGAAGTCGGCGCACTTTATACCTATCCATACTACTTGGGCTGGAGAGAAGCTCGCACAAGTGTACCTTGATGAGATTGTGCGACTTCATGGAGTACCTACATCGATCGTATCTGACAGGGACACTCGCTTTGTGTCACACTTCTGGAGGAGTCTACAGAACGCCTTGGGTACTAGATTGGATTTCAGCACTGCTTTCCACCCCCAGAGTGACGGGCGGTCGGAGCGCACTATAGAGACTCTAGAGGACATGCTTCGAGCATGTGTGATTGACTTCCAGGGAGGATGGTCGCAGCATCTACCTATGGCGGAGTTTGCTTATAACAATAGTTATCAAGCAAGTATCAAGATGGCACCGTTCGAGGCATTGTATGGACGAAAGTGCAGATCGCCACTTCATTGGAGTGAAGTGGGCAAAAGATTGGCTTTAGGCCCTGAAGTGCTCCAGGAAGCAGAGGATAAAGTTCGAATCGCTCGGGAGCGACTACTGACGGCCCAGAGTAGGCAGAGGAGCTATGCAGATAAACGCCGACGAGACTTGGAGTTTCAGATTGGAGATCATGTCTTCTTGAAAGTCTCGCCGTCAAAAGGAATTCGGAGATTTGGAATTCGAGGTAAGTTAAGTCCTCGGTTTATTGGACCATATGAGATCTTGGAACGTATAGGTCCGGTAGCGTATCGACTTGCTCTACCGCCGAACCTATCGGGCGTGCACAACGTCTTTCATGTATCGGTCCTTCGGAAGTATATCCATGATCCGGCTCATGTATTGGAGGCTGTACCCATAGAGCTGCGCGAGGATTTGAGCTTCGAGGAGCAACCCGTGAAGATCTTGGCTCGCGAGGTGAAGAAATTGCGGAATCGGGACATTCCGTACATGAAGGTTCTTTGGAGCAACCACGAGGAGCGAGAGGCCACGTGGGAGCCTGAGAGCGCACTGCAGGAGCGCTATCCCCATCTCTTTCAGATGGAATCTTGAGGTATGAGTTCGCTTTAGAGTTTCGCGGACGAAACTCCTTTTAGGAGGGTGAATGTAACATCGGACTTGCGCAAATTGCGGAGTTCGAGTATTTGACTCTTGTTGGAGCTTTTCCAGTTTTACGGAGGGTCGTTGACCGTGTTCCGACCTATGGCGCGTGTCTGGGGTTTGGGGATGAGTCCCAAGCCCTAAAGTCAAAAAAGTTGGATTTTAGGTGGCTCTCGGGTTGGAAATTACGTGCCTTATACCGGTGCAAAATGGTGTCTATCTGGGTACAAAATGATGGCTATCTATCTGAGACCAAGATTTATACCGGTATAAAGAGGGCAGACTTGGCGAACCCGAGGCTCGGGTTTGGGTTGTTTCGAGGTTTATACCGTACGAGAATGGATTTGTACCGGTACAAGCGGCGAGAATGTGAGCGGACCGAAGCTGAGGGTGTTTTAGCATCTTGTTGCTTCTATTAGGTCCCCACACACCCCTAGGGCTTCATTTGAGCCCTCCATCACAGCAAGCAAGGTAGGAGACCTTCTCTCTCTAAACCCTTGTGCTCTTTTGGATTTTTTGGTGGATTGTTAGGAGATTGCTCTCTCTCTCCTTCTCCTTTGGCCACCTAGAGCCATTATCTTCTTGTTGGAGCTTGGAGCTTGCTTTTTGGAGCTTTGTGGAGGATCAAGCTTCAAGCCTAGGACTTTTTGAGTTTGGATTAGAGCTTCTTAGAGGTATGTGAGTGATCTCTTTCCTCTAGTTTCGAATTTTTGTGGGTTTTTGTGAGATGAAACCCTAGAATGGGATTCTAGGGTTAGGATTTGGGGATTTTCGATTTAGGGCCTTTGGGACCTAATTGATGGGTTTAGAACTTTGATTTAGGTTGGATTAGAAGGACTCTAACTCCCGTTTGGAGATCAAGAGCGCTTCCTTCGCTTTCGGTGAGTTTTCTCCAACCTTTTGTCGAAATCCTTAAAGTGTGAACTCAAGGTTTATTTCCTTAGCTTGTAACTCCTAGGGTGAACTTTTTAGGACTCTAAGAGTGATTATCGAAGCTTCGTTAGCGGTTCGGAGCAACGCTTTTCGCACTTGGTGGGTTTGGCTTCATGAGCATAGGAGCAAATGGCTCCTAAGTGCTTAGTTGGTTTGATTTAATTATTTTGAATGCATATTCATGCTAAATAGATTTATTATGAATTTTGAATCACTTAAAATGCATGCCTTATGTATGATAAAATTTCCACTCTATATAGTAGAGCTATTTGGGTTAAAGCTGCATGCATGTGGGGGTGGTTCTTGGGGCGCACAGGGAGTGTGCCATTTATGGTGATTTTAGCTTTGATAATGTTAATTGTGAACATTAAATACATGTTGGGACTTAGAAACCTTAAGTGTCATAAAGCGGCACTTAACATAGAAAACTATGAAACTGCAACATAGAGACTTGACATAGGCCACTTAACATATACTATATTCCATGTTAGAGACATGATGACATAGAGATAGGCCTTGTGGACAATTGTACATTCCATGTTAGAGACATGATGATTTGGGACTTGTGACGAGCTTTGTGACTTTTGCCATTGTGCTCATTCGCACATGCTTGTGAGGGTAGCTCCCTACAAAGCCGGCACTCGGAGTTGGCCAACGCGTTTCTTGTATTCGCCGTGCGGGATTGGGCGCCAAAGTGGATTGGCGGGGGACAGTCTCATTCCTAGGGTGGGAATGTTGACTACTACGGGGCCATTAGGCTCGGCATTTGGGCTAGGCAGCCTTCGGGTGGGCATCGGCCATATCGCCTTCGGGTTGATCTTATTGTACTTAAACTAATGTAGTTTAAAGAAAACTGGGGACTTTGACTAGAATAGTAAACTTTAACCCCTTACTATCACTTGTGGAATTATTGGGCTATGGTTAGAATAGTAAACTTTAACTCTTTACTATTGCTATGGATATTGGACTTGTTGGTTATACTTACTATTCATGCTTAGAATAGTCGTTTACTTATGCTTATTTATGCTAAGTAGAGATATCATGCTTTAGTAGCTTACTCGTTATTTATTTCGCTTACACTTACTTGCTTAGTTTTGGGCCTAGTGGAGCATGCAACTGAAGTCAGTAATTGCCCACTGGGAACTATTTTAATAGTTCTCACGCCCTCTTTTTCTAATGTGTTTCAGAGCCTTCGGCACCGGCGGAGGCACGGGATCGCGGCAAGGGAGTCGCCTAGATAGCTAGCTTCTTTGCCACTCTTGTTTAGGTGGTTCTTCCTCTCTTTTTGTGTTGTGAGAGAGTAATCTTTTGTATCCACTGATAGAGACCACCATGTATTAAATTAGTTTTCGCTTTGGGATCTTTAGTTGTTGCTCGTGGAGGTTACTGTTGTATTTACTCTTTTATAGTTCTTAGTGGATTTGGTACTTTTATCTATCTACTTCTTTTATGCTTCCTTGTGTAGAATTCTAGTTGTTATACTGCTCTGATACTTCTAGATTCTTTTTACTTGTTGGTTATTTATCGTTTTTGTTAGACGCCTTGTATGTTGTAGACATACGGCGGGTCTGGGCACGCGCCGGGCGGGCTTCCGCTGGGTCCCGGGGCGTGACATAAGAACTACAACAAAGTTCCCAGTGGGTTCGGCAACCAACCATGCCGACTTTCCCACTAGGTTTAACTCAGGCATAATAGAAGAAAAGGTAAGAAAGTAATCAACTAACAAATGCAGCTAATATACCTTAAAGTAAATAATAATATGCTTTGAATGAAAGCGCATGAAGAATGCAAAGTCATAATCTCAATACCCAATCTCTTGGCTAACCCGTAGGTATCGCCGTCAACAAACTCAACCAACCAAATCCCTATTGTCGAGGAGGAAAAACCACTACGACCCGACAGGACCGTCCTCTGCGGAGGATAAACCACTACGACCCAGTGATGTCAACTCCGGAGCACATCGCCCGATGAGGGAGCTACCGTCCTCGAGCATGGACATTATGGTGACTACGATCAATCCTTAGCTCTAATGGGAGTACATTTATGTTTCTGCTTCACGAATATGATATTTTATGGGCATTTCTAATAATATCAAGCGTTATTCCTATCTTGGCATTTGTAATTTCAGGAGTTTAAGGATTACAAGTCCAATCCGTTCCTTGTCTTCAAGGAGATTATGTTCATATGACCCTTAACTTTAAGGTTGTGATGTTATAACGTCACTAGTGTTCTTGTTCTTTGTTCATGATGCCACACTTGTCGTCTAAGTACTCTAGGCTCATCCTTGTCACTCACTAAGTTTATGTCCAATGTCATATTGTTTGTAGATACTCTAGGTTCTTGTTCTTTAACATGCATACATAGGGTTCCTTAATTCTCATTTATCACTCAATATTTCACATACATTTAGAACTCACAAAATGCAAGAAAGCACAATTAACCCTATTATGCATATGCTCAACATATATATACATGCTCAAATATGCCACTTAGACATAGAAAGAAGTTCGGTGTCCTTGATATGCACCACCCACCTCTAAATATTGTAGATGGGTTGTGGTTCGAGTTTCGTGCCCAACCGATACCTATTTCACAACCTGCGCGTTAAACAGAGCCCAAATCAGGCCAATTTACATAGTAGCTCATATGTAGGATTTTTGTTTCGACAAACGGAGTTGTCCCACGCGTCGGGAATACCCCCAATTAGGTTTTCACAAGGTCAATTTGCCTTGGAAACACTTTAGGACAAAAGCCTCAATTTTCCAAACCCTAATAATGCTCTATGTCAAATCTGAGGTTTTGATCTCTAAACCAAGCAAAAGAGAGCTTGTTGATCCTCTAGGAACTCATCTAAGACCATTTAAATTATTTCTAGGGCATCTACTCGAAGCCCTAATGATCCACCATTAGAGCACATGAAGAAACTAGGGTTTTCATGTGTTCTATGTGCATAGGATGTTTCTACACTTGTAGAAGCTCCTAAACTTGAAGATCTAAGGAGAAAACCCAAACCCTAGATCTACATTTGCATAGAACTCACCTTAACCCAAAGCTATCTCAAGGTCCACCTTGTAGGAGAGCTCTTTGCACCTTCAAAGCCACCAAAAGCCCTTCAAATCTCCTCCTCCTTCCCCTCCTTGCTCTAGGGTTTCCTTCTAGAGAGAGAAAGAGAGAAATGAGGTGGGGATAAGGTTGGCTGTGAAAAGAGAGAGGGAGGGGTGTTTGAGGATATATTATGTTGCAACAATAGCACTAAGACCCCTCAACTTCTTTTATTTCGAAGCAATCCATAGCTGTTGCCAGAGCCCATTTGTATCGGTACACGGGCATTTGTACCGGTATACTTTGCTCCAGAGGCAAACCCGAGAGTAGCCCTCTCGGTTTCGTAGCATCTGTATCGGTACAATTTGGCTCTGTACCGGTATGTTACTATATTTCATGAAAATTTTGTCCAAAGTCAATTGGGAGCTATTTTTGTTCAAATTCTCATTTTTTGTTGACCTGGCTACGGAGACCGGTCTCAGTTCTCAAGACCGGTCCTCACACGCGCAAACTGCGCAGGCCAGTGTGGCATCCGGTCTTGGCATGCCAAGACCGGTCTTGGCTGGGGCGATCCGATTAAATACTGCACGACCGAGCTGATACTCCTACTCTTCGACTAGTGTTTTCTTTCTGGAGTTTCTCTCTCTAGAAACCTGAGAGACCCTCTTTTGGCATTTGCACACTTTTGATCAGGATTTTAGGTAAGATCTTCATCGTATTTTACATTTTGCTATTTTTACCCTAAAATGAGGGATTTCGGAATTTTTGGTCTTTGATCTAGTTATCTTTGTTTTGAACTTGTTTTGTTGCTTCATTCTTGCTTAATCATGCCTAGCTAACATTTCTATAAGCTTTATTTCTTCTTTTATCATCAAATCTGTGAGTACATTGCATCAAACCCTAGTTTTCACTGTTTTTTACTGTTCACAGGAAACATTTTCGAAAATAGTTGGATTTTTCATCATATTTATGCATATTGACAGTATTAAACTTGTTGTAAATGGCCCTAGGATGCTCTAGATGATTTTTAAAATTTTTGACCAATTATTCTTAATTAATGATGTTTTTATGTTCAATATTTGTGATTCTTTTACTCTGAACAGCGGTTTATCGACTTCTTATCATGTATTCGTGGCTCTTGGTGCTCGTGTTCCTCATGGCGAGAGGTGGTCCAGGAGGAAAGCGCAGACGCTCCTCGGCACAACAACCGGTCGAGCAACTGGAGGAGGATGTCGGGAGCGAGTATAATCCCGGTGAGGACTCGGGACAGAAATCACAGGAAGAAGATTAGGAAGCGATAACATCGAAAATACGATCAAAGAAGAAAGAGCAAGGTAAAAGAAAAGGAGAAGGAGAGTCTACAGAAAAGGCTACGGGAAAAGGACAAGAAAAAGTGCATGAAACGGAATGAGCTGGGGAACATCGGACTTATGTTCGGGAACATAAGAGGACTGGAGGGATTGGGATTTGTGAGCCTGGTGAAGCATCCCCTCCTCGTGCGCCTGAAATGCCTGTTGATGCTCGACACCGCTCTATGTATTCATCGAAAAGTTGCATCGGAGAATGAGCAGTAGGCATGGTGAACTTGTTCGAGAAAGTCCCGGGATTTCCACTACTATTCGAAAATGGCAACCTACACGAAATTTGCGACTTTCTCGAGCGTACTGGCTATGGACTTGAGCTCATTCGGGAGTTCTATATGCGAGCGGGACATCTTGTTGAGACGGATGACGGTCCGTATGTCTTCACTACATCGGTTAGGGGTGTTGAGATGATGATTACCCCCGATATCATCGCGTCTGTACTTGAGATGGCCGCGCGGACTGACGGAGTTGATTATCTGAACGCTGGTTTTGACTCAGTTAGCGACTGGAGGCGCGTTTTGATTGCACTTTGTGTCCTAGACGCCGAGAACAACGGTGTAGCAATACTATCAAAGGATTTGAAGTTGGTGTATCGATTCTTAAACTTTGTAGTATGCTACAACATTATGCCTCTGGCCAACACGAAAGTGATTCGTTGGGATCGAGTTCTCTATATGTATCTACTAGGACATCCCGAGTTGGTTCAAGAGCAAAACATCAACTTGAATGTTCCTTTTCTCATTTGGAAGAGAATGTGGAGAGAGATCAAGACGGCAAGCAAGAAAGATAGATTACCTTTTCCGTTGTTGATTATGCGCATTTTGCGATTACATGAGGTCGATGTCACTTGTTCTTCATATGAGCGTTCGTTAGGACCGATCAGTGACACGACGATTGTCAAGTCTCACGTTCAGCTTCATCCACACTCTCCACCTCATGCTCCGGCCCCTGCTCCTGCTTCTCCACCTGCTGCTGGTCAGATACTGAGGCATCTATCTCTTCCGTCTACCGTGAGCAGCAGCAATTATCGGGCGAGCTCGAGCGTCATGCAGAGGTTCAAACCAAGATAGAGACGGATGCCGCCAAGCTGAACAAGAAATATGGACGCATCTCTCGCTTCTACGACTTTTATGTGAGAAGATGGGATGTGGAACCTCGGAGATGCCTCCACCTGATAGCGACTCCGAGTAGGGTGCTTGGATCCCTCCTTTTGTCATTTTGGCGCTTTCGGACAAAAAGGGGGAGATGTTGGAAGAGGATATGATGTTATTATGGATGATGGATGATGGATGATGATGATGTTGAACTTGATAGAGGATATGACTTGATGAACTTGATGTTTCTTTTTATGCTTACGTAGGTCGATTGTAACTATGACTAGAACTCTGACTTAGGATTATAACTATGACTTTTACTTTTGATGCTTAATGAAACTCTTGATGCTTGAATCTGTGTTGAGATTTTTTGCAGGGATGTTCAAGACTTCAAGACTCCAATGTCTAAGTCATAGAATCTGTAATAGGTTGAGTTTAAATTTGTAAAACTTTTGATTTTTATTGGATCGGTCATGTAGGAGATTATCGTTTGGTGATTGCAATAATCCTCGTCTTTTTGTTTTTGAGGTTTGTACGGGCTTGTAGTATGTTTTGTCACAAAATCGCCAAAGGGGGAGATTGTTAAGGATTTTATAAGTTGGCAGATTTCGTGAGGTTATTGGAGTCTTGAAGGAATCAGGAGCACGAAGATGCAATTTGAAGACTCAAGGCTCGTTGGAGAAGCTCGGCACCTCAGGTATGATCTAAAGATAATTTTTGGTGATTTAAAATAAGAAATAGTGATTAGAAGACTTGGATTGATCTTAAAATTGATAAGTTTTCAAAACTGAAAATCAATATGATCCAAGACCGGTCTTGAAATCCAAGACCGGATCCCGTAAGCTTGATCATTGTGCAAAGGTGATCCAAGACCGGTCTTGGAATCAGGACCGGTTTCCGTAAGCTTGATATTGCGCAACCTTTAATCAAGACCGATCTCTATGCTCAAGACCGGTTCCCGTAGCCTGTCAATTGAAGTTTCTTAATTCAAGACCGGTCTTGAGGATGAAGACCGGTCCCTGTGAATTGACAAATTTGGTTACGCAAGTTAAGTCCGGTCTTGCTGATAAAGACCGGATCCCGTATCTTATTATTTTTGGTTGCGTAATTCAAGACCGGTCTAGGTCCCCGTAGGTTAAAAAAGACAATGACGGAAGGGTGGACCGGTCGAGGGGCTCGAGATCGGACCAACCAAGACCAGTATCTCAAGTGAAGACCGGTCTCGGATTTCGAGAATATTTTCCAGATTTAGTTGTTTCAATCCTACTCTATCTCTAAGTCTTCTAATGCTATAAATAGACTATGGGGGATTCAATAATTAAAATGCTTAGATTCTAAACCTTTTTAAAACCCTAGAAACTCTTTTTGAGCTTTATGATTCTTTTCAAAAAGAGAGTTTCATGGTGTTAATCATCAAATTGATTCAAGGTGTTTCATTGAACATTACTTCATGAATCAAGTTGATGATTAATTAAAAAGGGATTCCCCATTGTTTATGGTTCGTTAATTTCGAAATCACCACAAATCATCTTCTACTACTCCTGACGGAGATTTGCACGGAGATCGCGTGAAGGGCCGAGGATTCGGTGGACGCATCGAGGATTCGAGGCGTTGACGCGGCAAGGAGTTGCGGCGTGGTCGGTTGAAGGATTTCAAGCGATCGAGGACCAGCGAAGGAGATCCACATTGGAGATTCGGTAAAGTTGGGTTGGGTAATTGGTAAATAACCTTGTACTCACTTTGTTTCTTAGTGGATATTTCGTGTGATCGGTCCCGTGGATTTTTTACTCCGGTTTGGAGTTTTCCCACGTAAAAATCTCGTGTGTGATTTTTAATTTTCCGTATTTACAGTAAAAACGCATAGAGGTTTTTACTTTGCCGTTTTACACCTATTCACCCCCCTCTAGGTGTCGATTACCTTTTAGATCCTCGGGATCCATAACTTAAAAAGTGGACGTAACCCTATGTATGCATGTGACAAGACAAAGAACCTAGTTGGTTAAAGAATATAGTGACACTATGACAAGTAGATCGAGTGGCATTAATAGTTGCAAAGAACACTAGAGTTAGTGTAATGACAAGGTCAAAGACAAGAATGCATGTGAACGAGAAAACACTAGAGCTAGTGTAGTGACATGATTGTGAACAAAGAGCATGAGATTGCGACAAATGACACCCAACCTTAGAGCTAAGGGTCATTGTGCATTGCTCCCTTATAGTTAAGGGAATGGATTTGGATTACATCCTTATAGTTAAGGATTGGATTATACTCACCTGTAAGTTCTTGCTCGGAGGGTGGTAGCTCCCCCTCGAGCGGTGCGCTCCGGAGTCGTCGCCACTGGGTGTAGTAGTCTGCCCAGAGGACGGTCCCGTCGGGTGTAATAGTCTTCCCAATACTGGGATTTCAGTTGGTGAGTTCTATTTGAGGCGAAACCTACGGGCTAGCCATGAGATTGGGTATTGAGATTGAGATCCTGCATTCATTATGAATACTATGTTGAGCATGAGCATTGTTTATATCGTTAAGGCATATGAGTTGTACGCATTTTAGTTTGTTACTATCTGCTTATCCTTCCAATTATGCCCGAGATAGACCTAGTGGGAAAGTCGGTGTGATTGGGGGTCGAACCCATTGGAAACTTTGTTGTAGTTCTCACCCCACTATTTCCACATAGCCGGCACCAAGCGAGCCGGCGAGCGACAGCAGCAAAGGTATCGCGCCATAGCCAGTGACTGTAATATGCCGAAATCTCGGCGAACGAATATCGAACTTTAGTCAAAATGACCAAAGTTCGATGATGAGATGCTTCGGAAAGGCCGCAGGTGTCTACAATGCAAAAAGTGTATTGTAGGAGATCTTCGAGAGCTAAAAAGAGAAGAAATCGAGAAAATCTGCAAATCTGCAGAATTTGGCTCTCGGGGACCAGTCCCCATTGGCAGAGACCGGTCTCCGTCTGCGTAGTGAATTTTGAGGGCTGAAAAATTCGCTAAGTCCCGAAATACCAACGTACGGGAACAGGACCCTGTAGGGGAAACCGGTCCCCGTGAGACCGGTCCTTAGGATGGAGACCGGTCTCCGTGTGCGAAAGAAAAGGAGGATGGAGAATTTGGCTAAGTCCTGGAAAACCCGCGTACGGGATCCGGTCCCCATTGGCAGAGACCGGTCACCACGCGTGATTGGTCTCTCGTAGAGACACTTGGGACCGGTCCCCAGTTACAGAGACCGGTCCCCGTACCCGAAAAATGCCCAGGTTAGGCTGATTAATTAGATGAAAGTTGAGGGGCTTATTGGCATATATGCAATATATGGGATATATGTGAAGGGGTATGAGGGTTTCTCTCATTTCTTTTTGCCCAAGTAACCAAAGAGCTCTCCCTCTCTCTCTCTAGGATCTCTCTCTCTTGGAAGTGGATCAAGAAGGAGGATTTGGTGGAGAAGGAGCTTGGGAAGTGGATCAACTTCCTCTTCTTCCTCTTTAGAGCAAGGAGAAGAAAAGCTTGAGGTAAGCTTTCTCTCTTTTCATGGTAAAACCCTAGAGAAGGGTTCAAGGATCTTAGAAATGGTTTTTAATGAGATCTCTTGAGTGTTTAGAGCTTTTCTTTGCTCTCTATAGAGACCGATTCTAGGGTTTTGCCTTATGCTAACCCTAGGGCACCCAAAGTTAGGGTTTTATGTTGGAGGGTTTTTGGATCGAATTGATCCTATAGAAATCTAATCGGTGACGTTTACGACTCGCTCGAGTGAACGGTTCGTCGAAACGAAAAGTCTACGAAAAGTTATGAGCAAATAGCCTAATTCGGCTTTGTTTTGCTGCAGATTGAGAAATTGGCGGCCGTGGATCGTGAAAACTGAATTAGAGCATCCTAGTGAACTCACAAGGTGGGGCGTGCTTCCACTAATGTCGAACTTCTTTTAATATCTATATGTCAATTATTGACCATATATGTTATAGTGCTTTCGTGCATAATAGGGTAAACGAATACGAGTTATATGTTGCATACTTAGAGTTAAGATGCAAGGGAAAGAATTATGAACAGAGAAAAAGAACTAAAACCCTATGTATGCATGTGTTGAGACAAAGAACCTAGTGGTTAAAGAACAAGAATGTTATGACATATAGATTGAGTGGCATTAGAGAGTTGTAAAGAACAGTAGAGTTAGTGTAATGACATGGTCATGATTACAGAGAATGCAAAGAATAAGAATAAGAACAAGAACACAAGAGTTAGTGTAATGACATGGTCATGATTACAAAGAATGTAAAGAATAAGAATAAAAACAAGAACACTAGAGTTAGTGTTAAGACATGGTCATGATCTCAAAGAACGAGAACAAAGAATGCAAAGAATAAGAACATGAATGCAAAGAACAAAGAATGTGAACAAATGACATGAAACCTTATAGTTAAGGGTCATTGTGTAAGGTCTCCTTAAAGTTAAGGAATGGATTTGGATTACATCCTTGGAGCAAGGATTTGATTATACTCGCCTATAAGTCCTTGCTCGGGGGCGGTAGCTCCCCCTCGAGCGGTGCGCTTCGGAGTGGTCACCACTGGGATGAGTGTCCCAGAGGACGGTCCCGTCGGGTCATAGTAGTCTCCCCGATATTGGGATTTGAGTTGGTGAGTTCTTGAGCGGCGAAACCTACGGGCTAGCCATGAGATTGGGTATCGAGATTGAGATCTTGCATTCATCATTATTATTATGTTGAGCATGAGCAGATTTACTATGGTTCAGGCGTATTAGGTGTTATGCATTATAGTTTGGTTACTATCTGCTTATTCTTTCAAATTATGCCTGAAATAGACATAGTGGGAAAGTCAGTGTGATTGGGGGCCGAGCCCACTGGGAACTTTGTTGTAGTTCTCACCCCATCATTTCTACAGGGCCGGGCTCCAGCGAGCCAGCTGACGACCGTGGTAAGGGTCTCGCGCCTTAGCCAGCGACCGCCTCAGCATAGTTTTCTTTTTGTTAGTTGCATACCACTTGTATTTGTACTTTTGGAAGTTAAATGTAAACAATCGTTTTGAGAGACAGGAATGAATGTAAAGAGAAGAAATAATGTGTTGAGTTAAAGAATGTAAATGTAAATGTGAATCCATGTATGTAGTTGAAGTAAGTCATCTACTTGTTGCTTAGTTTAGTTTTTCTTTCACTTGGCTGCTGTTTACCCTCGTGTAAGCCGTTGTGTATGCTTTCGCTTGTGAATTTCATATATTCTTTGAATTGTACCTGTGTTGAGCCTTGGGCGGGCAGAGGAAACTCTGTCCGTTCGGCGCCTGTTTGACGGACCCGGGCCGGCCAAAGGGATCGGTCCCGGGGCGTGACAGATGTTTTGGTATCAGAGCACAAAGTGAAAGAAAAATAGGAATGGACCTAGAAACCTTTAGGATGGATAAGACTTAAGGATCCAGGAAACGTGAGTGACGTGGGATCTAAGTTAGCAAAAGCACTCAATTGGGTCGAGGTGTGTTGTCTCTAATGTGATTAGAGGCTAGGTTAAGATGTAATTGTTTCTCTATACCTTGTGTAATGTTGGGTGGCCAACAACATTACGCAATGAATTGAGGACAAGTATTCTTTCGCCTAATTGGTTATGTTTAAGTAAGGTTGATTGTGTAGCTAATGTATAAGCTACCTTTCAGGAACGATGCCTCGTGGTCAACCTCCAACACGGTCAAGGCCTGAGGAGCCGAGCGTGGCTCCCGAGCAACCCGGAGCAGGTGGCGATGTGGATCTTCGGGAGCAGTTGTCTGCACTGATTGGAGTAGTGCGACAGCAAGTGGAGTCAGTGCGAGCTTAAGGAGAGCAGATTCGGTAGCTTCACGAGACGGTGGAGCGGCAATAGGTGGCGGTAGTTCAGGCTAGCGAAGAGCCTCCTGCACCCCTTGTTGTGTCTGCGGGCGCGGCCGGGGGATCTCCTGTGGCGGCCGTGCCAGTTACGGTTATACCGGCCAGGTTAGGGACCTCAAATCCCGACAGCGCGGCGATAGAGGCGGAGCGGGAGCGCGCTTTGGCAGCTCTCGTCAAATTTCAAAAGTTTAACCCACCGTTACTTGAAAGGGAGCTGACATAGCCCGCGGTGGTGGAGTCGTGGGTCGACTCTATGGAGATGTTGTTCGAGGACCTTAGTACCTCGGAGAAGGATAAGGTCTATATTGCCACCCGTTGCCTTGGCAAGACGGCGAAGGTGTGGTGGAGGCGGATCAAGCGTGATAGGTCCTCTGACCTTCCGCCGAAGATATGGGAGGAGTTCAAGAGGGCGGTGTTCGCCAACTACTTCCCAGACATAGTGAAACGGAAGTTGCAGGAGAGGTTCCGCAAGCTGAGACAGGGGGATCGCTCGGTAGCAGACTACGAGCAAGAGTTCTCTCACATCATAGATTGCGTCCTAGATGTTGTGCGTGATGACCGGGATCGGGCCAATTGGTTTTTGCGAGGACTCCGGCTGAGGATTTACGAGGCGGTGCAAATCCTTAAGCTGACGACCTTTGCCAATGTCACGCCCTGGGGACCCAGCGGAAGCCCGCCCGGCGCGTGCCCAGACCCGCCGTACATCTAAAACATACAAGGCGTCTAACAAAACGATAAATAAAACAACAAGAAAAGAGGCATCTAGTAGTATCAGAGCACAATATAACAACTAAATCTCTACATAGGAAATAAAGTACTAACAACACTAAGAGCTGAAAATAAGTACAACAATAAATCCACAACCAAAAGCTATAAAAGGTACATGGTAGTCTCTATACAGGGATATAAGAACTCTCTCAATCTCACCAAAGCACAAAAAGAGAGAAAACCCCTACAAGGTAGAAAAGCAGCGGTATCTAGCTAGCGATTCCCCTTCCACAATCCCTTGCCTCCGCCGGTGCCGAAGGCTCTGAAACACATTAGAAAAAGAGGGCGTGAGAACTATTAATTAATAGTTTCCGGTGGACAATTACTGACTTTAGTTGCATGCTCCACTAGGCCCAAAACTAAACAAGTAAACGGTAAACTATGCCTAAGTAAAGTAAACGACATGTAAATAAACATGTAAACTACTAAACATGATCTCTCTACTTAGCATGAAATTGCATAAGTAATTAAGCTATTCTAAACATGAATAGAAAGCACTATAATTAGTACAATGTTCACAGGTTAATAGTAAAGAGTTAAAGTTTACTATTCTAGTCATAGCCCATAATGTCCATTAAGCTACTTTAAGTTTAATGTCCAACAAGACCCAACCCGAAGGCGGTCTGGCCGATGCCCACCCGAAGGCTGCCTAGCCAAATGCCGAGCCTAATGGCCCCGTAGTAGTCAACATCCCCACCCTAGGAATGCGACTGTCCTACGGCAATCCACTTCGGCGCCCAGTCCCGCACGGCGAAAGTATCGCGTTGGCCAACTCCGGAGTGCCGGCTTGTAGGGAGCGACCCTCACAAGCATGTGCGAATGAGCACAATGGCATATAGTCACAAGAACTATCACAAGTCTCAAATCATCATGTCTCTAACATGAAAAGTAAAGTCATTGTGTCCAAGGCCTATCTCTATGTCATCATGTCTCTAACATGGAATATAATAGATGTCAGTGGCCTATGTCAAAGTCTCTATGTTGCAGTTTCATAGTTTTCTAAGTTAAGTGCCGCTTTATGACACTTAAGTTTTTCTAAGTCCCAACATAAGTTTAATGTTCATAATTATACTATTTGAACCATATCAAACATAAATGGCACACTCCCAGGCGCCCACCAGAACCACTCTCACATGCATGCATAAATAATCCAGAATGCTCTATTATATAGAGTGAAATTTTTATCATATATAAGGCATGCATTTTAAGTGTTCTAAAATTCATAATAATTCTATCTAGCATGAATATGCTGTCAAAAGAATTAAATCAAACCGAAATAGCACTTAGGGGACATTTTCCCCTATGCTTATGAAGCCAAACCCACCTAATGCGAATAGCATTGCTCCGAACCGCTAACGAAGCTTCGATTATCACTCCCTGAGTCCTAGAAAGCAAACCCTAGGAGTTACAAGCTAAGAAAATGAACCATGAGTTCACACTTTAAGTTTCAATGCATAAGGTAAGAAAAACTCACCTCAAGAGTGCAAATCTTGCTCCAAGCTTCAAATGGAAGTTTGATCCACTCCAAGGCAACCTAAACAAAGGTTCTAAACCCATCAATTAGGTTCTAAAAGTTTTAGATCAAAAACCCCCAAAATCTAACCCTAAGTCCAATATCTAGGGTTTCATCTCACAAAATGCCACAAAAAAACGAATCTAGAGGAAGGAATACATCCACATACCTCTAAGAAGCTCCAATCCAAGCTCAAAATGCTCTAGGCTTGAAGTTTGATCCTCCACCAAGCTCCAAGCTCCAACAATGGTGAGGAAGGCTCTACCAAGCAAAAAGAGCAAAATAAAGGGTTTAATCCTAAGAAAACCCAACCAAAACCCTAGAAATGTAAAGGAGTAGAGAGAGAAGCTCCTCCTACCTCTTTGCTGCAGTAGGGGTGCTCAAATGGAGCCCTAGGGTGAGGGGATACACTAATAGAAGCAACAAAATGCTAAAACACCCCTGTAATTTAAACTGCTCGAAATCTGCGGGTTGTGCGGTACAACGGATCATGCCGTACGGACCTGCAGCTTGACCAAACCGAGGCTCGGGTTGGTGTCCATCAGCCATCCCATACGTACGAGAATCCACCTGTCTGGTATAGCAACAATTCTTTGTAACTTTTCTGTCTACGGACAAGACTTCAATCAGAGAGACTAAAATCCAACTTTTTGAACTTTAGTGCTTGGGGTTCATCCGCTAGCCTCGGTACACGTGCCATAGGTCGGAACACAGTCAACGACCCTCCAGAAAAGTGGAAAGGCTCCGAACTCAAGTCGAATACTCGAACTCCGCAATTTGCGTAAGTCTAGTATGCTACAGCCGAGGTCTTTGATAGAGTTTTGTGTGCGGAGCACGGTAGTGCCTATGTCCGTGAGGAGCGCGAGTCCATGGCGGAGTCGCGTGACAAGGGAAAAAAGCAAGTAGCGGGTGGTGCCGGGGACAGGCCAAGTGCTAAGAAACCCCCTCGGTATCCCCGACAGCAGCCGAGGAGTTGGAGACCTTTCCGGTGTGTTATTTGTGGTGGTGAGCATCAACCAAAGGCTTGTCCGCAGTGCGAGGGGAGGTGCTTTAAGTGTGGACAGGCGGGACATATGGTTCAAGAGTGCCCGAAGTGGTCGTCGTATGCGCCGACGGCGGCGTCCTCACCGTCTACCCCAAGGCAGCTTGTCGGGTTACCATCGGCGATGTCGGCCGGGCGTGCGTCAACATCACCCCAGCCGAAGGGGTCGCGAGCACCGAGCAGACGGGTTTTCGCCGCTCAGGTGGAGGAGCAACCTGTTGCACCAGATGATGTCGTGGCAGGTATAATTTCGATTAAAGGCACTAGGGCTAGAGTGCTGTTTGACACGGGAGCATCACATTCATTCATGGGTGCATTGTTCGCGAGGACTCATGATTTTGAAGTAGAATGTAGCCCTGATCGATGGTGGGTTAGCGCCCCAAAACATACGTTCAGTGTGCATGATTGGTACCCGGATTGTACAGTACAGGTAGGAGATTGGATTTTGCCGGCGGACCTGCTAGTGTTGAAGCAGATGTGGGACTTTAATGTAATCTTGGGGATCGACTGGCTCTCCAAGTATTATGCAGTGATCGATTGTGAAAGTAAAAGAATCACATTTCGTGAACTCAATCAAGAGGAATTTGTGTACCAAGCGTGTAGAAGCTCGCGCTTCGCGACGACTGTGTCGGCGGCGAGGATGAGGAAAATGATGAAGGGTGGATGTAAAGCCTACTTGATGACCATTGTGGACACCCAGAAGAGGTACCCGGAGCTTAGTGAAGTTCGGGTATCATGTGGGTATCCGGACATCTTTCCGGCGGAGTTACCTGGACTGCCACCGGACTGGGAGATCGAGTTTGTTATAGACTTGGTTCCCGGGGCGGCGCCAGTTTCGAAGGCTCCTTACAGAATGGTACTGGCGGAGTTGGTAGAGTTGAAGGCACAGCTACAGGACATGCTTGATAAGGGCTTCGTGAGGCCGAGCGTGTCGCCGTGGGGTGCCCCGGTGCTGTTTGTGAAAAAGAAGGATGGTACACTTCGACTCTGCGTGGATTATCGCGAGTTGAATAAAGTGACCATAAAGAATAAGTATCCGTTGCCAAGGATTGACGATCTGTTTGATCAGCTACAAGGGTCGCGAGTATATTCAAAGATTGATCTTCAGTCGGGCTATCACCAATTGAAGATTCGGCCGGAAGATGTGCACAAGACGGCGTACCGTACGCGGTATGGCCACTATGAGTTTATGGTGATGCCGTTTGGGCTTACGAATGCCCCGGCAGCGTTTATGGACTTGATGAAACGAGTCTTCAAGCCATTGTTGGACCGATGCGTCGTGGTGTTCATAGACGACGTGTTGATTTATTCAAAGAATGAGGAAGAGCACGATGAACATTTGAGGACCATGCTGCAGATACTTCGCCGGGAGAAGCTATATGCTAAACTCAAGAAGTGCGAGTTCTGGCTATCGGAGGTTAGCTTCCTAGGCCACGTGATATTCGGGAGCGGAGTCTCGGTAGATCCAAAGAAGGTTGAGGCAATAAAGGATTTGCCTCGCCCGACGAGTGTTGCGGAGGTCCGCAGTTTTCTTGGACTGGCGGGCTATTATTGGCCGTTTGTGGAGGGGTTTGCTAAAATAGCTACTCCGCTAACTCGCCTCACGCATAACGGGGTGAAGTATGTTTGGAGCGACGATTGTGATCGGAGCTTTGAGGAGCTGAAGAATAAGTTGACATCGACCCCGGTTTTAGCTTTGCCGACTCCGGGGGAGAGTTTTGTGGTGTATAGTGATGCCTCTTACAGTGGTCTCGGGTGCGTATTGATGCAGAATGGTCGAGTGATAGCTTACGCTTCTCACCAATTGAAGACTTATGAGAAAAATTATCCGACACATGACTTGGAGTTAGTTGCGATGATATTTGCACTAAAGCTATGGAGGCATTACTTGTATGGTGAACACTGTGAGATTTACACAGATCACACGAGTTTGAAGTATTTGTTCACCCAGAAAGAGTTGAATATGCGACAGCGGCAGTGGTTGGAGTTGATAAAGGACTACGATGTCACTACACTGTACCACCCGGGGAAAGCCAATGTCGTGGCCGATGCGCTGAATAGAAAATCTGTGGAGAACTTGGCGATGGCAATTACGCCGCAACCATTGTTGCAAAGAGAAATGCTGCGGTTGGGTTTGGAGGTAGTAGCGCCGGGGGTGCCGGCAACACTTGCGGCATTAGTAGTGCAGCCAATCTTGTTGGAGAAGATCAAAGAGCTGCAAGCTTTAGATGAATATCTCCAGAAGGTGCGAAAGGATGTCGAGGGCGGTAGTGCTGATGATTTCAGCATTGGGACCGACGGCGCACTTCGGTTCAGAAACCGTTGGTTCGTGCCCAAGAATGAGGAGATTCGAAGGATGATCATGCAAGAAGCACATCAGTCTCCTTATAATATTCACCCCGGTGGTACTAAGTTGTACCGAGACTTAAAAGTGCATTATTGGTGGCTGGGTATGAAAAAGGAAATTGGGGAGTTCGTGGCGCAGTGTCTCACGTGCCAACAGGTAAAAGCAGAACGCCGATTTTCGGCGGGGAAGCTGCAGAGTCTACCAATATCCGTGTGGAAATGGGAGGACATTGCGATGGACTTCATCACGGGTTTGCCTCGGTCGTAAGGTGGACATGATGCGATATGGGTCGTTGTGGACCGATTGACGATATCGGCCCATTTCTTGCCGATTCACACGACATGGTCGGGAGATAAGTTAGCTCAGGTGTATCTTGATGAGATCGTGAGACTACATGTGGTCCCGGTATCTATAGTGCCGGATTGAGACCCTAGATTCACGTCTCACGTTTGGAAGAGCCTACAGGATGCTCTGGGCACGCGGCTCGATTTTAGCACAGTGTTTCATTCTTAGAGTGATGGACAGTCTGAGAGGACCATACAAATACTCGAGGACATGTTGCGAGCCTGTGTGTTGGATTATGGGGGCGGATGGCACGATTACTTGCCAATGGCGGAATTCGCGTATAATAATAGTTATCAGGAGAGTATCGCGATGGCGCCATTTGAGGCCTCGTATGGAAAGAAGTGTCGTTCGCCAGTTCATTTGAGCGAGGTGGGCGAGAGAGTTACTCTTGGCCCCGATGTGTTACGGGAGACGGAGGAAAAGGTTCGCCTTGCCTGCCAGCGGCTTGCGATGGCGCAGTCGAGACAGAAAAGTTGCGCCGACAAGCGTCGCAAAGATTTAGAGTTCGCGGTTGGAGACCGCGTGTTTGTGAAGGTATCGCCGATGCGTGGAGTAAGGCGATTTGGGGTCCGCGGAAAATTGAGTCCCCGATATGTCGGACGATTTGAGGTGTTGGAAAGCATTGGTGCGGTGGCTTATAGAGTTGCGTTACCGCCAAGATTAGCAGGGGTTCATAATGTATTCCACGTGTCGAATCTCTGAAGGTATCTCCACTATTCGACACATGTGTTAGAGTATGAGCCCGTAGAGTTGCGCTAAGATATGACCTACGAGGAGCATCCAGTGTGCATCCTTGGTAGAGAGGAGCGAAAGTTACGGAATCGCGTGATTCCATTCGTGAAGATCCAGTGGAGCAACCATGCAGTGCGGGAATCCACTTGGGAGCACGAGGACGCGATGCGGAAGAAGTATCCGTATCTATTCGAGTCTACGAGTTGAGGTATGCTTAGTTTCGCGGATGAAACTATTTTTAAGGGGTGAAGAATGTAATATGCCGAAATCTCGGTGAACGAATATCGAACTTTAGTCAAAATGACCAAAGTTATATGATGAGATGCTTCGGAAAGGCCGAAGGTGTCTACAATGCAAAAAAGTGCATTGTAGGTGATTTTCGAGAGCTAATAAGAGAAGAAATCGAAAAAATCTGCAAATCTACAGAATTTGGCTCTCGGGGACCGGTCCCCATTGGCAGAGACCGATCTCCGTCTACGTAGTGAATTTTGAGGCCTGAAAAATCGGCTAAATCCCGAAATACCAACGTATGGGAACCGGACCCTGTGGGGGAGACCGGTCCCCGTGAGACCGGTCCTCAGGATGGAGACCGGTCTCCGTGTGCGAAAGAAAAAGAGGATGGAGAATTTGGCTAAGTCTTGGAAAACCCGCGTACGGGATCCGATCCCCATTGGTAAAGACCAGTCCCCACACGCGATTGGTCTCTGGTAGAGACACTTGGAGACCGGTCCCCTATTATAGAGACCGGTCCCCGTACCCGAAAATTGCTCAGGTTGGGCTGATTAATTAGATGTAAGTTGAGGGGCTTATTGGCATATATGCAATATATGGGATATATGTGAAGGGGTATGAGGGTTTCTTTTATTTCTTTTTGCCCAAGTAACCAAAGAGCTCTCCCTCTCTCTCACTTGGAGGTGGATCAAGAAGGAGGATTTGGTGGAGAAGGAGCTTAGGAAGTGGATCAACTTCCTCTTCTTCCTCTTTAGAGCAAGGAGAAGAAAAGCTTGAGGTGAGCTTTCTCTCTTTTCATGGTAAAACCCTAGAGAAGGGTTCAAGGATCTTAGAAATGGTTTTTAATGAGATCTCTTGAGTGTTTAGAGCTTTTCTTTGCTCTCTATAGAGACCGATTCTAGGGTTTTGCCTTATGCTAACCCTAGGGCACCCAAAGTTAGGGTTTTATGTTGGAGGGTTTTTGGATCAAATTGATCCTATAGAAACCTAATTGGGAACATTTCCGACTCGCTCGAGTGAACGGTTTGTCAAAACGAAAAGTCTACGAAAAGTTATGAGCAAATAGCCTAATTCGGCTTTGTTTTGCCACAGATTGAGAAATTGGCGGCCGTGGATTGTGAAAACTGAATTCGAGCATCCTAGTGAACTCACAAGGTGGGGGGTGCTTCCACTAATGTCGAACATCCTTTTATGTCTATATGTCAATTATTGAGCATATATGTTATAGTGCTTTTGTGCATAATAGGGTAAACAAATACGAGTTACATATTGCATCCTTAGAGTTAAGATGCAAAGAAAAGAATTGTGAACAGAGAAAAAGAACTAAAACCCTATGTATGCATGTGTTGAGACAAAGAACCTAATAGTTAAAGAATAAGAACGTTATGACATATAGATCGAGTGGCATTAGAGAGTTGCAAAGAACAATAGAGTTAGTGTAATGACATGGTCATGATTACAAAGAATGCAAAGAATAAGAATAAGAACAAGAACACTAGAGTTAGTGTAATGACATGGTCATGATTACAAAGAATGCAAAGAATAAGAATAAGAATAAGAACAAGAACACTAGAGTTAGTGTTAAGACATGGTCATGATCTCAAAGAACAAGAGCAAAGAATGCAAAGAATAAGAACATGAATGCAAAGAACAAAGAATGTGAACAAATGACATGAAACCTTATAGTTAAGGGTCATTGTGCAAGGTCTCCTTAAAGTTAAGGAATGGATTTGAATTACATCCTTGGAGCAAGAATTTGATTATACTCGCCTATAAGTCCTTGCTCAGGGGCGGTAGCTCCCCCTCGAGCGGTGCGCTTTGGAGTAGTCACCACTGGGATGAATGTCCCAGAGGACGGTCCCGTCGGGTCGTAGTAGTCTCCCCGATACCGGGAATTGAGTTGGTGAGTTCTTGAGCGGCGAAACCTACGGGCTAGCCGTGAGATTGGATATCGAGATTGAGATCTCATTACTATGGTTCAGGCGTATTAGATGTTATGCATTATAGTTTGGTTACTATCTGCTTATTCTTTCAAATTATGCCTGAAATAGACCTAGTGGGAAAGTCGGTGTGATTGGGGGCCGAGCCCACTGGGAACTTTGTTGTAGTTCTCACCCCATCATTTCTACAGGGTCGAGTTCCATCGAGCCAGCTGACGACCGTGATAAGGGTCTCGCACCTTAGCTAGCGACCGCCTCAGCAGAGTTTTCTTTTTGTTAGTTGCATACCACTTGTATTTGTTTGGAAGTTAAATGTAAACAATCGTTTTGAGAGACAGGAATGAATGTAAAGAGAAGAAATGATGTGTTGAGTTAAAGAATGTAAATGTAAATATGAATCCATGTACGTAGTTGAAGTAAGTCATCTACTTGTTGCTTAGTTTAGTTTTCTTTCACTTGCCTGCTGCTTACCCTCGTGTAAGCCGTTGTGTATGCTTTCGCTTGTGCATTTCATATATTCTTTGAATTGTACCTGTGTTGAGCCTTGGGCGGGCAGGGGAAACTCTGTCCGTTCGGCGTCTGTTTAACGGGCCCGGGCCGACCAAAGGGATCGGTCCCGGGGCGTGACAGTGACTACCGAGTCGGGCTTTACATTTTGTAGTAGCATACCCTTCTATCTTCTTTTGTATTTGAAGATAATGATGTACTAAGCAAAGAAAGAGTTTATGTAAAGCTTTATCTTGGAAGAAAAGAATGTAATGTGTTTTTGGAAAGAAAAGAAATGATGTAATAGTAAGTGCATGTATATGGTTAAAAGGAAATCATAGTACTTGTATAGTTTAGAATTTTCTTTCACTTGGCTATTGCTTACTTTCTTGTAAGCCGTCTTTGTATGTTTCCGCTTGTGCTTTTCATATCTGATTGAATCGTACTTGTGTTGTGCCTTGGGCGAATAGAGAAAACTTTGTCCGTTCGGCGTTTGTTCGACGGCCCAGGCCGGCCAAAGGGATCGGTCCCAGGGCGTGACACCATCCCAGTTATAGATCGTGAGCTTGATCTATCCTCTCCACGTGAGGATACCCTACAACTTGGGTGAACATTTCACTCCGAACTCTTCTATTCCATTATTCATGCATTGGTACTTAGCTTTACTAAGTTCACTATTCACGAGTCATTTTCTAGAGATTCCACCTATCCCTAAGTCCATAGACCTCTAGTGTCAAATATACTATATTAATGCCACTCGTCACGTTCTCTAACATTTATATGTCACTCGATCTATGTCACTAAATAACCATCGAGTTCATCTCTATCCTTGGCACTATAGGAGTCAATGTACAGACCCAATCCTCACATATCTAATTCACTAAGTACTCCAAGTACACTAGGCTCACATTTAGAAAGCATAAGGAAAGAGCTAAACATGCAATCCTACAATGCAACATGCGAGAGATGAAAATCATGTATTTCTAAGACATAGAAAGGAGTTAGAAGTTTTCAAATGACACCCCCCACCTTTCGAAGATGTTTTAGGCTGTGGAGGTCCTAAGAAGACTCCCCAGCACTTGCTTCGTCAACTCCTCGACCGTTTTGGTCGAAACGAAGCCCCGACAAGCTTGTTTTGCCTCTAGCTTTTTATCCGTTCGACGAAACGTGATTCCGTCTTCGCCAACGCATTTAGGCACCTAACAATTAGGTTTACACACCATCAATTGAGATCAAACCTCAATATTTGATAAAGCCCCAAATTGGAGCCCTAGGTTTGCACATATAGCAAACCCCCCATTCAAAACCCTATAACATGGGGTTGATCTATTTAGAATCAAGCTAAGGGTCTATTTGACCCATTTCTAAAGCTTTAAACCCAAAATCCTAAGTTTTACAAACTAGGGTTAGCAAGCTTACCTAGAGCTTGCTCTAATGGGATGAAGAGGGAGAGAGAAAGATGGTTGGGATAGCCTTCTCCAAGCTCTCCTCTTTCTTCTTCTTCTTCTCCTCATTCTTCTCTTTTCCTTTATTCTCCTTCTCCTTTCCTTCTTTTCCTTCTTTCTTTCTAGAGAGAGGAGGGAGAGTGAGAGAGGAGTGAGGGTAGAAATGAGAGAGGGAGAAAGAGCTATTTGCTCTATACCCCTAACTAATGGCTTAATTGCAGCCAAACCCCTCCACTTTTCCATTTCTCACACTGCCCAGACTGGGGCATTTTCGGGCTCGGGGACCGGTCCCTCTACCCAAGGACTGGTCCCCGAGAGCACCCCCTTGCTGGCAGAGCTCTCTGCCAGCCCTTTTCGCACACGGGGACCGGTCCCTTCCTTTGTAGACTGGTCCCCCGGAGACCGGTCCCTCTATCCGAGACCGGTCCCCGAGAGCTTGCTCTCGTGGGATGCGTACGGGAACCAGTCTCTAATTTGGAGTCCGGTCCCCACAGGGACCCCATTGCTTAAGGAGACCGGTCCCTCACGCTAGAGACCGGTCCCCGAGAGCAATATTGGTGCACAAAGGATTTTCCTCCACCAAACTTACGAGAATCGATCCCTCTTACCAGGGACCGGTCCCCGAGAGCAGAATCTGCTAGAGTGCAGATCTTCGCACTTTGCTCTCGTGGACTCTAACCCCGTTGCACTTTTTGGGTTTTAGATGCCTTCGGCCTTTCCGAAGCATACCCACTCGACAATTAGTCGATCCTAGACGAAGTACAACTCTCAGATTTCGAAAATTCACTTCCTTACAGTTTATCTTTGGTGCATAATAATAGTTTTGTATGTGAAAGTTGTGTGCTATAAAAGCATCACCAGGACTCTTTTCCAAAAAACAGTAAATGGAGCGCCAAAGAACCATTAAAATTATACATGAGGGTATTTGTAGGCTAATGCAGACACCATCGCTCAGCAGCAATTACCATTTTGTGGTTTTCATAGATGATTATAACCGAATGACTTGGGTTTATTTTATCAAAAATAAATCCGAAGTTTTTGTTGCTTTTACGAAATTTAAAATTTGGCCGAGAATGAATCCAGTTATTATATTATGACTCTCCGAACAGATCGAGGGGGAGAATTTATTTTTAACAAGTTTAAAATTTTTTGTAAAGCTAATGGTATTTATAGATAGTTGACAGCCAGTTACACACCTCAGCAAAACGGCGTTGCAAAGCACAAAAAACGAAGTCTAGTGGAGATGGGCAAAAAGCATGTTGAAAGCGAAAAACCTCCTAAACAAATTTTCGGCAGAATTGATATCTACTGCAGCATATATTTTCAATAGAAATCCAACTTCAGCATTAGATAATTAATATTACACCTTATGAAGCATGGACGGGTTGGAAGCCGAAGGTAAAATATTTTAAAATTTTTTAATCAGTCTCTTTTGTTCATATCCCATCAAAAAATAGGCAAAAATTAAATGACAATAGTCAAAAGTGTATTTTTGTTGGATATAGCGAAAGAAGTAAAGTCTATCGATTTTATAATCCTTTTACGAACTCTTTAATCATAAGTCGTGATGCTGTATTTGATGAACAAAAAGCTTGGGATTGGAGCGCAAAAGTGCAGGATAATGCACTTTCGATGATCGAAAATAAAACTGTAGCTGAAAATAGAAACAATGGTGACAATACATCAAGCACAGAAACAACACAACAAGCTTCATTGCAAATTTCACAAAAAACTTCTCCAGAGACGACGCCCAAAAAAGTAAGATCACTTAATGAAATATACGAACAGTGCATGCATTCACAGTGTGGAGAATCACAAACCTTCGAGAAGGTGATAAAATCTAATGATTGGTGTAAAGCTACGAATTAATAAAGAAATTGTGGCGTTTGGAAAAATTTCTCTACGAATTTGTTGAATCGTCTATAGAAAAAGAAGTTATTAGATTTAAGTGGATATACAAGGCGAAAAGAATATTGAGATATTCGAAAGGAATAAGAGACATTTGAGAAATATACGAACAGTGTATGTATTCACAATGTGGAGAATCACAAATCTTTGAGAAGGCAACAAAATCTAACGATTGGTGTAAGGCTACAAATAAAGAAATTGCGGCGTTAGGAAAAATTAATATCCACGAATTTGTTGAATCACCTATAGAAAAAGAAGTTATTGGATTTATGTGGATATACAAGGCGAAAAGAATATTGGGATATTCGAAAGGAACAAGAGACCACCGGTTGTGGTATACCAATTAACCCTAACGATTTTTATTTTGATTGTTTTAATAGTGATCGGGCAGATTCAGTTGATGACGGAAAAAGTACGAGAAGGGGTCGAGTTGATACACTGCGCAATAGAGGAGCAGATGGCTGATATTTTCATAAAGTCGCTAACATTAGAAATTCATATTTTGCCATAAGAAGATCGATGTGAAGAACATTAGCATTATGGTCGGGGAGTGTTAGAGATAATGCTAATGAATAATTAGATTAGGATTAGATTATTTGATCTTATATATCTATTATTAGATTTTATTATATAAATTGTCATTAAGATGAAATCAAATCAAAGTAGGATTTTATGTAATTACTTATAAATAGAGAGGCCGGAATCATTGGGGCTAATGAAGCCGGGAGTCGTCCTAATTAATTAGCTCTCGCGGAAGGTTTCGTACAGTGATGAGTTGTTTTCTTCAATATAGTTATTTGTGTTTTGCTTTCACGAACGTATCAGATTGTTTGGTTTGTCTTCTTCCTCTCTTCTCTATTTAATTGTTGTAGAGATCTTGATCTATATACCATAACAAGTATGTAGGACGTGTTTATTAGAGGTCCACCGCCATAACAAACTAAGGCTTCGATCATGAGATATCATACATGCATGCGTAGAAAGACGTTAAAAAAATACTGCTTGTTCTCGTACGTAATATGCGTTCGTATATTACGACGAAATTTGCCATTTATATATTTTCTACGGTCCTACTAGAGAATGCAGAAGCATATCCCTATATGCTTTTTCTACAACTCCATTTTATCTAATAGCGTTAGATATATAGGCCTCGATACCAAACTAAGCCTAAATGCCTCGCCAACTAGCTAGGCTGACAAAGCTATTCAAATCTTTATCTTAGAAATATTTAAAACATTAATTCCAACTCAAGATTACACATAAAACAACAATGCCAATAGCAGTACTATATATCCAAATTGGCTTTCAGCCACACTGCAGCGAGCAATGAACAACAATTGAAATTCTTTAAAAAAGAAATTCTGCGCACGCTCGAGCCCATCTGGGATCTCCGTCTTTCACCAAGAGCAAGCAAACTCAGCCAAGAGACAAGAACAACTAGGTACAAAATATCTTGGAAGTCCTCCAATTAAGTACTTAAGCAGCGGCACCACATTTTTTATATTTCAAGTTCTAAACACACTTGAACCCATCCGGAATCTCCTTCTTGCAAGTGCTGGCCAACAAGCTGAGAGCGACAGACCACTCGGTGGTGATCCCCAGCACGCTCTCGCTGATGGTGGTGCAGAGGCAGGCTGCCACCTCGGCATCCGCGAGGCCCTCGAGAAGCGCGCAACACCTGCTGCCGAATGGCGCTCCGACAGCCAGGTCGCTGACTCCTCCAAGCAAGCTCGCGCACGCTGCGAGCTTGACGGTGTCCCACGGGCAGAAGGGGTTCACTGGAGGGCCCTTCGGAGGCACCTGCGGTGCCGTCGGGGTGGGGATCTTGGGCGTGCATGGGACTTTGTTTGCGGCGCATAGAGAGCAGAGGAGGAAGAGGGTGAGTGAGAGCGTGGCGAGGGTCTTGCTAGCCATGGCTCTTAATTTCACTTGATTGATTTTAATTCTCTATTTGCTGTCATGACAAGGGTGCTCTACCGGCCGGTTGGTTCTTCTTATATAGAGGAGCTCACGTAGGTACACGCGCAAGTAGAAAACAGTACATAGACATAATTTAACCAACCCAGCTCACATGCAATGACAAATAATGAAATTGAACTAATTAAGAGCTTCTTAACATCAAAGCGTACTGGATACAAATATTGATGTATATAGAAATTGATTTTAAAACCTCGTAATTAATTAAAGAGGAAGGAGCATGCTGGTTTCGCCAAAAGTGGAGGGTGATAAAGTAGTTATTTTCGTCTGCAAATTAAATATCCACTTCCGATATTTGATTTGCCATACACTAAATTCACCCATAATTAACTTCACTTATTTGAAAACGATGTACCAGCTGACTTCTTCGTCTTGAATTGTATCGAAATCAATTATATATAAAAGCAGGAAAAAATATCAATAATAGAAGAAATTAACCACCGTAAATATTTTCATCTTTTATGTGCATGCTAGTATGAAAAAAGTTTTAATAAAATAATTAAAGTTCTAAAGCCTTTGGTTTTCGCCCAAACAGTGATGGAAACAATTAAACTTTCCATCTAAACTTCAATTCAATGAGTAAGTCATTTTCAACCTAAAATTTTTTTATTTACAGGCAAACAAAGTGCTCCCGCTAGCTGCTATCGTGCTATCTGAAGATGGACTTTGCAGTGATAATAATCCATGATTAATAGTCTTTAAAAATGTTAATCTTGGTTAACTCAGATCCGAGACTCAAGTCAATCCCAAATTTGATTCATATTTCTATATAGCTAAGTTTATTTCTAAATGGAATAAACGAAACGGATAGCATGCATGCTACCTATCTCTCAAAAAAATTAAAAAAATAAAAATAAAAATAGTCTTTAAAAATGTTACCGACAAATTGCTGAGGAACGTGATGGGGTGAATTACTGTGGGTGTACTTCTGCCTCTGCGGAATTTGTGATAATGTATGAGAGGTCACTGGCATCGTGGTGCGCGCATGGAGTCTTGTGGTAGGTAGGTATATATTGTGTGGGGTATAGTGCCGGATCTCTTTCTTTGGGTTCAGCCTTCAGCGTGTTGTTTTTGCTTAATAGAGGATAGATACCTTTGCACATGCGTTGTCCTAACCTTTTCGTTCTATATAGTAGCACCAGAAGACAGATGGAAAACTAAAGTTTGTTCGTCCTTACTACAAATTTAAGTAGGGTTTAGCCACAGTATCTTCTTGCTACAATAAACTGTAATTAATCAAGAAAATAGGTGATAAGAATAAGAGATACAAAAAATCTATACGTATTCCGAAATAGAGTGTATGAATAGCATTGCTCTTAAATTTGAACCTCTTCTCTCTATCTTCCAATTAAGATATACTACATATACATATATACATAAATATAGAGAGAGGGAGAGATCGAGAGTTGAGCTAGAATGCTATATATATATAGCAAACGGACTCCTTTTAATTTCCACCCATTTGTTTTCGATGATGGGGTTTCCAAATCGTCGACGATCGCTACTGCTAAACATGATTTATACCACTTCAAGTATTTAGAAACCAAATTTTAAATCTTTTCGACATCATTGACCTAATGATCAAAGAATTTCAGAGTTGGCAATTTTAATGGTCAATATAAGATATTTTTTTGTTTAACGGCGTAAAAATATACAAATCAATTAAATTTTGATTAGAAAATTCTTTAAAATAATTAGAACAATATCTATACTCTTTATCTTGATTGTAAGACTTCTATTATTATTTTTTAAGAATATTTATTTCCAGCCATTCATTAATATTTGTGTGTCCACTTGATAGACAAGAGAATAATATTGGAAAAAAAAATGAAATTTGGTTTAATTCTAGTGCTTCAAGTGATATAGATCATATTCAACGGTGTCGATCATCGATTTGAAGGCTCGATCATCGAAAACAAATGAGTGACAACGAAACCTATTTACTACTGATAGAATTCCAGCTCAACTCTATATATACACACACACACACACACACACACACACACACACATATATATATATATATATATATATATAGAGAGAGAGAGAGAGAGAGAGAGAGAGAGAGAGAGAGAGAGAGAGAGAGAGTATTAGACTACAATATTATTTATAATACGAAAGCTTTTAGTGCTATTAAGTTTTCAGCTTTTGGATGAAGGGATATGCGATTAGAATGATAGCGGTCTCGAATTAGAGTATAATAGTGGTCCCTTAATTAATAAGGGTTGAATGGGAAGTTGGTTGAATGTATGATGTAATGGGTGGAAATAGTTAAAGGAATAGATCTAATGATGGAAAACTCAATACACAGCATTAAGCGCTTGGTAATATCGATAGTATAATAACCGGAATATATATATGTGTGTATAGTAGGGGTTTTGGATCAGCATCGATCTAAGCACTCTTTTTGTAAATTTATTTATAATTTTTTTTACTCTCTCACGTCAGCTACCATGTCTAATGCAATTATATATATAGAGTAACATATATACTTCAACAAATTCCATACTTGGTACGTAGGTGTGTTTGATTCATGCTATCGTTTTAAAATTTTCAGTATTTCAATTGGTATAAAAAAATATGATGGTGTTTAATTAAATGAACCAAGTAATCCGGTTGGTAATGATGTATTTTTTTAGGAATGAGATTTATCCTAAAATACTAATCTTATTTATTTGAGGAATGGTGGACATCCTCATATTAATAAATTACGGTATTCATAATATGTATAATCCAGTCCTCTTTTTCTTTCTCTCCACCCAGCAACTAGGTGATATTATTTTTCTTTATTATACCCTAATATCTCTGTCTAACTTTATCTTTCTCTCTCTAAAACTTAAACTCAGTTTTTCCTCTCTAAGCTAAGCTCTCTTCCTCCCTCTTCTGAAATCTCATCTCTCTTATTCACTCTAACCTCGAGTCCTCGGCTCTATCTCTTACCCTATTTTTTAATTATACTCTCTCTAACCTATACTCTTTCTTCCGCTCTCTCTCTCTAAAATTTGAACTCTGTCGCTCTCTCTAACCTCAAATGTGTTGGAAAAATCTTTCTGATCTTTTATTATAATATTCTTTTAAAAACAACTCAAAAGCTCAATTTAAGGTTTAGAGAAATTTTGAAAATGAAAATTAAATAACAAATACGGTAAATAAAAAAAGTTTAGATAAGGCCTGTGGATCGAGGCGTGCAGAGCACTGTCCTAGAAGCGAAATTGCCGCTCCACGTGCGAGGCTTCCCGGCAATTACTCCTAGCGATACAGCGACCACTGTAAGGACCCAAAACCTCGATGCATGAATCCGAACCTCGATCTAGAATGATCGAGGGTGAGTTCGGGATACTTCTGAAAGGCCGACGGCATCAAAAATGCATAAAGTGCGTTGCAGAGGGTCTTCGAGAGCAAGCTGGAGCACGTCTTCAAGACTGCAGCTTTTGTGGTCTCGGGGACCGGTCCCTCAGTCGAAGGACCGGTCCCCATACGCGTGGAAAATGGGAAAGTGCCCATTTTTTGCTGGGATTGCTCTCGGGGGCCGGTCTCTGAGGCAAGGACCAGTCCTCCAGGGTCTAGTCTCTCGAGGAAGGACCGGTTCCCGTGAGCGTAGGATTTGAGGCTGGAGTGTCCTGCGAGAGAGCTGCTCTTGTCACGCCCCGAACCCGAGACGTAACAGACGCCGCATACCTGCTAAACTAGCAAATATGCAAGGCTACGTAATCGATGTAAACTAGCAAATAGGATATCAACTAAAATCAAATCGAATTCTAACATCTATAAAACTAAAACTTACTACGAATCACAAGAGAGATTCAATCCACCAAATACCATAAGTAACAAAAGTGGGTACGAAGAAATAACGAAACAAAAATAAATAAACAAATGATCGTTTATGAAATCCAAAATTCACATCTAACAATACTAGATCTAAAACAAAGGAAACTAAAATCGAACACTAACTACATCTAACGTTCACTCGGTCCCGGCCCCGCCCTGCGAATCAATCTCGGTACCTGGGTAAGCAACCATACACCACATTAGTCGGATTAAGCATACAAATAATTAAATAAACAATTTATTTAAGCGGCTGGTTTTAATTTGCAAAGTTTCGAAAATAAGAATTATCAAAATTAAATTTCAGATTGAATTGAAACTATAAATTTAAAAAGCATTTCTCTTTCAACATATAACGAAATAATATTAGGTCTCCGACATCTAATTATGTTATATGATCCGTTGGCGAGATCCAAAGACACCCGAAGGCGTAAACAAAGCTGAGGCACCCGAAGGCGCAAACAAAACTGAGGCACCGAAGGTGCGTGTACAAAACAGAGGCACCCGAAGGTGCAAACAAAGCAAAGGCGCTGATAGGCGCAGGCACCCGAAGGCGCAATACAAAGAAGCTTGCTTCTATAACAAAGTACATGTCGACATGGCCAACTTAGCATAACAGAATACCAAGAGACGTCATAATTCAAAATTATCCAGTCACTAATTTACAGAACAGATTATCATATTTCAAAGATTTATTTTGCTAAAAGAACTTGTCAAATACAGTGGAAACTCAATTTACAGAAATATTTAATAATATGCTTAACCCTTAATTTTAAAATCTACAAAATAAGATTTTCATGCAATCGAAATATTTTCCTAAATTATCTTACGAAAAACTAACTAAAAGGTGTCGCTACCTTAACGCACCTCAAAGATAAGGAATTATCCAAATAAATCGCTAAAATCAATCGTTGGAACCTAAAATAGCGACATTCGAATCTCTGTAAGCTAACTAAAATAAACGAGCAAAGAAAATATAATTATATTTAGTAGACAATTTACCCAAGGTTTAAATTGGATAGGCTCATATCGGTGACAAATCGGTTACAAAGGTATGCAAATAGGTCGGGATAGAACACAAAGGGATGATGAGTTTCAAGGATTAATCTATATTTAGGTACAAAGAAATCAGATTTGAACGATCTTAGATATAATCATCAAAGAAGAATATCTAAAAACAATGACATAATTATCGATAAAAAATTTAGATGCTTTCAAGAATGGGAGTAGAAACGAAAATGAAAGGAATAAACCTTCTTAAAGATAGAAACGACGATGATGTAATGTCGTCGACGGCGAATAAAAAAAAGTCGATCGATGAGGATTGCGGCGGAGGCAGCTACGAATGATGGCGACAACGGTAGGGATCGGATGGCGTCGCGTGCGCACGTATGGAGCGGCGGAGACGTACGGACGCGGTGAGGAAAACAGAGAGAGAGAGAGCCGTACGAGAGGGGGAAAAAGGATTGATCGGATGAGGGTTAGGGAAAAATTAATTAAGTTAGGTAACAAAATGCCGCCGAGTCCCTCGAAGATCGAAAATTACGAAAAGGTCCAAACTTAATAGGAATAGGATTCAAAATAAGAAGTTAAAAGTATGGGGTGTTACATCCTCCCCTCCTAAAAAGAAGTTTAGTCCTCCAAACTTAACATATCTTAGTTCTCGAAGGACTAAGGATGCATCATTCTCGTCTGCTCTTCGAGCTCCTAAGTAGCCTTCCGTTCAGAAAGATTGCTTTTCTGGAATACTAGAATAAATCAAAATATTGTCTACACAGACAATACTTCTACAAATGCGGTCAATCACAAGCTTATTCCCGAAAGGCGCCCGACACTGTGACGCACTGGACTTTGCAAATTACAATGTTCGAGTGTTAAATGTGAGAACTGAGCTTTTCCAGATTTTCTGGAGGGTCGTTGACTGTGTTCCGACCTATGGCACGTGTACCGAGGTTAGTGGATGAATCCCAAGCACTAAAGTCCAAAAAGTTGGATTTTAGGTTGCTCTCGCTTGCTATCCGGGGAGTCCGTACTAAAAAAAGTTGTCGCACTGCAGCCTTGGCTGCTATACGCAGGGGGATCTATACCGGTACGGGACGGCTGGAGGCGCAAACCCGAGCCTCGGGTTTGCTGCTACAGGTCCGCACTGCACGTACTTGGCTTGTACTCTAAGATAAATGCGCTTTTCGAAAATTCGAAACTGCAGGGACTTTTTAGCAATTTGTTGCTTCTATTAGTAGCACCCACGCCCCCTTAGGGCTTTTTTGTGCTGAGGACCTGAGGGAGAGAGGTAGGGGAGCCCTCCAACCATTTCTCTTCCATTACTTGGTTTTTGGATGGATTTCTAAAGAGATTAACCCTCTCTTTTTCCCTCTTTTGCTTGCTAGTGCTAGCATCTTCTTGGTTGAGGCTTGGAGCTTGATTTGGGAGCTAGTTGAAGGAAGATCTTCAACTTTGGTGACTCTAGAGCCTTGATTAGAGCTTCTAAGAGGTAAGCAACTTCTCCATTTCCTTTAGATTCGAGTTTGGTTGCTTCTCTATAGATGAAACCCTAGATTTTCTAATTAGGGTTTTATTTGGGGCTTTTTGATTTGGGGCTTTTAGATTCCTTTTGAATGGTTTAGAACCTTTGTTTAGGTTGCCTTGGGAGGGATCTAGCTTCCTTTTGGAATTTCTAAGAGGATTATTGCACATTTAGGTGAGTATTTCTTGACTTTGACCTAGATGTTTAAAGTTTGAACTCAAAACTTATCTCTTGAGGTTGTAACTCCTAGGATCTACTTTGTAGGGTACTAGGAGTAGGAATCGAAGCTTCGTTAGCGGTTCGGAGCGACGCTTGGAGCGACGGTGGGTTTGGCTCACCTAGCACAATGAGAAATTCTCATTGGTGCTTATTTGTTTATGGTTAAATGGAAATTAGTTCATTTTCATGCTATTTGATTTATTTGTGAATTTTAGAATGCTTAAGATACATATGTTATGTGTAACGCAATTTTGCTCTATATAGTAGCGACGTATGCATGTGAGAGCTGAAGCTTTGTAGCATTCTATTTGTAAACTTGAAACTATGTGTTTAAGAGGAAATTGGACATGTGTTTGAGAACATAGAACTATGCATGACATAGGAGAAAAGCCCTTGTCATTAAGCGGCATTGGCTTGGCATCAAAAGTGTAGAATAGTGAGCTAATGTCATCAAGCGGCATTAGGCTCGTGAATGAACTTGACATAGAGAATCTAGTGTCATGAGAATATTTGAACTAGACCGTAGGGTTGCTAGTCACTATTGCTATATTGAGACATGAGGTTTGGACTTGAGACTTGACTTTACTTGTTGCCATTTGTGCTCTTTCGCACATGCTTGTGAGGGTCGCTCCCTACAAGCCAAGACTGAGTTGGCCTTCGCGATTCGTTCGCGCGTGCGGTGTTGAGAAACCTACGGACCGCTGGGGATGCACTCATTCCTTGCGGGGGATGTTGGGCTACCACGGTACTTAGTTGGGACAAGTTGGATTACTGTGGTAAATCCTAGTGAAAGAGAATTGAACTTGGACATTTAACTTTACTAAATGACAATCACTACTAGATAGGACTTAGTAGTTGGATTATGTGGACTTCACTTGGGGTTCCAGTATACTTGTTAATGCTTTAATTACATTTTAGTATACTTGTTGGTTATAGTAAAACATCTCATTTTATATGTTGGAACAAGAAACTATGACATCTAATTTTGAAACATAGTTATGGTAGCATTTCTTTATGCTTTAATTGCAAGCTTAATTATATCGCGCTCTTACTCTCTTTTTCTCTTGGGCCTAGTGGTGCAATGGTGCAGGTCAGTAATTGCCCACTGGGAACTATATGTTTATAGTTCTCACGCCCTCTGTTTCTGACTCTTTACAGTGCCTTCTGCATCGGGGGAGGCTCGGGACCGCGGCAAAGGAGTTGCCTCTGGATAGCGACTTGTGAGAGGGTTTTGGATAGGTGGTTTCCTTTTTCTCTTGTTTTACTTTGGAGAGAAGGAGTGTTTTTACCTTGTATAGAGACCACCACTTTTGTGTAATTGAGAGGTTATGTTGTTAACTGTGTACTACTCTCTATTTCTATGTTAGTGATTTAGACGCTTTACTTTCTTTTACTTGTGGTTTGGTTCTTGTTTAGTTGTGGCTCTGATGTTCATAGTTGTAGCCTTATAATGTTTTAATTTCGCTGTTTTTAGTTCGCCGCCTTGTATGTGATGACGTATGTCCGGCACACTTTGGGGAAGGTCCCGCGACCCCGGGCGTGATGCATTAATTTGGTATCAGAGCCTAGGGTGACGTCTTAGAGGACCTAGTAAACCTTAGGCTGGTTGGACTATAAGGATTGGACTCGTGAGAGACGTGATCTATCGGTCTTATAAGCGAAAGTGTTTGATTGGGTTTTATGATAACTCTAAAATGTTGGAGTTTAATCGAAGTGTATAACTTCTAGCTGAGGGTTACGTTGGCGGCCGACAACGTAACATCGGAGTTAGTAGAAAGCACACTTCTTTACTTTCGCACGATTTGGGTTCTTGAGCGGGTTACGATAGCGTGGGCTTTACTAACTTACGCTTTATGTTGTTGCAGTGTGGATGCCTATTACTCGTTCCCAATCCGGCGGGGCCGATAACATGGCACGCATTGAGGAGGTCGAGGCCTCAGCTACTTCCGAGTCCAGCGAGGTCCGCGAGTTGAGGGACCAGGTGGCGGTCCTCACGGACCTTGTGGCTCAGCAGACGGCGGCGGCCCAGCAGCAGGCCGAGGCGGCGCGCCGACAGGACGAGAGGATGAAGCGACTGGAGGACCTTCTTCTGCAGCAGGCGCCGCCAGGGAGGCCAGAGACACTGTACCACCAGCTCCAGCCGAGGTGGTAGCACCGAGGGCGCCGACTCCAGCGCCCGGGTCCTTACATTCTGTACCGTCCGTGGCACGGCAGGAGAGAGTGGCGACGGCACCGCCGCTCGTATGCCCCCGGGAGGAGCGGTGTTCCCGACGATGGTCGAGGGACTTGAGCGTGATCGACTTATGAGCCGCCTCAACGAGTTCAGGAGGTGCAATCCACGTGTGTTCGATGGCGAGAACGTGGATCATTGGATAGTCGAGAAGTGGCTTATGCATATGGAGAAGCTCTTTCGCGACACTTTTGTTGAGGAGAGGGACAGAGTTTGGCTCGCCACTCACCACCTGGACGGCGAGGCCTATCGCTGCGGCGGGACATTCAGAGAACCCGAGCACCGACTTAGCGATGACTTGGACCAGGTTCAAGGGATCACATTGAGCACTACTTCCCCGACAAAGTTGTTCGACGCCGATGGAGACGGACCGCGCAGCCTTGCGCCGGTGGGAGCGGACAAGGGCGAGTATGAGCGGGAGTTCACCAGATCGCTTCATCGTGTACCTTTCGTCGTGCGAGACGACGAGGACAAGGCCAGGATCTTCGAGAGCGGGCTGAGGCCTTCTATCTATAGGCTTGTGCAGTCCGCTAACCTGCGCACATACCGTGAGGTGGTAAATCGCGCTCTCATTGTGGAGCGGGGTGCGATAGTGATGAAGGAGCGGCAAGAAGGCTTGGATCGGGGCAAGGGCAAAAGGCCCTCAGGCGAGGGTGCGAGTCGACGCACTCAAGGAAGCCGCCGAAGTACCTCAGAGCCGCCTCGAGGACGAGGTGCCCCACAGCCGCCGAGGACCGGACGATCAGACACCGCGCCGTGTGATTTGCGCCCCCACCACCCCCGATGCTGCCCGCAGGTCGGGGCCGATGTTACTCTTGTGGCTGTGAGGCCACTTCGCCGTAGTGTCCGAGGGATCCGCCCCCACACCGTCGATGCCTTCAAGACCGGCCACCTGTGTTCCGCCCGGGACACCTACCGCATCCTACCAGCCGGGAGGTCTTCTCGCGCAGAGGCCGAGCGAGGGTCTCGACAGTGGCCCGAGTGGGCGTTTGTATGCCGCCCAGATCGAGGCGGCAAAGAATGAGGATGTCGTTGTGTATCATTTTGATTTCCAAAGATTCGAGTTCGTGCTTTATTTGATACCTGCATCTTGCTCTTTTATTCATCGGCTGCTTGCCGAGTCGCATGACATCCCTAGGACACCTTTGTCACATTCCGGACGAGGGGTTATACCAGCACATTATATAGATGTTCGAGAGTGTTGTATTAGTTGCCCTTCGTATTGGGGATTGGATCATGCCCGTGGACCTATTTGTGGTGCACAAACTGGGAGTTTGATTTAGTTTTGGGCATGGATTGGTTGAGTACTTTGCTACGATCGATTGTGTGAGTCACCGTGACTTTTAGAGAGCCCGGTCACGAGGAGGTTGTGTTTCAGGGTTGCCAGAGTTCGCTGTTTGCGATGACTATTAGCTCCTCTCGAGCTAGGCAGTTGATTAGTAGCGGGTGCATAGCCTATTTGGCTAGTATTGCACTCCGAGATATTAAGGACTCTCCTAGGATTGAGGACATTCCTGTGGTGAGGGAGTTCCAGGACGTGTTTCCAGCTGAGCTACCAGGAATGCCGCCTGATAGGGAGATTGAGTTTGTAGTAGATCTCGTCCCTGGGCCTACTCCAATCTCAAAGGCACCCCATAGGATGGCACCAGCAGAGTTGAAGGAGCTGAAGGCACAGTTGCAGGACCTTTTGGATAAAGGTTATGTGAGACCGAGCGTGTCACCTTGGGGAGCGCCAGCTCTTTTTGTGAAGAAGAAGGACGGATCACTTCGCTTATGTATGGATTATCGTGAACTCAACAAAGTCACGATTAAGAATAAGTATCCGTTGCCGAGGATCGATGATTTGTTTGATCACCAGTGGATCAAGCGTGTACTCCAAGATCGACTTGCACGGATATCACCAGAAGATCAAGCCCGAGGATGTATCGAAGACGGCCAGACACTGGTATTGACACTATGAGTTTACTGTGATGCCGTTTGGGCTGACTAATGCCCCGGAGGCTTTTATGGATTTGATGAACCGTGTCTTCAGGCCATATCTGGATAGATTTGTCGTAGTGTTTATCGACGACATTTTGGTTTATTCCCGAAGTGATGCGGATCACGAGGAACACTTGAGACTTGTACTTCAAGTGCTTCGGAAAAAGAGACTCTATGCCAAGTTGAAGAAATGCGAGTTCTGGCTTAGAGAGGTGGCGTTTTTGGCCATGTGATTTCGTGGATCGTGTATAGCCGTGGATCCCAAGAAGATTGAAGCCAAGGATTGGCCAAGACCGACGAGTGTCACGAGAGATACGGAGTTTTATTGGTTTGGCCGGCTACTATGAGGTTTGTTGAGGGATTTGCTAAGTTATCTACTCCTCACGAGACTCACGCATAAAGGAACCAAGTTCATTTGGAATGATGCGTGTGAGAGAAGCTTTCAAGAGTTGAAGTCGCGATTGACTACCGCACCAATCCTAACCTTGCCGCTTTGAGCAGTGGTATGTGATTTATAGTGATGCTTCCTTTAATGGATTGGGTTGCGTGTTGATGCGATGGAATGGTGATCGCGTATGCTTCACGCCAGCTGAAGGAATATGAAAGGAATTATCCTACTCACGATTTGGAGTTGGCGGCTGTAGTGTTCGCACTGAAGCTATGGCGCCACTATCTTTATGGTGAGCGGTGTGAAGTGTATACGGATCACAAGAGTTTAAAGTATCTGTTCACCCAGAAGGAATTGAACTTGAGGCAGCGCAGATGGTTGGAGCTCCTCAAGGATTATGATTTGACGATACTTTGCCACCCAGGCAAGGCTAACGTGGTGGCAGATGCGCTAAGTAGGAAATCGACGGAAAACTTAGCGATGATGATAGTTACTCAACCGCCGTTGATCGAGCAGATGAAGCGGTTGGAGTTAGAGGTGGTGACCCCTGACACACCTATGAGGTTGATGACTTTGGTGGTGCAACCCACTTTATTTGAAAGGATAAAGGAAAAGCAAGCTCTTGATGTGGAGTTGCAAAGGGTTCGAGCGAAAATGGTTGATGCTTGCACCGGTGATTTTAGTGTGGACGATGGTGACTTGATGAGATTCCGTGGGCGGATTTGTGTACCGGCGGAACCGACGCTTAAAGAGGAGATTCTCCTAGAGGCACACCGTGCACCGTATGCTATACATCCGGGAGGCACCAAGATGTATAAGGATTTGAAGTTACACTATTGGTGGCCCGGGATGAAAAAGGACGTTGGCGAGTTTGTAGCTCGATGTTTAACTTGCCAACAAGTGAAGGCTGAGCATAGAGTCCCCGCGGGGGAATTACAGAGCTTACCAATTCCAAAGGTGGAAGCCGGGAGAAGATCACCATGGACTTTGTGATGGGACCGCCCGCTCTCGTGCCGGCATGATGCTATATGGGTGATCGTGGATAGGTTGACAAAATCGGCACATTTCATACCTATCCATACTACTTGGACTGGAGAGAGACTCGCACAGGTTTACTTGGATGAGATTGTGCGACTTCACGGAGTACCTACCTCGATTGTATCGGACAGGGACACACGTTTTGTGTCACACTTTTGGAGGAGTCTGCAGGACGCCTTGGGTACTCGACTGGACTTCAGCACTGCTTTCCACCCTCAGAGTGACGGGCAGTAAGAGCGTACTATACGTACACTCGAGGATATGCTGCGAGCCTGCGTGAGCGACTTCCAGGGAGGATGGTCGCAAAGATCTACCGATGGCCGAGTTTGCTTATAACAACAGCTTATCAAGCAAGCATCAAGATGGCGCCATTTGAAGCACTCTATGGACGGAAGTGTAGATCGCCACTTCACGGAGTGAAGTTGCGAGAGTTTGGCTTTAGGCCAAGATGTGCTCCAGAAGCAGAGGACAAGGTTCGCATTGCTAGGGAGCGGTTGTTGACAGCCCAGAGTGGGCAGAAGAGCTATGCTGATAGACGTCGACGAGACTTGGAGTTTCAGATTGGAGACCATGTCTTTCTGAAAGTCTCGCCGACCCGAGGAGTCAGGAGATTTGGGATCCGGGGTAAGTTGAGCCCCGTTTCATTGGACCGTATGAGATTCTTGAGCGTGTGGACCCAGAGCGTATAGACTTGCTCTACCGCCGAACCTATCGGTGTACACAATGTCTTCCATGTATCGGTCCCTCCTAAGTATATACATGATCCACTCATGTTTTGGATGCTACACTATTGAGCCGAGGGACGATTTGAGCTTCGAGGAGCACCGTGAAGATTTTGGCTCGCGAGGTGAAGAAGTTGAGGAACCGGAGCTTTCTTACGCGAAAGTCCTTTGGAGCAACCACGAGGAGCGGAGGCCACGTGGGAGCTAGAGAGTGCGCTTCGAGAGCGCTATCCCCATCTCTTTCGATGGAGTCATGAGGTATGACTTTAATTTCGAGTTACGCGGACAAAACCTCTTTTTAGGAGGGGTGAATGTGACGCACTGGACTTTGCAAATTGCAATGTTCGAGTGTTAAATGTGAGAACTGAGCTTTTCCAGATTTTCTGGAGGGTCGTTGACTGTGTTCCGATCTATGGCACGTGTACCGAGGTTAGTGGATGAATCCCAAGCACTAAAGTCCAAAAAGTTGGATTTTAGGTTGCTCTCGCTTGTTATCTTGGGAGTCTGCACGTACGTAAAAAGTTGTCGCACGGCATACTTTGGTTGCTATACCGACAGTGGGATCCGTACGCATGGGACGGCCGGAGGCGCAAACCCGAGCCTCGGTTTGGTCGTTGCAGGTCCGTACGGCATGTACTTGGCTTGTACGCATACTGCGCTTTTCGAAAATCCGAAACTGTAGGGGCTTTTTAGCAATTTGTTGCTTCTATTAGTAGCACCCACGCCCCCTAGGACTTTTTTTGTGCTGAGGACCTGAGGGAGAGAGGTCGGGGAGCCCTCCAACCATTTCTCTTCCATTACTTGGTTTTTGGATGGATTTCTAAAGAGATTAACCCTCTCTTTTTCCCTCTTTTGCTTGCTAGTGCTAGCATCTTCTTGGTTGAGGCTTGGAGCTTGATTTGGGAGCTAGTTGAAGGAAGATCTTCAACTTTGGTGACTCTAGAGCCTTGATTAGAGCTTCTAAGAGGTAAGCAACTTCTCCATTTCCTTTAGATTCGAGTTTGGTTGCTTCTCTATAGATGAAACCCTAGATTTTGGGAATTAGGGTTTTATTTGGGGCTTTTTGATTTGGGGCTTTTAGATTCCTTTTGAATGGTTTAGAACCTTTGTTTAGGTTGCCTTGGGAGGGATCTAGCTTCCTTTTGGAATTTCTAAGAGGATTATTGCACATTTAGGTGAGTATTTCTTGACTTTGACCTAGATGTTTAAAGTTTGAACTCAAAACTTATCTCTTGAGGTTGTAACTCCTAGGATCTACTTTGTAGGGTACTAGGAGTAGGAATCGAAGCTTCATTAGCGGTTCGGAGCGACGCTTGGAGCGACGGTGGGTTTGGCCTCACCTAGCACAATGAGAAATTCTCATTGGTGCTTATTTGTTTATGGTTAAATGGAAATTAGTTCATTTTCATGCTATTTGATTTATTTGTGAATTTTAGAATGCTTAAGATACATATGTTATGTGTAACGCAATTTTGCTCTATATAGTAGCGACGTATGCATGTGAGAGTTGAAGCTTTGTAGCATTCTATTTGTAAACTTGAAACTATGTGTTTAAGAGGAAATTGGGCATCTGTTTGAGAACATAGAACTATGCATGACATAGGAGAAAAGCCCTTGTCATTAAGCGGCATTGGCTTGGCATCAAAAGTGTAGAATAGTGAGCTAATGTCATCAAGCGGCATTAGGCTCGTGAATGAACTTGACATAGAGAATTTAGTGTCATGAGAATATTTGAACTAGACCGTAGGGTTGCTAGTCACTATTGCTATATTGAGACATGAGGTTTGGACTTGAGACTTGACTTTACTTGTTGCCATTTGTGCTCTTTCGCACATGCTTGTGAGGGTCGCTCCCATGCTCCAAGATCTCGAGTTGGCCTTCGCGATTCTGCTTCGCGCGTGCGTGTTGAGAAACCTACGGGACCGTTGGGACAGACTCATTCCTTGCGGGGGATGTTGAGCTACCACGGTACTTAGGTGGCACAAGTTGGATTACTGTGGTAAATCCTAGTGAAAGAGAATTGAACTTGGACATTTAACTTTACTAAATGACAATCACTACTAGATAGGACTTAGTAGTTGGATTATGTGGACTTCACTTGGGGTTCCAGAATACTTGTTAATGCTTTAATTACATTTTAGTATACTTGTTGGTTATAGTAAAACATCTCATTTTATATGTTGGAACAGGAAACTATGACATCTAATTTTGAAACATAGTTATGGTAGCATTTCTTTATGCTTTAATTGCAAGCTTAATTATATCGCGCTCTTACTCTCTTTTTCTCTTGGGCCTAGTGGTGCAATGGTGCAGTCGCACTGCCCACCGGGAACTATATGTTTATAGTTCTCACGCCTCTGCTTTCGACTCTTTACGTTGCCTTCGCATCGGGGAGGCTCGGGACCGCGCAAAGGAGTTGCCTCGGATAGCGACTTGTGAGAGGGTTTTGGATAGGTGGTTTCCTTTTTCTCTTGTTTTACTTTGGAGAGAAGGAGTGTTTTTACCTTGTATAGAGACCACCACTTTTGTGTAATTGAGAGGTTATGTTGTTAACTGTGTACTACTCTCTATTTCTATGTTAGTGATTTAGACGCTTTACTTTCTTTTACTTGTGGTTTGGTTCTTGTTTAGTTGTGGCTCTGATGTTCATAGTTGTAGCCTTATAATGTTTTAATTCCGCTGTTCTTAGTTACACGCCTTCTATGTGTTGCCATATGGCGGGCACACTTTGGGGAAGGTCCCGCGACCCGGGCGTGATGACACAAAATACAAACAAAGGGCTCCTGAGGTTAACAAATGATTTCGAACAAAAGCAAAAGAGGTAAAGAAATAAGTAGTTCCAATCAAAGAGAACACGAGCAAAAACAAGCTATGGGAAGAATACTGTGGACTATAGCATTAGATGCCTCGGACATCCCGCCGGGAGAGAGCCGAACAAGACCCTGCGTCTGAGGTCTTCCACGTCTGGACTGATCGATTGGAGGGGCATGATCACGACCGGTCGAAGCAATAGATTTCTCTTGAGGCTTCGATCCAGTACTAGCATCAATGCTAAGTAGAGGACACCGTACTATCCGATGGTTCAAATCTCCACATCTGAAACAACCACCAGTAACGTGCCTACAGTTCGAGTCATTATGTGATCCTCCACAAACTGAGCATTTCAGTTTCTGATCTCGATTTGGTGGTCCACCACGAGAAGCTGGCGCAGTACGCGACCTCCTTGAGTCATTAGATCTGTCCGATTCTCTTGCATTTCGATCTTCTTCTTCTTTGAAAGAATCTCTATTTCTCTTCTTCTGATTTGCCTTTCGCTCTTCTTGAGTCTGCCTCCATACTGAATCTAAGGATTTTGCCCTTGAAACAACCTCGTCATATGTCTCAAGGTGTAGAGGAGCGAGGCCAGTACGTATATATCCATTCAATCCTTCTTCAAACCTTTTGGCCCGCGATTCATTATCATCCACCAATTTCGGGGCAAACTGAGAGAGTCAGTCAAACTCGGCCTCGTACTCCTCTGCAGACATCGACCTTTGCTTTAGATCTAGAAATTGCCTCTCAAGCTAGCGAAGTTTACTCCTTGGAAAGTACTTAGCATAAAACGCCGATCGAAAATCCTTCCACGAAATAGTTGTTAAATTGCTACCGCGGGTCCTCAATTCGCTTTCCCACCAATTGTTCGCTCTGCCCTGAAGCATGAATGTCCCGAATCTGACTTTCTCTTCATCGGTGCACTGCATGGCCGTAAATGCTTTTTCCATCTCCTTAATCCAATTTTCCGCTTCGTCCGGATTTGTAACGCCTGAAAATGGTGGAGGAGCAGACTTCTTAAATTCATTGATGCTCCTCTCTCGAACTTTGGAACTTGACTTGGCAACACTAGGAGCTGGATTTTGTTGTAAACTTTGTTGCTGAGTCTGCACTAGTCCGACAACAGCTTGTATCAGGGTGGCGACCAGGGGGTCCATCGTGGTGCTCTGCGGTAAGGTGGCGGAATGGGTGGGAATAGTAGTTTGTGGTGGTGGCAGAACAAAACTGGGAGGTGCAGTAGATGGCGGAAACGAAAAGGTAGTGGGAACGGTCGTCGAAGGCATCCCTATACTAAAAGTCTGCTGCAGCGGTGGGACAGAAGTCGAAGGGTTCGTTGGAGGCACTATGGTCGATCGTAGTGCATTCGGATAGTAGCGGGACTACCGCCGAGGATGTCGTATTCAAGAGCGAGGCTAAGGTGGCGTTCAGTTCTGTATCTCCGGATCCAGCTGGAGGTGGATTCCTCAGTTGCTCATTGTTGGCGTTGCCACGGCGTGTCGTACGCACCATCTTAGCAAGAGAGGGGGTCACAAACACATAAATTCAAGATATTAACGAAAACTATAATCAATAATCAAATAGAATCAAACACGTGCCTACTTCTACCCATCCTCACGCGTCTCAATCAACTCTCACAGTCCTATACCTTAAATTTCCTAGAGATCTTAAACCTATTCTCTGATACCATTTCTCGGTCACGCCCCGAACCCGAGACGTAACAGACGCCGCATACCTGCTAAACTAGCAAATATGCAAGGCTACAGAATCAGACAGAAACTAGCAAATAGGATATCAACTAAAATCAAATCGAATTCTAACATCTATAAAACTAAAACTTACTACGAATCACAAGAGAGATTCAATCCACCAAATACCATAAGTAACAAAAGTGGGTACGAAGAAATAACGAAACAAAAATAAATAAACAAATGATCGTTTATGAAATCCAAAATTCACATCTAACAATACTAGATCTAAAACAAAGTAAACTAAAATCGAACACTAACTACATCTAACGTTCACTCGGTCGCGACCCCGCCCTGCGAATCAATCTCGGTACCTTGGTAAGCAATCATACACCACATTAGTCGGATTAAGCATACAAATAATTAAATAAACAATTTATTTAAGCGACTGGTTTTAATTTGCAAAGTTTCGAAAATAAGAATTATCAAAATTAAATTTCAGATTGAATTGAAACTATAAATTTACAAAACATTTCTCTTTCAACATATAACGAAATAATATTAGGTCTCCGGCATCTAATTATGTTATATGATCCGTTGGCGAGATCTAAAGACATCCGAAGGCGTAAACAAAGCTAAGGCACCCGAAGGCGCAAACAAAACTGAGGCACCGAAGGTACGTGTACAAAACAGAGGCACCCGAAGGTGCAAACAAAGCAAAGGCGCGGATAGGCGCAAGCACCCGAAGGCGCAATACAAAGAAGAAGCTTGCTTCTATAACAAAGTACATGTCGACATGGCCAACTTTAGCATAACAGAATACCAAGAGACGTCATAATTCAAAATTATCCAGTCACTAATTTACAGAACAGATTATCATATTTCAAAGATTTATTTTGCTAAAAGAACTTGTCAAATACAGTTGAAACTCAATTTACAGAAACAATACGGGATAGACCGAATCTAGCCGAGAGAGCTTTTCCCAAGAGCTCCAACCAAATCTTGACTCATGGAAGCTCGGGGGCACTGGGATAGCACTGGGAGGGTCGCAAAGCTAGGAGGCTAGTGGCGTCAGCACGTCTACGGCCAAACTAGAGAGCAAGAAAGAGACCCAAGAGCAAGCAAGAGAGAGAAAGAGAGAGAGACCCAAGCTTAGGCTAGGGCTAGAGCAGAAAAGACCTAGTTGACTTTCGGCGGCTTGGAGGCTCATGCGCCGGCAGGAGCAGGGTGCGCCTTACGAGGAACGACCCTCAATGCTGGCGACCGGTGGCGGGGTGCGACAGGCAGCACTGGGAGAGTCGTGGCCAACATTAAGGGAGCTTTGCTAGGGCTCCTCAGTCCGGTGAGGATAGCAGCCGCATAGAGTTGGGGAGGCGTCGGAGGCATACACCGCTCCATCCGTGATTTCACGCCAATCTATCTATACTATATACTAAAGTAGAACCCTAGGTGAACCCTGCGTGAGAAGCTGACACGTGGCGCTTTATATACTTGCCACGTGTCAAGCTCAAATTATGTCAAATCTAAAATAATTTATAAGTTATATATGGTAATATTTATATACTCAATTTCTCAAATTTAGAAAACATATAGAAAACATAATTTATGAGTTATATATGGTAATATTTATATACTCAATTTTTCAAATTTAGAAAGCATATAGAAAAAAATTATATAGTACCTTTTTTTAAAAAAGATACTATATAATTAACAAATCCACAAAAAGGTCGTATAATTAACAAATTATATAGTACTTTTTTTTTTATTAACAAATTATATATGACCTTTTTTTCTATTATTTCCTAACTATGATATTAGAAAATAAAATTTATGTCAAATCTAGAATAAGACCTAGGCTAGTATACTATCAATAGCACCAAGCATTTGGTACTATTAGATTTTTAGTCCTTGGATAAAAAAATAAACGGTTAGGATGATATGGGCTCTTTAGGGTTGAGTAAGTTATTGGTTTAATAGTATAATCTAACGGGTGAAAATAATTAAAAGTATAATCTAACGGTGGAAAACTTGATAGTATCAAACGCTTGGTGTTATCGATAGTATCAGTAGGACTCCTAGAATAATTAACAATTTATATATGGTAATACCCTTGGTGACATCTGACACATGACATTCTAGGTATTCTATATACTTGCTATAGTAAATAAATTTTTTTTTAAAATAATAATTAAGAAATAATATGCTTTCTATATGCTTTCTATAGTAAATAGATTTTTTTAGAAAAATAATAATTAGGGTATTAATACTGATAACTTTTATTATTCTATATTATAATTAAGTGGAAAATAAAATTAATATATTGTAATTAACTTTTATTATATCAATTAATTAAATATACTTAAATCAAATTAAATAGAATTAATGCAAATTAATTCAAATTAAGTCAAATTAATTGCATTTTACTTGAGTATTTACTTTGGTCCAAAATTTTATTTCTCTAGCTTTTGTACTTTAATATGTACTATAATTAAGATTGATAGTATATTCCTTTAGTTGTTAAAAAAATATAATCTTAATTATAATATTTTTCTTTTATCAACACATAATAATTTTTATTATTTTATATTATTATATTAACCGTGCATCGCACGGGTCAAATAACTATCGACTTTTTAGGATATCAATACTATAATTAAGATGGATAGTATATTTCTTTATTTGTTAAAAATTATAATATTAATTAGATATTTTTTTTTATCATTATATAATAACTTTATTTATTTTATATTATTATATTAGCCGTGCATCGCACGGGTCAAAAAAACTAGTCCATACATAAAATACAAGAACTTTTCCAATGTTACAAAACTTCGTAATTGGCCACTTCCCGCGTCTCACGCATTTTCAGGCAATCGGCTCACCCGATTTGAAAATGGCCTGCGCTTGCATTTCCGACACTACCGGACCGTTAAATCTACATTTTTGTTTCGTCAAAAAGAGCCTCCGATTGCAAGAATTTCATTCGTCTTTCTGCCTCAACCTAGATACAAACACACACTTAGGAATTGTAAATTTGAAATTCCGAATTCGAATTTTATTCAAATTTCAGACTTCAGAATCCTAGATATTACAATTAATTGATAAAATATCGAATAATTACATAGTATTTTGCACAAATTCTTCTGATCTTTTCTATTCCAAACTTTTTGACCGAATTTAATCCAAATGTGGAAGTTGTGACTATGTTTCTAATTATGTACTGCGTAAAATAGGAAAAAAAAAATTTTGGGTGAAATCAATCCTTCCCATGCGCCACTTTCCTAAAAGCAAAATTAAATGCAACTTGTTGGAAATATTAGGGCAGCGGAAACTTACAAACCGGATAGCCAACGTATCCGGGAACCCAAATCGGATCGCTCTGCTTGTTTTACTAGCCTTCTTGGATCGTCCTGTCTTGATGCTTCTTGATCTCCCACGTTTCTCGCCTTCTCCCACGCGTACGCCTTACGCCACGGATCGTCGGATCGGATGCGGATCGGATGCCAATCGAAGAGGGCTACCAGAGTCCTCTTCAATGTCCACACTCCAAAACCCCGGGAACGTAGGTGGAAATCCGAGAGAGGAAGAAGAGAGATAAAGAGAAGATTTCGTATTCGATCGTCTCTCTACACAAGAGAATAGGGGACGTATTTATAGAATAACGGAACCCCTAAATATCCTGAATCCTACAAGGATTAGGATACGGTTCGGGATATCTATTAACATATAATAGATATTCACTCGGAGATATGTTTCTATACGGACAAGAAACATATAATTTATTCTTATCCTAAACTTATTAGGATAAATCCCAATCCACAACTTAAGTGGATCGGATTCAATTAAGACCCGCCAATGTGGACATACCACATGGCTTCAATCTCCCACTTGGCCACATTGGCCAATTCTCTCTCACTCGTTCATCTCTTCATACGGGTAATGGCGCGTGCGACTGTGAAAGAACCATATGCAGGAGTGCTATATTAAGTCACCACCAAACTAACATAGCACATCACTGACTTAATTCGTCTATGCCCTAGACGTTTCAACACACACCGGATCAAGCAACACAAAGTCCCTCTCCTGTAATGACAGGGCTCGACCCCACAGATATTTCTTGTACTCATGATTATCTCTAGTAACACAACTAAGATAACCGCCCGGGCAATGACTCACAAGACTTACGTGGTGTGTTATCGAAACATCTTCCTCAGCCCCTCACGTTAATCCACATTGGTCCAAGCACTTTACTAGACATGCTCCGCGAGATCGTATTTTCTCATGACCCTGAGATACACGCTAAGTTAGTTACTTTGGACCTCCACTTCATAACGTAGTTCTAAGTCGAGGGCACAAAAAAAAAGGGTTAGTGCTCACACAGTGACATGGAGGGAAGGACTTATGTCACTCTACTAACTGGTCGACAAGCACATACAGTATGATATGTATGCTATGACGGAGCTCCCACTGAATGGGTCAAGTCACGCTCTGGAAAATACGCCATACGAACCTTGGTCTAGGTACCACTAAGGCATCTAACCACCACAACTCAAGTCATCTCTCTAACTTGAGCATTTAGGTTCGGCTACTATACAGGCTCGATATAAAATTTTACATAAAAAACCTTCATATCCAACTCTTTAGAGTCTCATCTTAAACTAATTAAGGCGACTTTAATTTATATCAACACTTCATTCATAACATATATAAACAAAGTAATCATATTACAACTACTCAAGTTTAATATGATCTAGTCTCATCCTGCTCACCACCTAGGTGCCAGGGCGATCACCCGTGTGAGTGGGCTGATCTCAGCCTGGTGACTTCTCGAATATGTGCCTACTAGTATCAATTACGCAATCACATTTAAAATAAGAAAAACATATTTTCATTAATAAAGCGTAAGATACAAAAGAATGTCCATATACCAAAACCTACGGAGACCCAAACTCCTAACGTGGGTCTGGAACAAATCCCCAGCTATCGGCTTGGTCAACGGATCCGCCACCACCCTAGTGGTGAAGATATGTCTAAGAATGACCTCGCCTAGCCTCATCATGTCTCGAATGTAGTGAAACCGGATGTCTATATGCTCGATCCTGCCAGGATACTTGGAGTCTTTCACATACTCCATGGCATGAATCTTTGTCGAGAGAATATCTCAACGATTCATCGGCTCGAATCACAAAGTCGAGATCTTTGGAGAAATCTCCTTAGCCAAACGACCTCTGAACGGCGTGAACAAGCAACGTACTCGCTTCCGTAGTAGACAAGGCAACGCGACCACATTTCTTCTTACTGCACAAGAAAATTGCACCGCCTCCAAACACATAGCCTGAGGTGGACTTGCACTCATCTCTATCACCGCCCCAATCAACATCACTATATCCTTTCAATCTCAAGTCCCCTACTTCGAAACAGAGAACGAGATCACTGGTTCCTTTTAAATATCGAAGGATTCTCTTGACCGCTTGCCAATGAATAGGTCATGGGTTGCTCTGGTAACGACTTACCAAGCCAACAGCGAAGCATATGTCAGATCGCGTACACATCATAGTGTACATCAAGCTGCTAATTGCACTCGCATAAGGAACTCTACTTATTTGCTCCTTTTCTTTATCCGTTTTAGGGCACTGATCAAGACTCAGAGTTTGATTCTTCTCCACTGTAGTATCAATGGGTTTACAATGATGCATCCTTAAAAGTTCTAGAATAATATAAGTTTCTTGAGACAAACCAAGAAGCTTTCTAGAGCCATCACGGATGATTTTTAGACCGAGCACATAGCTCGCCTCACCCATGTCTTTCATTTCAAAGTTGAGAGACAACCACTCCTTAGTGGTATTGATTAACTACATGTCATTTCCAGCCAATAGTATATCGTCGACGTATAGAGAGAGAAACAAAATCCCATTCTCTATCTTCTTGACATATACATAGTGGTCCTCCTCTATCATGGACATACCGATAGAGGTAATGGCTTCGTGAAACCTAAAATACCACTGTCTCGACGACTGCTTAAGACCATAGATGGATCTTTTAAGACAACAAATTTTGTCTTCTTGACCTTTGAGTACAAAACCCTCAGGTTGATCCATATAGATCTCCTCCACTAATTCTCCATTGAGAAAAGCTGTCTTGACATCTATTTGGAACAATTCCAAATCTATGTGTGCCACTAAGGCTAGAATCAAACGAATAGAAGCAAATCGCACAACGGGAGCCAACGTCTCGTTGTAATCTACCCCTTGCCTCTGAGTGTAGCCCTTAGCCACGAGCCGAGCCTTATATTTATCGATTGATCCATCCGCCTTGCGCTTAATTTTTAAAAAACCCATTTATTTCCAATAGACTTGCGCCCGGGCAGAAGGTCAACCAATTCCCATACTTGGTTCTTACTCATGGAGTCCATCTCATCTTTCATAGCCGTCATCCACTCACTGCAAACTGATGTCTCTAATACTTCTTTATAAGAAGTAGGTTCATCATCATCGAGCGGAGTGCACATGAAAATATCCCCTTCGATCTCAAAATGTCGACGGGGAATATGTCCACGTTCACTTCTACGTAATTGAGGATCCGAACTACCGACTTCCATAGGTATGCTCTCATTTATGGGAGCACTCCCACTAGTGGGAGGATCGCTACCACTTCCTTCAGCGACTTCGGGAAGTGATCGATCACCCTCAATTGCAGATGGGGTAGCGTTGTCCTGTAACTCATACAATCCGACGTATTTTCGCATTTCACCAATGCTTGGAAATTCCCTCTCTAGGAATTCCACATCACGAGACTCGATCTCGATCATACCACCATCTGGGTGTTCACCATACATCACATAGCCCTTTGAATTTTCAGGGTATCTGATAAACACATGCTTGCTCGCTCTAGGGCCGAGTTTTCCGAATTTATGTGAGAGGTTGTGAACATATCCAGCTGAACCCCAAGGGCGTAAGTAGTGTAAACTTGGTTTTCTACCGCTCCACAACTCATATGGCATAGTAGGCACTGATTTGCTAGGGACTCGATTAAGGATGTAGGCTGCAATCAAAAGTGCATCTCCCCAAAAATTTATGAGAAGTTGCGCTTGCGCCATCATCGACCTAATCATGTCTAATAGAGTACGGTTCCTTCGCTCTGCAACACCATTTTGTTGCGGAGTACCAGGAATAGTGAGCTGTCTATTAATGCCCTTTTGCTCACAATAAGTCTTGAACTGATCAGACAAGTACTCACGACCTCGGTCAGTGCGAAACACCTTCTTTCTATTTGATTCTCGGCCTCATGAAGCGCTTGAAGCGATCTAAAACTTCGGATCGGCGAGAAAGCAAATACACATATCCATAACGGGAATAATCATCAATGAATGTGAGAAAATAGCACGCACCATGCCGGGCCCTCACATTCATTGGCCCACAAATGTCTGAGTGGATTAGCTCTAAAGGATGAGAGGCACGAGTAGCCTTACCAAAAGGCTTTCTACATGCCTTCCCAGCCAGACAAGGCTCGCACACAAATAGGTCAACTTTGGCGAGAGGCCCCAAAAGGCCTTCTCGAGCCAGTCTATGGCCTAATCTGGCATGCCATTTAACGGATTCATCACAAAGATGAGAAGAAGAAGTAAGTGCAAACAAATTATCCTCCAAATCCAATTTAAAGAAACCATTAATATACCATATCCAAAAAAAGTACTATGAAAGGAAATATTAAGGCGGTCTCTGTCAAAATATCTTTGCGAAATTTTCCAACACCACAGGGAGCTTGATTTCGACTTTTCTGCGCTCGATTATTATAACGCTTCTTACGCTTGGGTGCAATCCCACTGCGCTTCTAGGAGCGTGCAACAAGAGCGACAGAACTATTCACTTCTAAGCGCTCTGCCTCAAGCTCAAGATAGTGCGAGATGTCATTAAACATTTTAATGTTCTCGCTGCGCGTCATCAGGAGCTTCATCTGGGACCATTCAGAATCAGGCAGTGAACAAATCACTACTAGAACCTGTTGCTCATCAGTGAGCTCGTTTCCAGCGGTCTTAAGGTCCCGAATCATGGCGCTCATCACACGAAGGTGCTCAGCCATTGAATACTTCGGGTCCTTAATACATTGCCGAAACTTTATATTTAAGGCACGTAGCCATGTGGCTGAAATTTGCCCAAATGCAATCTTCATATTGTCCCACATATCCTTGGCAGTCTAGTAGGTATCAAACTGTCCAATGAAGTCATCTTGTATAGCACACAACATAGTGTACCGAATAGTTTCGATCTTCATTGAACCATTTGTTATAAACCTCTTTTAATGCTCAGAACTTGTGCCTTCTGCAGGCGTGACTCATTTGACAGAGAGTTTCAAGAACCCCTTGTTCATTAAACAGGTATTGCATTTTCCTGTGCCAAAAATCATAATTCTTTCCATCTAGCTTAACACCCCTGATGAGATCGGCTATGATGGTTTTGGAAGTCATTTCACTACATTCAAAAATAGGTTTGGACATTAGGCACATATTCCGAAAAAAAAAAATTAATAAGATTGAAAAAATTATCCTCGACACAACGGGATCGAAAACTTCGCTATGCTCGTAATCATCACCCAGTGCCGGTTCAAAATATCGCAATCTTATTAATTTTCTATTAATTTTGAAACTTATCCAAAAAAAATTGGAACTCATCCATTTCGAAAGAACATATCTTTTGAAAAATATTCATATGAGGAGAACTAATCTCATAATATCATCACACAGATAAAAAATAAGTAAGTACTTATGCCAAAATTTAATCCGAAAAACGTCGACGCTGCGCAAAACACATTCCTTTACAAGGCCTTAATTATTACATCACTTTTTGCATAATTAAACCTACTACATCACTACAAGATGTACATCAGAAAAGAATATTCTACAGGAATGCTGCACACGTCGAACCCGTTTTTCCAAAATTAAATTTTGTTGAAAAAACTACTGAAAATAACATAAGTACTTATATATGCCCAAAAAAAAAAAACATACAATCACATACATATGATATGCTACATAAGCATTTAAAAGAATACACCCACAAAGGATAAACAACACAATACATGCATGGCATTAAACAACAAATTACTATGCAGGAAATAAAAAATACGACAAAGGAATTTTATATTTTTTTAAAAAAAATTGTCTTGCTTGTGAGTAGGCGGCACGCAGGTCGCTTCCTGCATGCTGCAGTCGGGCGGGCCGGAAAATAGTTCTAAGCGGCGGGGGGTTGCGGCCTATGCGCACGGCGGCCGGCGGGCACTGCAAGTCCACAGCCGAGCAGTGACTAACGGCGATAATCTTGTGAGGCGCGCGTCCATGACGAGCCGGGCCCGCTCGGTACACGCGGCGCGCCGCTCCGCAGCAGGCCGCGCGGGTGAGCCTGTTCTTGCGGCGGGCACACGCGATCTGCGGGCATGTGCGCGACCGCTGCGTCAATGGTCGAAGCGCGCATCTGGGCGGGCGCTTGCGCCCATTGTGCGACGCGCGATCTTGATGCGCGCCTGCCTTGCCCCGGGCACGACGACACGTGCGGGCGCGCGCGAGCAATGACGGGCGGGCCCGCTCGGTACCCATGGGCGCGCCCGCTAAGCGCGGGCGGGCAGCGCGGTGAGCGCTCCGCACCGCGACGGGCGGGCCAGCGGTGGACGCGGGCCCGCTCCGCGCCGCGCAGCGCCCGCGCGGGCGGCAGCGCGCGCCAGGGTGCAACCGCGGCCGCCCGCTCGCCGGCCCGTGTTGGATGAATGCAGCGGGAATGTGGCACGACGCGCCGGTCTGGCACCTCGCGCCCGCGGGTCTCAATGACGTCTGCGCCTGCATTCGCGTTTTTTATAAAAAAATTTAATGTCACAAAATAAAAAAAAACTTATATAAAAATAAATCGCATGATCAATTTAGGAAAAAACTAAAACTAATTTAGTTAATTTTCTTCAACGATTTCACATAGAAAACGAAAGAAATTGTAGAACCAATCTACCATGATTTCTTTCATCGATTTCACATAGAAAAACGAAAGAAATTGTAGAATCAATCTACCAAATTTTCTTTATCGATTTCTCATAGAAAAACGAAAAAGAAAAAAATTGTAGAACTATTCAACGACAAAAATTGATCAACGAAACATGCGATTTAAAATACACGCATCACAAGCATGATCAAAGGCGAAAACAAGCATGTAGGCTCTGATACCAATTGTTGGAAATATTAGGGCAGCGGAAACTTACAAACCGGATAGCCAACGTATCCGGGAACCCAAATCGGATCGCTCTGCTTGTTTTACTAGCCTTCTTGGATCGTCCTGTCTTGATGCTTCTTGATCTCCCACGTTTCTCGCCTTCTCCCACGCGTACGCCTTACGCCATGGATCGTCGGATCGGATGCGGATCGGATGCCAATCGAAGAGGGCTACCAGAGTCCTCTTCAATGTCCACACTCCAAAACCCCGGGAACGTAGGTGGAAATCCGAGAGAGGAAGAAGAGAGATAAAGAGAAGATTTCGTATTCGATCGTCTCTCTACACAAGAGAATAGGGGACGTATTTATAGAATAACGGAACCCCTAAATATCCTGAATCCTACAAGGATTAGGATACGGTTCAGAATATCTATTAACATATAATAGATATTCACTAGGAGATATGTTTCTTAACGGACAAGAAACATATAATTTATTCTTATCCTAAACTTATTAGGATAAATCCCAATCCACAACTTAAGTGGATCGGATTCAATTAAGACCCGCCAATGTGGACATACCACATGGCTTCACAACTAAACCCGAAGCCATTTCATTCCATGCATAAGAATTCAACTCTAACAAATGAATTCTCAGAATTTCTTAATTTAGCAAAAACTTCTTCAAAAAGCAATATTTATCTGCATTAATATATTCACATACATCCAGAGGAAACAGAACTTACCAAGGAATTTCAAGTCTTAATTTAAAGAAAATATATAGAGAAGCCCCGTCTTAAAGCTGGAAATGGTACAGCGATCTCATTGCAGCTTAAGTTCCAAGCCATCATGATTCTGCTCACCTTTCTTACATCTTATGAATTCCTGGAAACACAAACATTATAATTTAGAATACCAAGAAATGTTCAAATCGAAACAAGGAGAATTAGGACAAAAGCTAGTATGTAAGAGAACCTGATTTGTTTACAGAATACTTGGGTTAGCCAGTCTCCACAGCTTGAGTCTACAGAAACGCTCTTAGAGCTTCAACAACCTTCTCGGGCCTGATTTTATATAAGATGATCAGGAAAGTGAGAAAGTCAAGAATAATTAGAATAAGTGAGAAAAACAAATATTATGGTTAAAAACAGAAGGTAAGTGTATGTATTGTCAAAAAGGATTGTGCTAATAATCTCTAGTTACCAGTCCTCTTGAGGCATGTGACCAGCTCCTTCTATGGTCTTGAGCTTTATGGCACCAGGATTGCCCTTTTGAAACTCCTCGGCTTCTGAAAGGGCCAAGTACTTATCTGATACTCCCCATGCAATTAAAATTGGTTTACCCCAGCTGCAGTAAAAGGATATGAAATTTATATTGTAAAAGTAGGACACCAAAAGTCTTGGAGTATGGACGAATGCTTACAAAATGAAAATATTATTATTTTCTAAACTCATATTTTAAACAATTAATTAGGGTACTGCGGTTTTTGCTGTCTGGATGATGTACATGAACTGAAAATCTTCTCATTTATGACTCACACAAGTAAGTTTCAAAAAATGGTTCACAAAGATTACTCGCAAGAATAACTTTGTTTTTTCCCTTTAATCTCATCCAACTGAAAATTTTGGCTATTCACTAGGATGTTTATGGTTTATAGACGAACAGAATCCTTCTCTTTTTTATCCATTCATTTCTGCTGATGCTATAAATATAGAATCTAGTAATGAACCTATAGATGTGGGCGGGGCACAATTAGTCCATTACAAACAGTAAAACACACTATTGGCCTAATACATAGCACCACATAATAATGCACCAGGAGCGGCATGACCAATCTATGGGAAGTGAGAATAAGCGTTAATATTCCACCGCTGTCATTGAAAGCACAGTTCCCCTAGGTTCTTATTTTCTAGCCGAACCATCTAGGGACCGCTATAAATGACTCCAAGTATTCACTATTTCATTGTAATAAACGAAAAGAGTACAGTTTCAAGAGTAACAAGTTCGAATAACTCCAGCTAATGTAATCCTTAATTCTTTTGAATTACCAGAATGAAATTGTGATTATTATCTTGATTACGCTGTGTGGGGCCCCCAGCCAACCTTGAGCAACCACAAGAAGGAATTCAAGAAACTATTGGTAAGTCTCTAATAACCATCTCTTCCCTCTTGTTTTCCCTACTCTCCAATTTTTCTGCCCTCCCCATATTTTTCGAAACTTTTATGCCTCTTTGGTGATTAAAGTGTAACATCCAACTCTAATTAAATTGTAGGGTAAACTTCAAATACCACCCCTGTGGTTTCGTGTTTTCTCATTTTAGTATCCCATAGTTTAAAATGTATCATTTTAGTATCTCCTAGTTTCATTTTTCTCTTTCTATCAGTACATCCAGTAACTCTCCGTTAAATCATATACAAAAAAACTTCAAATACTCCACCTATCATTTATCGAATATTCACTTTAGTACCCTATAGTTTACTAAATTTTCATTTTAGTACCTGTGGTTTTAACTTTGTTACTGATTTAACGGAAAAATTAATGTAGGAAATAAAGGAAAGAGAAAAATAAAACCATATGGTACTTAAGTGATACATTTTAAATCATAGGATACTAAAGTGAAAAGGTGTGAAACTATAGGGGTGGTATTTGAAGTTTTTCCTAAATTGTACATTGATGATAAAGTCAAATTATAGTAGGTTGGAGTTAAATGTTGTATATGACTATTCAGAGCTGTATATATCTTTAGAAATTTTGAATTTTTTCAGGTGATAGTTGTGATTATTCTAACGTTGTGTTCCACAACATTGACATGATTTTTGGAAGTTCTTCATCTGATATTTTTAAACTGTAACATCCAAACTAGAAATTTAGATCCTCAGTCAGTTGCATATTATTGAATAAAATATGTGAATTCATCACCACTGCTGCTCTAGAGGCTTTTCTGATATTTGATATGTGAGAAATGATCTAGTCCACACTCTGAGTACACTGGGGGTGGGTACTCTAGTGCTCTCGATCCTCCAGATGGTAGGGGGTATTAACTAAGTATTGCTGTAGATCCTCCAGAGGGCGTAAGATATTTAGATACAGGATACACGACAAAGTGTGATGTACGGAGGGTTTTCTTGATAATGAATCATCAGTATTATAAAACTTTTGAACAAACATGAAACATCCATAGCCAAATTTCAGTTTTGTTAAAACTTGCATATCAGGACTACCTACTAGTAGTGTCCATTGTAATTTTGAAGACGCTCTAGTTTCTCTAGTAGTACATATGCCTAAAATCCTCCATGATTTTGACTAGAGCATTTGAGGGGATTTAGTATTCTTGAGCATTTGAGGAACTCTAGCTTTGATAATTGTTCCTCAAGCTTTGTTAATTCTGAAATGCAATTGATCTTACAGTAGCATCCTATTAGATGTTGATTATTCCTTTTATCGCTCTTTATTACTTTCTTTCTACTATTGATGCCTCAATTTGACCAAGTGGCGTAGAGCACCCCTCTCGGCGATTGTACCCACTAGGAACTATTTTTACTACTTCTCACGCCCGTTGTTGTTGTTCTTTTCAGAGCCTTTTTCTTCCGTCGCGGACCAAGGAAAGGGGGTATCGCACCATGTATAGCTCTCCACCTGCTTTTTGGTGTATGTTAGAGGTGGAACCCTATGTACTAGAAATTATATTTTGAGGATTGGTATGCTAGACATGTTGGTTATGTGACGTGATTCGGCTAGCTGTTGAACTTTATTTTGGTTATGAAAGATGTATTGGGATAGTTATGTTGTTGCTTTAGATAGCCAACTTGTCTTATATATGCTTGTGGCATATAAGTTGAATGTATTGGTTGTTTAGTTGTCGCTTTACGTGTACGTGGGTGCCTTGTACATGCAATGGATCTGTGCACATGCCCGTGGGTGCTTCTGCTGAAGCCCGAGGCATGACACGGACACGAGCTAGCTCACGAACAGCGATCTGGATTGCCAACCCTAGTTTCTTGCAAATATCAGACATACTGGATCAATTCCATGCATTTGTTGCCACTTCTACATTTGATAAAAAGCTTTAAAAGTTGTCACTTGTGCCGATACAAGAACGTCTTTAAAAGTTTCACTCAAAAAGCATGGCTTGATCTGCGAACACCAAACTAATTGATCAATTCAAATAATCCTATGAGAACATATCAATATAATGCATGAAAGGATAGAATATGATCGTTGTCCCCGATATGGCCCCTCACTGATCATAGGTTGCCACATGACAGTGGATGCTTCACGAGTTATCGGTCATCGAGTTCTTGGATTGACGTTGACGAGGCAAGGTGCCCTTGGACACGTGTAAGAGACAGGATATGGAAAGAAATGAAATGCTCCTACCAAGGAAAGCGATACAAATTCAGAACCAAAGCTATCATAAGATATGATAGCTATGATGCATGGTATGGTTTTCTTGGTATAGGCTATAGAATTATTCTAGTTATTTTTGTGTTCACCTTGATTCAGCTTATTGTTCATATTCTTGTCTCCATACGATCATCTCATACTATTTACAGTTCTATGCTGTTTGCTCCATATGTAGTTCTTAGTCTTCCTGCTATCAACCATAGTTCATAGTTCTTTACAACTTTAGCTTGAGTCTAATATCCATACCCACTAAGTTATCTTCGTGATTGCTCACACCTGTTGTTTACACTTTACATTATCATTCAATTCCACAGTTCGGAAGTGGTGTGATGAGGCAAGGCATGGACGAATTAGATATTGCTCACTTAACATTTATACACAAAGGAGAAAATTTTGGAACACTCATAGAATGTGCTCTAGATCATCAAATCATGTTCATTAATAAAAGTTGGTTTTGGCTCACCTACTTCTCATAAAAGATGAAACTATGCAGGCTTTTCGCTCGACATCTGATGTCGTGCACGTACAAGGGGTCTTCCTCTTGTGCATAAGGCAGGTCTAGCACGTCATCGCCTATGCTTTAGGATTCCCGAGAATAACATAAAGTGGGTGTTTGACCTAGCGATCATAAAAGTGATTTTGGGCCCAAAAGTGATTTTTAGCTCAATATAGCGTTTGGTAAGTTTGTTTTCAAAATCCGAATCTGATTTTGAGAATCATTTTTCTGATTTTTGATGCCCAAAATCAGAAGCAGCTAAAACCTGCTTCTTAAAATCTAATTTTGATTTTGAACCCAATCTTCAAATTTTTATTTTGATTTAGATTCAAATTTAAGTTAAAATTTTAGTTTCAAAATTTAAATTTATATTTGAATTTTTAAATTTTAAATTTTAACTTTCAAATTTCAAATTTCAAAATTTAACATTTAGATATTAAATTTCAATTTTAAATTTCAACTCTCAAATTTTAAAATTTAAAGTTCAAAATTTTAAATTTTAAATTTAAGATAAAATTTACAATTTGAAAATTTAAAATTTAAGATAAATTTAAAATTTTGAAAATTTAAAATTTATAAGTTCAAATTTAAAATTATATTTTTTATTTTCGAATTACAAATTTCATATTTTTAATTTTAATTTTTAAATTTATTTTTAGTTTTAATTTTAATTTTAAATTTTAAATTGTTAGTAAAATTTTTTATCTTCAAATTTTAAATTTAAATTTTCAAATGTTAAATTTTAAGTTTCAATTTTCCAATTTAGATTTTATCTGTGAAATTGAAAATTTAAATTTAGATTTTAAATTAAAATATCAAAATTTAAGTTTTTGGGAAATTTAAATTTTTAAATTTAATTAAAATTTAAATTTTTAATTTAAATTTAAAATTTAAAATTTTAAAATAAAATTTAGTAAAAAATTATTATATGCCAACATCAAAAAAATTTTGCCAAATAGTTTTACAAAATGTAGTGACGTGAGTGGTTACAGTTGAGGCTTGTCAACAGCTCTGGTGAGTGTCGGGACAAGTCCGAGTCACGTTGGGCGTGAAATGGACGCCGAATGGACCTAGCGTCAACGCGAGAGCAGCTGGGATATGGAAATCTGCGAAATAGCAGGTTTTCTGCCAAAGTATATCGGTACAAATTCGGGGTTGTACCGGTACAATATTGATGGCTATACCGGTACAATCACCAGGAATATACCGGTATAGTGCTGCGCAAATTGCTCTCGGGTTGACCCATCTGTACCGGTACAACTGCCCGTGTACCGGTACACTTTGGTAGGTGAGCAATGGGCAGTTTGGTAATTTGCTGCCTTGATTGTATGTATCACCACCCTCTCCCAGCAACATACACGTAAGGAGAGAGAGAGAGGGACCTTTCCACAGTTGCTATCCTTCTTCTCCTCCATCTAGCTCAACCGGATTGACGAGGAGAGCTTGGTGGAGTTACTTCTTCGTCGACGTCGCGCCGCGGAGCCGATCGAGGGTACGTTCGACGTCGTGGTCTTTGCGAGGAAGCGGCGGCGCGGGATTTGTCTTGTCTTCGACAGTCGAGGTGATTTTTGGAGGTGAGTGAGCCATCGAAACTGTGACGCACTGGACCTTTGCAAATTGCAAGGTTCGAGTGTTCGACTGGGTTTCGAACTTTTCTACTCTTTGTAGAGGGTCCTGGAGGTAGTCCCGACCCGTGGTTCGAAATTGTAAGGAAGTGAATTCTCGAAATTCGAGAGTTGCACCACGTTTAGAATCGACTGGTTGTCGAGGGGATGGACTTCGGAAAGTTCGAAGTTGATCCGAAGGCCAAAAGCGCACCGGAGTTGCTCCCGGTGAAGTTTTGAAGCATTCGGGCGTTTTGTGCACATAGGCGCGAAAACGAAACCCGAAAAGCTATGTTGGGTCTTGAGCTAAATCCGGCATTAGCGTGGATGAAAAGACGATGAAAACGTGCTCGAAAACATGTTTGGAAAGTCTCGGCTCGATTTGAAATGAATCGGAGGTCGAACGAGCAAAAACGAGCGAAAACGGTGAAAAAGCTGAAAATTTGGCTAAGTCCTGAAAAATCTGCCTACGGGATCCGGATCCCATTTGTGAGATCAGGATCCCAGCCCTGTGAAATGGTGCTTACGGGATCCGAATCTCATGGGCAGATCCGGATCCAGTGCCGAATGCCCGATTTTGGGCATTTTGCAAAGTTGAGGGGGCTAGTGGCATCTTGTTACAATAGAGGGTTATAGAGGGCATTTCTCCCTCTCTTTCTTTCATTTCCCTCTCACACACACCAACACACTCTCTCTCTCTCTAGAAAGAAGAAGAAGAAGGAGAAAAAGAAAGAAGAAGAAGAAGGAGAAAAAGGAAGAAGAAGAAGGAGAAGAAGCTAGGGAAGGAGTTCTCCATCCTCTTCCTCACCTTCTTCTTGGCTTGGAGCTACCTAGAGGTGAGCTCTCTTGAACCCTAAACTATAGAACTTAGGGTTTTGGGTTTCTATGCTTGGAAATGGGCCAAATGGGACCCTAGCTTGATTCTAATGAGATCAAACCCATGTTTTAGGGCTTTGATCAAATGGGTTAGCTAGTGTGTAAACCTAGGGTTCCAAATTGAGGGTTTTTCATGGTAACTCCTCCTAGAGTGTTCTAAATCCTCTAGGGATAATTTTTATGGAACCCTAGGCATCCTAAGAGATGATTTGCACAAGTAATTTGGGCTCTAACGCGGGATTTCGCTCGGGGCAAAATCTAGGGCTCAAATTGGGGCTTTTCTTAGGATGAGGTTTTGATCTCTTTTAACCTCATTTCTAACATATTGTTAGGTCCACGAACGCGTGGGGAAACGACGATTCGTCGACCGACGAACGGTTTGAGCGTCAGGAGCGAACGAGGCTTCCGGCCGAAAATTGGCCGAGGAGTCAAAATAGAGATTTGAGGCAACGAAAGTGACGTTGTTGCTACGTGGGACATCCCAACAGGTGGGGGGTGACACTCGAGTACTTCGAACTCCTTTCTATGTTTTAGAAGCGTAATAATTTCATCTCTTGCATGTTAGCATAATAGAAATGCATGTTAGACTATTCCTTATGCTTTCTAGTGATAGCCTAGTGTACTTGGAATGCTAGGTGAATGGATAGGTGAGGATTGGGTCTGGACATCGGATTCTATAGTGCTAAGAAAGAGATGGACTCGAGGGTTATCTAGTGACATAGATCGAGTGGCATCTAATGTAAAGAACATGACGAGTGGCATTAACATAGTGTATTTGACACTAGAGGTCTTTGGACATAGGGATAGGTGAAATCCCAAGAGAAATGGCTCGTGAACATAGATCTTAGTAAAGCTAAGTACATTTTACTGTTGGTCGGAATGGTGGAGTTAAGGAAGCTGGTGGCCTAGTCGGTAGGGTATCCTCACGTGGAGAGGATAGATCAAGCTCACGGATGCCGTGTCGGTGGTGGTATAGCCATCGGTGTCGTCGAGTACTCCGGTGTCGCACGATCGGGACCACGTGGAGGTCCACGGACAATCCCGGGCTTGGAGTGCACGTGGAGCCTCCTCCCCAAAGGGATTCATATGTGAGGCGTAGGCGAAGAGGTATCGCCAGATTGGGTAATGGAAATATTAATGTTAACATTGAACAGTCATTGTTGAACATAGTGAGGATTTGTTAGCATGTTAGTAATCTTTACTATTTGATGCATGCATACAATTTAAAGATTATGGGCATAGTAGCATAGATTTCCTATTATGCAGTTCTGACTTTCGAGATATATATATCTACATATCTAGTAGTGTTACTTGTGCCCCCTTGGACCTAGTGGGGAGATCGGTGGAGTCGGTGGCCGAGCCCACTGGGAACTAAGGAAGTTAGTTCTCACCCCACTCTATTTCCAGTGTTTGGCGCAGGTACATCGGGCGAGGACCGCGGCAAGGGCGTCGCCCCAGATCAGTGAGGACCTGGTAGTTACATTAGTAGCTTTCCTTTTTATGCATTAGATTACACCCTTTTGTATCTAGATGCTTTTTATTTTAGAAAAGAGAATCAAATGTATTCGTTTTGGAAGAATTATGTACCTATTCGAGGTTAAATGAACATGTAATCATTTTGGGATGCAAATGTAAATCAAGTAAATATGATGTAATAGCTAGTAGTATTCTCTCTTTACTTCACTTGTGTATTACTTGTGGATTACTTGCTCTAGTTGTTGGCACTGTTTGTGCCCCTCGTCGATTGTGTATGTTTTGAATTTAGTTTTCCTGGGTGAATTCATGTACACAATCTGTTGTTAAGCCTTGGGCGGGCAGGGGAGGTGCCGTCCGTCCGGCGTCCGCTCGGCGCGCCTGAACCGGACCAAATGGGTAGCGGTTTTCGGGGCGGGGGCGTGACAGAAATTCTGGAAGTTTTGGGTAAGTCCTGGAAGGACAGCTCTCTGGGACCGGACCTGAGGAAGGAGACCGGACCCCACTGGCAGTGGGGAGGAGCTGGCGTGGCATCCGGACCCGGCGGGTGTGGTCCGGATCCCGAGTGCGCAGACTGCGGGGGAACCCTCAGGATCCGGATCTGGCTGGTGTGATCCGGATCCCGTACGCTGTTTTTGTGAGGAGGACCGCCCGGGTCCGGACCGTGAGTGAGTCAGGACCCAGAGCAGCGCGATGCAGGGCGCTGCTTGCATTGTTGAGGGGCTAGTCTGGATATTGTTACTTTTGACAGCCTATATGGCTCCCCCTCCCTTCTATTTTCTCATTCCACACTCTCTCACCCTCTCACACTTAGAAAGAGAAGGAGAGAAGGAGAAGGAGGAGAAGGAGAGGAGGAGATCAAGGTTGCTTGCTTGTGGACCTTGGAGTTTCTTCTACTTCATCTTCCTCACCATTGGAGAGCTTGGAGCTTGGTGGGAGAGCTTTGTTGGTGGAAGATCTTCACTCCTAGGTGGATTTGGCCCTTGTTTGAGAGCTTCTAAGAGGTATGGCACATCTCTACTCCTGTAGATTAGAGTTTGGTTACCTCTTTTTAGATCAAACCCTAGATTTGGTAGATTAGGGTTTATTTTGGGGATTTCTAATCTAAGGCTTTTAGAACCTAATTGATGGGTTTAGAACCTTTGTTTAGGTTGCCTTGGAAGAGATCTAACCTCCATTTGAGAATTGAAGTGGGATTTCTACACTTGAGGTGAGTTTTCCTTACTCTTTGCATAGAAGTTTAAAGATTGAACTCATGGTTCAACTCTAGAGGTTGTAACTCCTAGGATTTACTTTGTAGGGTACTAGGAGTAGGAATCGAAGCTTCGTTAGCGGTTCGGAGCGACGCTTGGAGCGACGGTGGGTTTGGCCTCACCTAGCACAATGAGAAATTCTCATTGGTGCTTATTTACTTATGGTTAATTGGAAATTAGTGCATTTCCATGATGTATGATTTATTTGTGAATTTTAGAATGCTTAAGATACATGTGTTATGTATAATGTAAATTCTACCGTGATATAGTAGAGAACTGTGTATGTGGGAACCATGTAAATGTTAGCATTCTAGCTGGGACTTAAACTAAGAGTTTAATGTGAATTTGATATATGATTGTGGACTTAGAAACTATGCATGACATAGGAGAAAAGCTAATGTCATAAAGCGGCATTAGGCTTGGCATCTATTTGTAAAATAGTGAGCTAATGTCATCAAGCGGCATTAGGCTCGTGAATGAACTTTGACATAGAAAATCTAGTGTCATGAGAGTATTTGAACTAGACCTTAGGGTTGCTAGTTACTATTTCCATGTTGAGACATGAGGTTTGGACTTGAGACTTGACTATACTTGTTGCCATTTGTGCTCTTTCGCACATGCTTGTGAGGGTCGCTCCCTACAAGCCGGCACTCCGGAGTTGGCCTTCGCGATTCGTTCGCGCGTGCGGTGTTGAGAAACCTACGAGACCATTTAGGACAGACTCATTCCTGTTTGAGATAAAAAAAATTCAAATTGAGGAGATATTTTGTTCAAATTCAAATTCAAATTGAGGGTGTAGAAGGAAAGGAAATAATATGTGATTTGATTGATATTTTCCTTAGAAGACTAGGTGTCAAAAAGGAATGAGATGAGGAAAATATGGTTGCCTTATCTTCCAAGATTTTTGAATCATTTCCTAAAGCGAATAGTTCCTAATATCATTATAAGATGGACCATAGAGTTCAAAAGAAGATCTCTTGGAGGAGGGGATAGAAAAAAAAAAGAAAGAAAACAAAAAAAAGAGAAAAAAAAAAAAGAACAAAAAAAAAAAAATCTTTTGTTCACCTCTCTCTCTCTCTCTCTCTCTCTCTCTCTCTCTCTCTCTCCTTGCGCCAATAGTAACAAAGGGAGGGGGTGTGCTGTGAGCACACCCCTCCCCAATCCGTACACACAACAAAAAAAAAAGAAGAAATAAAAAAGGACGAAAAGAAAGAAATGGCTTGCAGCGGCGCGACGACGACTACGACGACTCTTTCAACGATGGCGCGGCAACGGCAGCGACGACCGACAACGGCGGCGGCGGCGACATCATGACGACTCAGCGTCGACAATGGCTCGTGAGGAGGCTTCGTACTCGTTCTTTATAAGCCTCGACGACGGCGGATTGGTGTATACGTGCAAACGTATAGTCGCGATTTATTTGTTGGTTTGATCAACACGACCGTCTTCGTGATAGGTTGACCCGATCAAATCCGACATTAGATCGTTACTATATCGTGCGCACGTATTCATTAAACTTCCGTCTCTCCAACATCGACGAAAGATCCACAAGAGCGTGCGAATGACGTGACGACGAACCTCCAACCGATTTGATTGTGCGGCCGTCTTCGTGATAGGCTCGACACACTCAAATCTCTATAAAAAAAATAAAAATAAAATAAAATTAATAAAATAAATATTTGGATCGCCGTCTTCGTGATAGTCTAGATCCAATTAGACACAAACCGGGTCGCCGTCTTCGTGATAGGCTTGACCGTGTTATTAATTAAGTCTTCGTGATAGGCTTGACTCGGTTCGATTAATCGCCAGGGTCGCCGTCTTCGTGATAGGCTTGACCCGCGTTCGGCTAATTAAACCGAGTCGCCGTCTTCGTGATAGGCTTAACTCGGGTTCGGTTAATTAAACACAGTCGCCGTCTTCGTGATAGGCTTGACCCGGAGTTGGGTTCGATCGCCGGTCGCCGTCTTCGTGATAGGCTTGACCCAAGTTCGGTCAATTAACCGGATCGCCGTCTTCGTGATAGGCTTGATCCGGATTCGGTTCATTAAACCGGGTCGCCGTCTTCGTGATAGGCTTGATCCGGATTCGGTTCATTAAACCGGGTCGCCGTCTTCGTGATAGGCTTGACCCGAGTTCGGCTAATTAAACCGAGTCGCCGTCTTCGTGATAGGCTTAACTCGGGTTCGGTTAATTAAACCGGGTCGCCGTCTTCGTGATAGGCTTGACTCGGGTTCGGCCAAGATTAAACCGGTCGCTGTCTGGCCGTGATAGGCTTGACCGGTTAGGTTAATTAAACAGATCGCCGTCGTGATAGGCTTGACTCGGGTTCGATTAATTAAACCGGTCGCCGTCTTCGTGATACTTGACTCGCGTTCGGCTAATTAAACCAGTCGCCGTCTTAGAGATAGGCTTGACTGGGTTAGGTTAATTAAACCGAATTAGTGATAGGCTTGACCCGCGTTCGGCTAATTAAATCGGGTCGCCGTCTTCGTGATAGGCTTGACTCGAGTTCGGTTAATTAAACCGGGTCGCCGTCTTCGTGATAGGCTTGACTCGCGTTCGGCTAATTAAACCGAGTCGCCGTCTTAGTGATAGGCTTGACTCAGGTTCGGTTAATTAAACCGGGTCGCCGTCTTCGTGATAGGCTTGACCCGGATGACAAATCAAATCGGATGATAAGTCGATCTAGTCTAATTAATGAGTTTAATCGAACCATGAAAGATATTAATCAAACCAAACCGAACTACAATCTAGTTCGACTTGAACCGTATTCTAATGGATTCAACTTGAACCAAAGTGAATCCGATCTGAACTAAACCAAACCGAATCCGAACCGAACCGGATCCTGTTTGAACCGAACCAAACAGGATTCGACTTAAACCGCAGTGGATCTGATCTGAATCGAATCAGATCTGAACCGAATCAGATTTGGTCTGAACCAAACTAAAGGGATTCGACTTGAACCGAAGCGGATCCGATCCGAACTGAACAGAACCGGATCCAGTCTGAGCCAAGCCATTTGATCCGAAGTGAATCCAACTCGAACCGAACCAGGAAGGATTCGACTCGAACCGAAGTGGATCTGACTTAAACCGAACCAGGAAGGAGTCAACTTGAACCGAAACATATCCGATCCGAAAGGCAGGATCAAGAACCAAACCGGATCTCATCGAACCGAACCAAACAGGATTCGACTTGAACCAGAGTGAATCCGATCCGAACCGAACCGGATTCGAACCAAATCAGATCCCATCTGAACCATAAAGGACCGACTAGACCTGAAGTGGGCCCGATCCGAACCGAATCATATAAGATCCGACTTGAACCGGAGTTAGTCCAATCCGATCCAAGCCATGAAGGATCCGGCGAAATAAGGTCAAACCGAAGTGGGTCGACCGAACCGAATCAAGAAGCATCGACTCGAACGAAGTGGGTCAACCAAACCGAATCAAAAGGCATTCAACCCGAACCGAAGTGGAGCTGATTCGAAACAAATTAAGAAGCATTGGACTCAAATCAAAGCGGATCCAATCCAAACCAAACCAAATGGATTGAAGGATCCGACCCGGACTGAAGTGAGTTCGATCCGAACCAAAGCATAACGGTTCAACCCAAACCTAAAATCCACAAATAAATCCCAAAACCCAAAATCCACAAATAAATCTCAAAACCCAAAGTCCACAAATAAAATGCCAAAACCCAAAATCAAACGACCGACCGCAAAGTCGTTAAACTAATCCATCAAATCAAACGACCGCAAAGTCATTAAACTAATCAATCAAATCAAATGACCGCAAAGTCGTTAAACTAACCCGTCAATTCAAACGACCGTAAAGTCGTTAAACTAAACAATAGAACCTCCGACCGAAACGTCGTTAAACTAAACCCAAATTCAGTCGACCGAAACGTCGTTAAACTAAACTCAAGTCCAAAACCTCCGACCGAAACGTCGTTAAACTAAACCCAAATTCAATCGACCGAAACGTCGTTAAACTAGACCTAAGTCCAAAACCTCCGACCGAAATGTCGTTAAACTAAACCAAACTCGATCGGCAAACGTCGCTAAACTAAACCTAAGTTCAGAACCTTCGACCGAAACGTCGTTAAACTAAACACAAATTCAGTCGACCGAAACGTCGTTAAACTAAACTCAAGTCCAAAACCTTCGACCGAAACGTCATTAAACTAAACTCAAGTCCAAAACCTTCGACCGAAACGTCGTTAAACTAAACCCAAATTCACTTTCGACCGAAACGTCGTTAAACTAAACCCAAACCCAAACACCAAATCCACTTTCGACCGAAATGTCGTTAAACTAAACCCAAATTCAGCCGACCGAAACGTCGTTAAACTAAACCCAAATTCAAATGACCGAAACGTCGTTAAACTAAATCCAAATCCAACTCCGACCGAAACGTCGTTAAACTAAACCCAAATTCAATGACCGTAACGTCTTTAAACTAAACCCAAATTCAATGACCGAAACGTCTTTAAACTAAACCCAAACTCCAATGACCGAAACGTCTTTAAACTAAACCCAAATTTCAATGACCGAAACGTCGTTAAACTAAACTCAAATTCAAATCGAACTCTAACACAAATACTTAGAGTTCACTAGTCCTAACACAAATACTTAGGGCCAAGTCAACCTTTTACTCTAGCACAAATACCTAGAGTGGAAGTCAAATCAAATCCGACTAACCCAATACAAATACTTAGGGTCTAGTCAACCTTCTGCTCTAGCACAAATACCTAGAGTAGAAGTCAAACCATGCTCGACTAGCCCTAGTACATGTACTCAGGGTCTAGTGTGCTTAAATACCCGATCGAGCTCTAATACAAAATTTTAGAGTTCACCGACTACTCCTAATACAAATACTTAGGGCTTAGTCAAATCTTCATTCTAGCACAAATAACTAGAATGATACTCGGTTAATCCTGATACAAATACTCAGGATTTAGCCACCCTCGGGTAATCAGACCACCTCAATACAAATACTTGGGGTTTGGTCACATTTCCACCTTGGAACAAATAACCAAGGTGAATCCGACCGCCACGTCTTCAAACTGAGCACCAGACCACCTCAATACAAATACTTGGGGTTTGGTCACACTTCCACCTTGGGACAAATAACCAAGGTGAATCCGACCGCTCTGTCATTAAACTGAGCATCACAACCTCTATCGACCACCAGGTCGCTAGATTGAGTATCCTAGTCTTCTGAAATTTATGTACAGTGGGGGTATGCCCCTGCTTAAGCCATGTAAACGGCAAATCATATCAATAAAATTTTATTTGCCCGCTTTGTCTCTTTTATTATCAGCATTTATATTTGGTCTCTTAATCGAGGGTTCCTTAACACTGAAAGTGTGGGGTAATTAACAGCAGATTCTTGAGTCTGTTGGAAGCCATGAACCTAACATCCTGATTTCAAAACAAAATTCAAACAAACTTAAATTCTACCATGAATGACCACTCGCCCACGGCGGGGCCGGTTTCGTTCGCGGCAGACAATTCCTTGCGGGGGATGTTGGGCTACCACGGTACTTAGCTGGCACAAGTTGGATTACCTTGTGTAAATCCTAGAGAGAGAGAATTGAACTTGGACATTCATCAAATATGACAATCACTACTAGATAGGACTTAGTAGTTGGATTATGTGGACTTTACTTGGATGTGTAGTATACTTAGTAATTCTTTATGGACATTATAGTATACTCCTTTGCTATAGTAGAACATAACCCGTGTATGTTGCTATTTCAAGTTTGGGAATTTTATATACAAACTTAGTGTACTTGTGGATTGGTAATGTAGCATTTTATCATGCTTTTATTTCAGCAGTATATACCTCTTTATATCGCTTACTTACATGCTGTTGGGCCTAGTGGTGCAATGGTTGGTCGATAATTGCCCTTGGGAACTATAAATTATAGTTCTCACGCCCTCTGTTTCTGTTTACTTTCAGTGCCTTCCGCATCGGGGGAGGTTCGGGATCGTGGCAAGGGTGTTGTTTTGGGTTAGCGACGCTCGGCGAGGTTGATCGATAGGTGGTTACCTCTCTATATCTTTTGTTTAGAGAGTTTGTGAGTTGTACCTGTATTTAGAGAGACCACCACATTTTGGGACAAGTGTTGTATTAACCTTATGTTTATTTTGGTTATGTTGTTAGTTTCCTTTATACTTGTAGATCTCCTACTCTCTACTTGTTGATAGGGCTATCTGTATGTTGCTCTGATATCTATAGTTTAGCCTCTTGTATGCTTTTAATTCCGCTGTTTTTGGTAGACGCCTCATATGTGTGGACATATGGCGGGTCTGGGCACGCTTTGAGAAAGGCCCTGCCGGTCCCGGGGCGTGACAGATTAATTTGGTGTCAGAGCCTAGGGTAAAGTCTTAGTGGACCTAACAAACCTTAGGCTGGTTGGACTATAGGAAATAGGCTCGTGAGAGACGATGTCTATTTGACTTGTGAGCGAAAGTACTTGATTGGGTTTTATTATAACTCTAATAAAGTGGGAGTTTAATCGAAGTGTATAACTTCTAGCTTCGCGGAGGGTTACGTTGGCGGCCGACAACGTAACATCGGGAGTTAGTAGCGAGCACACTTCTTTACTTTCGCATGATTTCGGTTTTGAGCGGGGATGCGATATTGTGAGTTTTAATTAACTTGCGCTTTTATGTTGTTGCTGGGTTGATGCCTATTACTCGCTCCCAATCTGTCGGGGCAGATAACATGGCACGACTTGAGGAGGTCGAGACCTCACTTCGGTCCGGCGAGTCGTGGTGAGGACCGGTGGCGGTCCTCGCGGATCTTGTGGCCCGACAAACGGCGGCGGCCCAGCGACGACGAGCGGCGCGCGCGGCAGACGAGCGAATGAAGCGCTTAGAGGACACCTGCGGCGAGCGGGCGCCGGGGAGGCCCGGGCTCCAGCGCCGCGGCCTGCCAGGGTAGCGGCAAGACCAGGCTCCGGCGCCGGATCTTCACGTTCTGCGCCGCGGCACGGCGAGAGAGGGTAACGGCAGCACCGCGAGTTCGGATGCCCCGGGAGGAGCGGTTTTCCGACGATGGTTGAGGGCCGCGTGATCGGTTGATGAGCCGCCTCAACGAGTTCAGGAGGTGCAACCCCCGGATCTTCGACGGGGAGAATGTAGACCATTGGGTCGTGGAGAAATGGCTTATGCACATGGAAAAGCTGTTTCGAGACACTTTTGTGGAGGAGAGAGACAGAGTTTGGCTCGCCACTAATCATTTGGACGGCGAGGCCTATCAGTGGTGGCGGGACATTCAAGAGAACCCGAGCACCGACTTGGCAGTGATGACTTGGACGAGGTTCAAGGGACTTCTACTCGAGCACTATTTTCCCGATAGTGTTCGACGACAGATGGAGACGGATTTGCGCGGCTTGCGCCAGGGGGAGAGGACTGTGGCAGAGTACGAGATGGAGTTCACGCGACTCTGCACCGTGCGGGACGACGAGGACAAGGCCGGATCTTCGAGTGGACTTCGTCCGGCCGTCTATAGGTTGGTGCGGTCGGCGAACACCGGACATGCAGGAGGTGGTGAACCGCGCTCGTTGTGGAGAGGGCGCGATGGTTGTGAAGGAGTGACGGAAGGCTTGGATCGGGGCAAGGGCAAGAGGCCCGCGGGCGAGGGTGCGAGTCGGACGCACTCAAGGAAGCGCCAAAGTACCCCGGAGCCGATCCAGGGACGAGGTACCCAGCCGCGGCGCGAGGATCGGATCGGACGACGGGCACCGCGGCTGCGTGATCGCGCGGCCCCAGCTACCCCGACGGTGCCGCGGGGTCGGGGCGGTGTTACTCTTGTGGCCGGGAGGGCGGCTTCCGGTCAGTTGCCCCGGGGGATGCGCACCTGCCGTCGTCGCTTCGGCAACCGCCGGGTCCCGGCCGGGGACACCTCTGCTTCACTGCCGGGCGGGAGATCTTGCGGAGAAGCGGAGCGAGGGTCTCGACGGGGCCGAGTGGGCGTTTGTATGCCGCATGACGAGCGGCGGCGGTGAGGATGTCGTTGCAGCTATCATTTTGATTTCTAGCATTCGTGTACGTGCTTTATTTGATACCGGCGCATCTTGCTCATTTATTGATCGGCTGTTTGCCGAGTTGCATGGCATTCCTATGACGCCATTACTACATTTGGGACAAGTTGTTATACCCGGACACTATAGATGTTTGTGAGTGTTGTGCTAGTTGTCCGGTTCAGATTGGGGATTGGATCATGCCCGTGGACCTGTTTGTGGTGCACAAACTCGGGGAGTTTGAGATTGGGGATTGGATCATGCCCGTGCTAGTTGTCCGGTTCAGATTGGGGATTGGATCATGCCCGTGGACCTGTTTGTGGTGCACAAACTCGGGGAGTTTGATATAGTTTTGGGCATGGATTGGTTGACCCAGTACTTTGCTACGATCGATTGTGTGAATCGTACGGTGACTTTTAGAGAGCCGAGTCATGAGGTGGTTGTATTTCAGGGATGCCAGAGTTCGCTTTTTGCGATGACTATTAGCTCCTCTCGAGCTAGGCAGTTGATTAGTAGCGGGTGCATAACCCATTTGGCTAGTATTGCACTACGGGACGTTGAGGACTCCCCTAGGATTGAGGATATCCCAGTGGTGAGGGAGTTCCAGGATGTGTTTCCAGCTGAGCTACCAGGTATGCCACCTGATAGAGAGATTGAGTTTGTGGTAGATCTCGCCCCTGGGACTACTCCAATCTCAAAGGCACCCTATAGGATGGCACCAGCAGAGTTGAAAGAGCTGAAGGCTCAGTTGCAGGAACTTTTGGATAAAGGTTATGAGAGACCGAGTGTGTCACCTTGGGGAGAACCGATTCTTTTTGTGAAGAAGAAGGATGGATCACTTCGCCTATGTATGGATTATCATGAACTCAATAAAGTCACGATCAAAAATAAGTATCCGTTGCCGAGGATCGATGATCTGTTTGATCAGCTTCAGGGATCGAGCGTGTATTCCAAGATCGACTTACAGTCGGGATATCATCAGCTGAAGATCAAGCCTGAGGATGTGTCGAAGACGGCTTTTAGGACACGGTATGGACACTATGAGTTCACTGTGGGCCGTTTGGGCTTACTAATGCCTCGGCAGCTTTTATGGATTTGATGAACCGTGTCTTCAAGCCATACTTGGATAGATTCGTCGTGGTGTTCATCGACGATATTCTGGTTTATTCCCGGAGTGATGCTGATCACGAAGAACACTTGAGGCTTGTACTACAAGTGCTTCGGGAAAAGAAACTCTTTGCCAAGTTGAAGAAATGTGAGTTTTGGCTTAGCGAGGTGGCGTTTTTGGGCCGTGTGATTTACGGATCAGGTATAGCAGTGGATCCTAAGAAGATTGAAGCCATCAAGGATTGGCCAAGACAGACGAGTGTTACCGAGATACGGAGTTTTATCGGTTTGGTCGGCTACTACCGGAGGTTTGTTGAGGGATTTGCTAAGTTATCTACTCCCCTCACGAGACTCACGCATAAAGGCACTAAGTTTATTTGGAATGATGCGTGCGAAAGAAACTTTCAAGAGTTGAAGCTGCGATTGACTACCGCACCAATCCTAACCTTGCCAGTTGCTGGAGCAGGGTATGTGATTTTTAGCGATGCTTCCTTTAATGGATTGGGCTGCGTTTTGATGCAGGATGGAAAGGTGATCGCGTATGCTTCTCGCCAGTTGAAGGAGTATGAAAGGAATTATCCTACTCACGACTTGGAGTTGGCGGCGGTAGTCTTTGCTTTGAAGCTATGGCGCCACTATCTTTATGGCGAGCGGTGTGAAGTATACACGGATCACAAGAGCTTAAAGTATCTATTTACTCAGAAGGAGTTGAACTTGAGCGGCGCAGATGGTTGGAGCTCACTCGAGGATTATGATACGACGATACTTTACCGCAGGGCAAGGCTAACGTCTTTGCGGATGCGCTAAGTAGGAAGTCGACGGAAAACTTAGCGATGATGATGGTTACTCAACCGCCGTTGATAGAGCAGATGAAGCGGTTAGAGTTGGAGGTGGTGGCTCCTGACACGCCTATGAGGTTGATGACTTTAGTGGTGCAACCAACCTTATTAGAAAGAATAAAGGAAAAGCAAACTCTTGATGTGGAGTTGCAAAGGGTTCGAGTGAAAATGGTGGATGGTTGCACCGGTGATTTTACCGTTGACGGTGGTGACTTGATGCGGTTCCGTGGGCGGATTTGTGTACCGGTGGAACCGACGCTTAAAGAGGAGATTCTTCTAGAAGCACACCGTGCACCTTATGCTATACATCCGGGGGGCACCAAGATGTATAAGGACTTGAAGTTACTCTATTGGTGGCCCGGGATGAAAAAAGATGTTGGTGAGTTTGTAGCTAGATGTCTAACTTGCCAACAAGTGAAAGCTGAGCACCGAGTACCCGCGGGGAAATTGCAGAGCTTATCGATTCCAGTGTGGAAGTGGGAGAAGATCGCCATGGATTTCGTGATGGGATTGCCTCGCTCACAGGCCGGGCATGATGCTATATGGGTGATCGTGGATAGGTTGACGAAATCGGCACATTTCATACCTATCCATACTACTTGGACTGGAGAGAAACTAGCACAGGTATATTTGGATGAGATTGTGCGACTACATGGAGTACCTACATCGATTGTATCAGACAGGGACACGTTTCGTGTCGCATTTTTGGAGGAGTCTACAGGATGCCCTAGGTACTCGACTGGACTTCAGCACTGCTTTCCACCCTCAGAGTGACGGGCAGTCAGAGCGTACCATACAGACACTCGAGGATATGCTTCGAGCCTGCGTGATCGACTTCCAGGGAGGATGGTCGTAGCATCTACTGATGGCAAAGTTTGCTTATAATAATAGTTATCAAGCAAGCATCAAGATGACGCCATTTGAGGCACTCTATGGACGGAAGTGTAGATCGCCACTTCACTGGAGTGAAGCTGGCGAGAGTATGGCTTTAGGCCCAGATGTGCTCCGGGAAGCAGAGGACAAGGTTCGCATTGCTAGGGAGCGATTGTTGACAGCCCAGAGTAGGCAAAGGAGCTACACTGACAGGCGTCGATGAGACTTGAAGTTCCAGATTGGAGATCATGTCTTTTTGAAAGTCTCGCCGACCAAAGGGATCAGACGTTTTGGGATTCGGGGTAAGTTGAGCCCCCGTTTCATTGGACAGTATGAGATTCTTGAACGTGTGGGCCCGGTAGCGTATAGACTCGCTCTACCGCCGAACCTATCGGGTGTACACAACGTGTTCCATGTATCGGTCCTTCGGAAGTATATACATGATCCAGCTCGTATTTTGGATGCTACGCCGTTGGAGGTGAGAGGATTTGAGCTTCGAGGAGCAACCAATGAGGATATTGGCTCGCGAGGTGAAGAAGCTGAGGAATCGGGAGCTTTCTTATGTGAAAGTCCTTTGGAGCAACCACGAGGAGCGGGAGGCCACGTGGGAGCTGGAGAGTGCGCTGCGAGAGCGCTATCCCCATCTTTTCCAGATGGAGTCGTGAGGTACGAGTTCGCTTTCGAGTTTCGTGGACGAAACTCCTTTTTAGGAAGGGTGAATGTGACGCACTGGACCTTTGCAAATTGCAAGGTTCGAGTGTTCGACTGGGTTTCGAACTTTTCTACTCTTTGTAGAGGTCACTGGAGGTAGTCTGAGCCGTGGTTCGAAATTCTAGAAGTTTTGGCTAAGTCTGGAAGGTCGACTCTACGGGGCCAGGACACGAGGAGGAGGCCGGACCCAGTGGCGGTGGGGAGGGTTAGCGTGGCATCCGGACCGGCGGGTGTGGTCGGATCCGCCTATGACTAACGGGGAACCCTCGGGATCCGGATACGGGTGGTGTGATCCGGATCCGTCTGTGTTTTGCGAGGAGAACCGCCGGGTCGGACCGTGGTGAGTCCGGACAGGCAGCGCGATCGGGTATGCGCTGCTTGCATTGTTGAGGGGCTAGTCTGGATATTGTTAATTTTGACGGCCTATATGGCTCCCCCTCCTTTCTATTTTCTCATTCCACACTCTCTCACCCTCTCACACTTAGAAAGAGAAGGAGAGAAGGAGAAGGAGAAGGAGGAAAAGGAGAGAAGGAGATCAAGGGTGCTTGCTTGTGGACCTTGGAGTTTCTTCTACTTCATCTTCCTCACCATTGGAGAGCTTGGAGTTTGGTGGGAGAGCTTTGTTGGTGGAAGATCTTCGCTCCTAGGTAGATTTGGCCCTTGTTTGAGAGCTTCTAAGAGGTATGGCACATCTCTACTCCTCTAGATTAGAGTTTGGTTACCTCTTTTTAGATGAAACCCTAGATTTGGTAGATTAGGGTTTATTTTGGGGATTTCTAATCTAAGGCTTTTAGAACCTAATTAATGGGTTTAGAACCTTTGTTTAGGTTGCCTTGGAAGAGATCTAACCTCCATTTGAGGATTGAAGTGGGATTTCTACACTTGAGGTGAGTTTTCCTTACTCTTTGCATAGAAGTTTAAAGATTGAACTCATGGTTCAACTCTAGAGGTTGTAACTCCTAGGATTTACTTTGTAGGGTACTAGGAGTAGGAATCGAAGCTTCGTTAGCGGTTCGGAGCGACGCTTGGAGCGACGGTGGGTTTGGCCTCACCTAGCACAATGAGAAATTCTCATTGGTGCTTATTTACTTATGGTTAATTGGAAATTAGTGCATTTCCATGATGTATGATTTATTTGTGAATTTTAGAATGCTTAAGATACATGTGTTATGTATAATGTAAATTCTACCTTGATATAGTAGAGAACTGTGTATGTGGGAACCATGTAAATGTTAGCATTCTAGCTGGGACTTAAACTAAGAGTTTAATGTGAATTTGATATATGATTGTGGACTTAGAAACTATGCATGACATAGGAGAAAAGCTAATGTCATAAAGCGGCATTAGGCTTGGCATCTATTTGTAGAATAGTGAGCTAATGTCATCAAGCGGCATTAGGCTCGTGAATGAACTTTGACATAGAAAATCTAGTGTCATGAGAGTATTTGAACTAGACCTTAGGGTTGCTAGTTACTATTTCCATGTTGAGACATGAGGTTTGGACTTGAGACTTGACTATACTTGTTGCCATTTGTGCTCTTTCGCACATGCTTGTGAGGGTCGCTCCTATGCTCCGGAGTTGGCCTTCGTGATTCGTTCGCGCGTGCGGTGTTGAGAAACCTACGGGACCGTTTAGGACAGACTCATTCCTTGCAGGGGATGTTGGGCTACCACGGTACTTAGCTGGCACAAGTTGGATTACCTTGTGTAAATCCTAGAGAGAGAGAATTGAACTTGGACATTAATCAAATATGACAATCACTACTAGATAGGACTTAGTAGTTGGATTATGTGGACTTTACTTGGATGTGTAGTATACTTAGTAATTCTTTATGGACATTATAGTATACTCCTTTGCTATAGTAGAACATAACCCGTGTATGTTGCTATTTCAAGTTTGGGAATTTTATATACAAACTTAGTGTACTTGTGGATTGGTAATGTAGCATTTTATCATGCTTTTATTTCAGCAGTATATACCTCTTTATATCGCTTACTTACCTTCTTTTCTGTTGGGCCTAGTGGTGCAATGGTTCAGGTCAGTAATTGCCCACTGGGAACTATAAATTATAGTTCTCACGCCCTCTGTTTCTGTTACTTTTAGTGCCTTCCGCATCGGGGGAGGTTCGGGATCGTGGCAAGGGTGTTGCTTCTGGTTAGCGACGCTCGGCGAGGTTGATCGATAGGTGGTTACCTCTCTATATCTTTTGTTTAGAGAGTTTGTGAGTTGTACCTGTATTTAGAGAGACCACCACATTTTGGGACAAGTGTTGTATTAACCTTATGTTTATTTTGGTTATGTTGTTAGTTTCCTTTATATTTGTAGATCTCCTACTCTCTACTTGTTGATAGGGCTAGCTGTATGTTGCTCTGATATCTATAGTTTAGCCTCTTGTATGGTTTTAATTCCGCTGTTTTTGGTAGACGCCTCATATGTGTGGACATATGGCGGTCTGGGCACGCTTTGGGAAAGGCCCTGCCGGTCCCGGGGCGTGACAGAAACCCTCTCCGTTGTTTCAACCCCTACAAATTTCGAGCTTGGTGCTGTTTGCTGCAGATTCCAGCGTCGACTCGCGGCGTTTTGGCTCGTTCTCCGCGTAGGAGCGTCGGAATTCAGCGAAACTTGGGTTGCTGGATTCGGGACTTCGAGAGGAATCCAGAGAGCCCTTGATTGCAGAATTTGGAGTAGGTTTGCTTGGTCGAAACCCTTTCCCACTCCACTGCTGTGATTTCTTGACAGAATCTTGACTTTTGGAATTTCTTGTTGCCGATTTCGAGAGCAGGGGGATTGGAGACCCTTGGATCACTCCCCTGTACACTCCTTTGGATTTGGGACTGTCCTCACCTACTGTGGAATTGCTTAGGTGAGTTTCGATCCTTGGAATTGAGTTATTTAAACTCATGAGCTGAAATTGGTGTTAATTGAGGGATGTAATGCCTAGAGCTTGGAGCTAGCATTGTTGCTGATCTTGGAGGAATTCGACGGACCAGCAGGAGATCGAGGTTACATCGAGACCCTCTTCGCTGCCAGGATTATTTTAGAGGCGGGTTTTCATCGGTTTTACTCCTAAGTGCAGGTAGTCAACATGTATAGTTTAATTATTGAATGTTAAACCTTAGCTCGAATTCATGGATTATAGCATGTTTATTATCTAAATTGGGAGCATGTTTAGCAAGTCTTATCTTATGCATGTTGGACTTAGATTTGACTTAGGAGAAAACCACGAATTGATCGACATATGCATACACTACCAGATTTAGCTCTAGAGCCGTATTGTGTCGTATCGTCTCTGTGTGAGTGCGATGGATATCCAGGGTAGTGTAGCTTGCATTTACACTCGTGCTGGGATGCCGAGCTTAGTTTACAGCAGAGTCTAGGCTGTTTCGTTGTTGGGGACCGTCGGGGTTGACGGTAGGCACAGGTTATTGTTTTGGGTTCAGTTTGTGCCAAGGGCACATGACCTATTGGTGGTTAGACCAGTTGGACCCTGTTTACTTGACTTTAGCCTGTGAGAGCCTGATTGAGCTCGACAGAGATACGCTTGCATACTCGGTTGGGTCGCGCCCACGAGTACCATTCCGGAGTCAGGTTTAGTGCTTTTGCATTGGTGTCGTTGTGTCCTGGTTGGACTCGCTCTCCACTAGCTACCCCTGGGGTAGTTGTTAGTGTAGCTTCGACAGGCGGGACGGGTGTATCATAGTCCCTGGTGAGATTGGGTCAGATTTGCCATGTTCTACAGATGACTAGTATTAGACCAGGATAGTATAGTAACATATAGCTGTAGAGTGTTTCCAGCTTTCCTTTCTACTATTTTGCTTACCCTGTAGACTTAGTGGGTGGACCGATGAGGTTTAGGGCAGTACCCACTGAGGACTACTTGTTTTTACAGTAGTTCTTACGCCCCTTTTCTTCCATCGTTGTTGCAGGGCCTTCGGTTTCGGCTGCTGCTCCTTCTGAGATGGATCGTGGCAAGGACGTCGCGAGCTAGAGCCCCTCCCGACAGGTGCTGAGTTAGCGGATTCCCCCTACTGCAGGTAGTTGTGCTCGTGTTTTGGGAGCTATGTACATATTTGTGAACTCGCTAGAGCGAGTGCTTTTGTATCAAAACTTTTGTATGTATATAGACTCGTTCCTTTTCTACCTGTTCAGTTTGTTTGTCTTTTCAGCTCTATACTACTATTCGTAGTATTGTATGTTATACTGGTACAGCTACGCTTCGTGTACAGGAAAAATTTCCTGTACACGGCGGATTTGTCGGCGTGCCCGGGGAATCTTACAACCCGGGGCGTGACACAAAATCACTTCAAAAAAATCGTTTTTGTTTAAATTCAACCAAACAGTCGACAGCTTTTAACCAAAATCAATTCTCCAAACGAAAATCAATTCTATAGAAATCATTTTTCCAGAATCTAGGCCAAACGGGCCCAGAGGCGACTTCATTTTATTAGTGTGAGACTCTCATTTAACCATTATAATTGAATGTACTAAACTAATTATTGTTCTTGGATGCAATGTCATTAGCAAGGTTTTAAGTGCCCGTCGGCACGGGCCGTATCTACCGTACCGTACCGTGCCAACAAGTTATCGGCACGATACAAATTCCGTGCCGATAGCACAGTTCAAAGCCCTCTATTTTTTAAATTAGTGAGTAATTTTCTGAATAAAGTTCAAAAGATGTGATAAAAAGACATAATAAATAGTTAGAATATTTTGTTGCTAAAAAAAATAAATATTTCACGATATTATGTGTTGGCACACAAGAATTTTTGACCCGCACGCATCGGGTACGGGCTCGGCACGGGCCGTGCGAAATCTGCCAAATCAAAGTTTCCGAGACGACTGCCTGCACTTAAACTACTTAAATCCTTGGTCATTAGTACTTTAACCTTCGTAAATTTGCTCGGGTATTTTCAATTTTCATTAGTCTTTAAGCAATCTGCATGGATGCTTATACAACGCAAATGACCGTCTAACCATCTAGACAATGTTGCACCCATCCCTAGAGAAAGATTATTCTTATTGTACAATTATGAGGTCCTGTTCACCTCCATTTATGATCTATTTGCTGGTATTTATCTTCGTAGGCTGACCATATTGTACATGGTCACATCTTAATTGATATGGGCTACCCTAGAGGGCACCCAATTGTGTGTAGTTTTCAAATAGACAGATACCTTCCTACTAAATACTACAAGGGCAGTCTGGGAAAAGAAGTTTAAAAGCTGACGTTGTACCTGCTATAGACATTGCAAAATAGACGAACCCGGGAAATAAACAAACATGCAAACAAATAACACATCAAAAACACAATGTCACATTTCAACTTCTCGTCCAACAAGAAAAAGACAAGGAAAGTTCTTCTCTGCTATTTGTTGTCTGACAAATTTAGTTTAGAAAAATTAAATAAAGCTTCACTGTTGGTTAGCTTTATGATATAAAAAGTGTGAATTAGTTAGCAATCGAATTCTTTCTTGTATAATAATGGGAACTTCAATATTTCCTACTGAATTTGCATATCAAGGCTACAAAAGAAGATAAATCGATTTACCTAGAAGATGAAAATCCAGCTGTTATTCGACTTAATACATCTTTAAAGTTGGCTTTCCTTGCAGCTTCAAGCAATGCTGTAGTCACAAAGAAACAACTAAACATAAGGAATAGAAAAAAACTATTGCACTTGAACGGAGTCTCAGGACAAGGCCGATGATTATAAGCATGGGCTGCACAAACCGTGCCGACTGACAATTGGCACAATTCCCTGGTGCCAACAGCACTGCCCAAAAAAATTATTTTTGCTAAGCTGTTTTACTTTATTGTCATACATTTTTTAGGGAACAGTCTCAGGACAAGGCCGTTAAATTTAGGGAACACTTAATACCGCTGATTTCTTGTACCCTTTAGTTCATTAAACCCATTAGTGTCAGTAAAACTCAATGAAGGAATAAGAAAATATGGGTTGATATTCCAGACCTACTCATTATAAATGGATTCTGCCTGTTGCATGATAAAATTTAATCAACCATGATAGCCACACTTGAGGATTCAAATGAGTTGTTCTGGATCTAAGGGCATTGTAAACCATTCTTTTTCTAAGCTTTATATCTTTGATAAGCTTGAACAGCAAGGAATGCTAGCTAAATCTTACTCATGATCAGTCAACCGCTCATAACAACTTCGTAGCAACATATTCCTATATCTTATTCCCAAACATCATATAGTTTCAACAGAGCATCCTCAGCTTGAGAGAGGGGATGAGGCATATTATCATGATATATGCTTTTCTTGATTATGTATTATTTCCTGCCTTTTAAGCCTCCAATATTCTTCCATTTAGCAGAAAGATTAATCACCAATTATAGATGGAATTATTTTCCTTTTTCCACCTGAACATTTATTACACGAAGGCATATATTCTTTTGATGAAATCAAGCCTTCAAGCTTCAATTACGGCGATCATCCAACATTATTGTAGAAATTTGGGATACTTACAACAGTATATAAATTTAAATGCACATAAGCTGGCACAAAATATTGGAAAAAAAAAGGGGTTAGAGACAAACCAAATCCAGGTCCGCTGCTTGCTAGATATGGCAATCTATAAACATCAGCCTTCTCCAATTTCAATACATATCTATCAAGAAATAATGCAGAAAATATGAGTTGTCATCAAAAGATAGCTATTGCAAGAACCATTTTCAAGTTAAATCGGAAAAAAAAATTAACTACAAAAATATCAGCATAGATAAGTGATGGATGACTATTTCATATTCCATAGTGAGTGTAAGACATTCTATTATGCTCTTTTAGCTTGTCGTAGAACTGCAACATAGGAAGTACAGCATGCTTGTAAGGCTAATAATGCTCAAGAAACAGCTGTACAATGTAACTGACATTAACAAACTAACAGTAGTTAAGATATATAGAATGTTATTGTTTTGTCTTTTGATACAGTACAGTAAGTAATTGAAACTTTATCTCTCTTACAGTTTTATACAGTTGCCATTATAAGCAGATAATTCTAGGATAGTTTAATAACAGTATTAATTTTCAAACTCTGATCATCACAAATATCCATTATGAGTTGATAGAGAAATTTTTCTTTCTCTATGAGACATGACATTTGTAGATGAAAATGTATAATCCAGTTCTTAATGTTATGGAAAGTCAACATTGTATGTATTATATTCCTATTTAGCTAGCGTAGTTTTAGGCATATTTTCTTAGAGATCTTTCCTTATTAAATATCTCATTATAGAAACATTTATGTATATATATCTTTGTAATTCATCATTGAAGGAATAAGAAGAATTCGTATTCCCTTTGTATTTTCTTCTTCATGGTATCAGAGCCATACCTTAATTCTAGGGTATAGCGATCCAGTTTTTTTTTCTCCACGACTACATACTACTACAGTGCCGCTACAGTGTCGGCGCTACAGTACTGCTACAGTGTCGGTGCTACAGTGTCGGTGCTACAGTGAGCGAGGTGTGAAGTGCAGCCCTGCGGGCTGCTTTGTGACCTGGTCTCGTTATCCAAAACGCACATGTTTGAAACTTCAAAATAAGAACCAACGATCTCAGATGGCCAACATGGCAGTCGGAGAGTATACAATCTCATCCTCAGAGAAAACTGTTCTGGTGTCTGCTGAAGAATTTGCACAGTTCTCCCAATATCAGGCATCCTTAAAGTCCACTAGTTCCCCTGTCACTACACTCGCTGAGTCATGTAAATCCACATCATGTCTTGTGTCTTCCCATTCCAAATAGGTCATTGATTCTGGTGCCACAGACCATATGACAGGTAACTCTAGTCTTTTATCTGCCTTTCAATCTCATATAACATCCTCTACAGTTACTTTAGCTGATGGATCTACCTCTTGTGTCATGGGTTCTGGCATTGCAAACCCAACATCATTAATTTCTTTGTCATCTGTTTTATATTTACCCGAGTTTTCTTTCAATTTACTATCTGTCAGTAAACTCACCCGAGATTTAAATTTTTGTGTCTCATTTTTTTTCCGATCATTGTTTGTTTCAAGATCTTACGACGAAGCAGATTATTGGTAGAGGACATGAGTCTGGAGGTCTCTATATCCTTGACAACCAGGTGCCGAGGTCTCTTGCTTGCTCCAGTAATTTAACTCCTTTTGAAGTCCATTGTCGATTGGGACATCCTTCGTTATCCACCCTGAAGAAATTGTTTCCGCAGTTTCAGTCTGTGTCTAGTCTAGAGTGTGAGTCATGTCAGTTTGCTAAGCATCATCGTTTACCTTCTGTGTCTAGAGTCAATAAACGGGCGTCGTCCCCTTTTGAGTTAGTTCATTCTGATGTTTGGGGTCCGTGTCCTACTATTTCCAAATCAGCGTTTAAGTATTTCGTTACCTTTGTTGATGATTATTCTCGTGTTACTTGGTTATATTTAATGAAAAATCGTTCGGAACTATTCTCAATTTTTTGTGCTTTTTGTGCTGAAATCAAAACACAATTTAATGCTTCTGTGCGTATATTGCGAAATGATAATGCCAAATAATACTTTCCAGAAAATTTTCACAGTTATATGACACAGAATGGCATCCTTCATCAATCCTCGTGTGTTGACACTCCATCCCAAAATGGCGTTGCTGAAAGAAAAAACCGGCATCTCCTTGAGGTTGCTCGTGCTCTTCTTTTTCAAATGAAAGTTCCTAAACAATTTTGGGCTGATGCAGTTTCCACGGCTTGTTTTTTGATTAATCGCATGCCTTCGTCTGTCTTGGATGGTGATATTCCTTACACTGTTTTGTTTCCATCTAAATCTTTATTTCCTATTGAACCTCGTCTCTTTGGTAGTACGTGTTTTGTGCGAGATATTCGTCCACAGGTAACTAAATTGGATCCAAAGTCTCTTAAGTGCGTCTTCCTTGGATACTCTCGTTTGCAAAAGGGGTATCGGTGCTTCTCTCCTACTCTCGATCGATATATTGTGTCTGCCGATGTTACATTTTCTGAATCTACTCCATTCTTTCCTCTCATCTACTTATGAAAGTGATGGAGAGGAAGATGATCTACTTGTTTATACTGTCAGACAAGTGTCCAGTCCTACAACAGCTATTCCTGCTCCATCGGCAACCGTTCGATCTCCTATTGTTCATGTCTATTCTAGGAGATTGGCGACTCTGACTCGAGATCCTCCACCGAACTTCTTCGTCGGAAGATCCGGTCACTACTATCACCGACCTTGCATCGACTACGATCTTGATTGCTCTTCGCAAAGGCAAACGTAAGTGTACCTATCCTATTTCATCGTTCGTTTCTTATGACCGTTTGTCATCCTCTTCTCGTTGCTTCGTTACCTCTGAGTCATTTACATTCCTAAATACTGTTGTGGAAGCTTTGTCTCATCTGGCGTCTTTGCAATGGAAGAGGAAATGATGGCTTTAGACGCCAATGGTACTTGGGAGCTGTACCCACCACCTGCCGATAAGCGAGCTATTGGTTGCAAATGGGTATTCACTGTGAAAATGAATTCAGATGGTTCTGTAGCTCGCCTAAAAGCCCGCCTTGTTGCCAAAGGCTATGCTCAAACTTATGGGGTTGATTATTCCGACACTTTTTCTCCTGTGGCTAAACTTGCTTCTATTCGCTTATTTATTTCGTTAGCGGCCACATCGAATTGGGTTTTACACCAGCTGGACATTAAAAATGCTTTTCTCCACAGTGATCTTCAAGAAGAGGTATATATAAAGCAACCACCTGGTTTTGTTGCTCAGGGGGAGTCGGGTCGAGTTTGTAGACTTCGGAAGTCTTTATATGGGTTGAAGCAAAGTCCTCGAGCTTGGTTTGGAAGATTCAGTAAAGTAGTCCAGGAGTTTGGCATGAAGAAAAGTAAATGTGATCATTCTGTGTTTTATAGACATTCTGAGACTGGTCTAATTCTATTAGTAGTGTATGTGGATGATATTGTCATCACTGGGAATGACACCGCAGGAATCTCATCTTTCAAGTCGTTTCTTCAAACCCAATTTCAGACAAAGGACTTGGGGGTGTTGAAGTACTTTTTGGGTATTGAAGTTACAAGATGCAAAAGAGGCATCTTCTTATCTCAAAGAATATATGTGCTTGACTTACTAGCAGAAACAGGAAAATTGGGAGCTAAACCTTGCAGTGCACCAATGGCTCCTAATCTCCAACTTACAGCTAATGACGGTGAATTGTTTGAAGATCCAGAGAGGTATAGAAGATTAGTTGGCAAATTAAACTATCTTACAGTGACTCGGCCAGATATTGCATACTCTGTCAGTGTGTTAAGTCAGTTTAATTCTTCCCCGACTATTACTCATTGCGAAGCTTTGGGACAAATTTTGTGCTATCTGAAGGGAGCTCCAGGACGTGGTATCTTGTACAAGAACCATGGACATTCAAATATTGAATGCTTTTCAGATGCAGATTGGGCGGGTTCAAAGGTTGATAGGAGATCGACACAGGTTATTGTGTTTTTGTTGGAGGTAACTTGGTGTCGTGGAGAAGTAAGAAGCAGAGTGTTGTCTCCCGTTCTAGTGCTGAATCGGAATACAGAGCTATGGCACAATCTGTGTGTGAAGTAATGTGGATACAACAATTATTGGATGAGGTTGGTCTTAAGAATCCACAACCTATTAAATTATGGTGTGATAATCAAGCTGCTCTCCATATTGCCTCTAATCCTATATTTCATAAGCGAACCAAACATATTGAGATTGATTGTCACTTTATTCGTGAAAAGATACAACAGAAGATCATTTCAACAGGATATATCAAGACTGGAGACCAGTTGGGGGATATTTTCACAAAAGCTTTGAATGGGGCTCGGGTTGACTGTATTTGTAACAAGTTGGGCATGATTAATATCTATGCTCCAACTTGAGGGGGAGTGCTATGGAAAGTCAACATTGTATGTATTATATTCCTATTTAGCTAGCGTAGTTTTAGGCATATTTTCTTAGAGATCTTTCCTTATTAAATATCTCATTATAGAAACATTTATGTATATATATCTTTGTAATTCATCATTGAAGGAATAAGAAGAATTCGTATTCCCTTTGTATTTTCTTCTTCACTTAAAGACGTGCTTCTTTTAAATGTTTGTGTGAGGACTATGATTTTTATGGTGTAATTTGGTGCTTTTCAGTGGTGATGTACAAGTATTTTAATTTTTGAAATTATCGGTTTAATTTAGGGGAAAAAACAAGTGAATAGTAACCTGTGTTTTATCTTAAAGCATCGCCTTGAGGATGGCTTAGGACGTGAATCGAACTCTGTTTCAGATGATCCAATAGGTCGTTTTCAATGGTCGGCTATTTACTACTTTATGTTTTTGCATTTTAGAATTCTTAGCATATTGGCCTTTTACTACTTTATGTTTTTGCATTTTAGAATTCTTCGATGATCCGTTTTGCGTGAAAACTATGGGATGGTCCCACTAGGATTTTATGCGTAGTTGTGAGTTTTCAGTATGAAACTATAAGGTTGGAGGGCTAAATTGCTATTTTTGCAAATTGTAAAAATAGAGCACTTTACAAAGGAGTGATCATTTTATGTGAGAAATTTTATAGTTTTGGCGAACAGAAAGTTTCATACAAAAATAGACTCGAAGACGAACATGTGGATGAATTTTTACAAGATTGGGAAACTTTTATCAGTTTATGCAAGTCGGCACATGGATTAATCAAGAGAGAATTTTTGGTCGAAGGGACCTTTTTGTAAGTGACGCGGTAAAATAAAAATTTAATCACGCAAGACTTTGTGATATGGTGTTGTTGCATGCTGTTGGGGGCCTCGGTGTAGAGTGTAAAGGTTTAAGGGACTTAGGTGGAATTTCTCATGGTATACATGTATAGATATATATATATATTTATATGTATATGTTTTATAGGTATAAATATACACCCGCACACACATACATGACCATGGAAACCCTAACCCTAGTTTTTCCCGGTCGTCACCCACTGTATGGTCGCCGCCGGTGCACCGCCCGCCTTCGGTGCTCCTCCTGACTGCCAGAGAAAGGCTCTCCCCTCTGCATCTCTATCTTCCTCTCTCTCTCTCTCTCTCATTTTTTTATTCTTGGACTCTCTCGCTCTTGGATCTGGCCGCAGCCACCCGCCATTGAGGGAGGAGTCCGGCGATCCCTCCCCTGCCAGGCCGCCGCCCCATGCCCCAGAGCTCTTCCGCTTGCTATGCCCAAGCCCAAACCCGAGGGGAGGGAGCTTCACCATTGTCACTGCCACCGCCGCACCATTGCCGTCGGCCATCGCCCCAGGGGGGCCTCCTCGTGTCAAGGCCCACCCATGGTGGTCGACATAGGCCACCCTAGGCTGTACGGGGGCTAAAAGAGGTGCTACCCCTACTGCCTAGTTTAGACTCAAGTTGGGGGCCTTTCGTGGCCGCCTCCACTGTTCCGACAGATTGGGCTGTCGGCGACTTTCTAACAGGTGAGCATGGCATTGTGGGGCACTTGTTCATCGACGTGCTCACCTCTGTTAAGGTTGGATCGGTCCCTACTTATGGATTAGTCTGTGTCGCTCTTGGAAACCATCTTTAGCAGCAGTTCAAGTAGCTATAACGTTTTCCATGATGCTCGGAATCGCTCTGGACAGCGAGCACGATGTTCGGGACCTCGAAATCTTTCAGATGATACCTTGGTTGGGTTTCCAAAGTTGCAGATTCAGCGGCAAATTCCTAAACAATGTATTAATGTATGTTTTTATCACACACCGGGTGTTCGGCATAATGTCGCAATGGCACTTGTTGTGTCATGGCGGTCCCGAATAGTGTGGTACAGGTCTAGGATGTTCGAACTTGTTGTTTGAGGCTTGGGAAATCCCTAAATTGGATTTTGTGGCAATCGGCACACGAAACGGTGATTTAAGTGCATTTTGTGTGCGTTTTCGGCTCCGTATTCACAAAGCGGGTTCGGCTACTGGTTGCAGCGGTAGGGTAGCCTCGTTGGCTGGCTGAGATTTCGCTGGTGGGAAGCTCGGACCAACGATAGGGCCTAGGTGGGTTCCGAGCTAAAAAGATGATTTTCGGGAACCCGGTACGGTGGATTTTGGAGATTTCGCATCCGGATCGCACCACTTAACGTGCGACTGTCCCGACACCCAAAAGTGAGTGTTTTGGGACAATGAGGATGGTCGAATGACTTTCGGAGTGCTTCGGAACACTTCAAGACTAATCCGAACACCAAAATGCCAAAATCGAGCGGTTTCGGGCACGATTTCTTGTCGTGCAAGCCATTGCTATTTGCAACGGTGTTGTAGCCTTATTGCTGGTTGTTGATTGAGGTTTGACGCCTATGGTAGCAGCGTGAGGGCTGCGGGTGGTCCCGGTGCCGAAATGGGCATCCCGAGGGCCAAATCGGTGATTTCTAGGATCTCGGTTTTTCATTTCGGCGCACTACTTGTGCGGTTGCCCCAATAACATTAAAACAATGTGTTAGGACAGCAGGAGAGGTAGGATAAGTGTGGGGCTCAATTCGGGACACCTCGTGGGTTGGGGTGACGTTCCAACAAGTCGGTGTCACAATCGAGCGATTTTTTGGTGATCAAGGGGGCGAGCAGGACGTGGCTTAGCCTGAGGCCTTTAGACTAATATGGCAGTTGATTTAGTTGTTTGTGCTATTCATCCATTTGACGCATTGGTGTATCCTTTTATTCTTGACAGTAGCTGATAGTTATGCATTAAGCGGTAGTCGTAGTTCTTTTCCAGTCATTATCACTACTGTTCCAGTACATCGTAGTTCTTTTCCAGTCATTATCACTACTGTTCTAGTACATCTGTTAATTATGCATGTTGTCGATTTGTACTTTATTGTGCAGTAGCGATTACATTCATATTTATTGCTAGTTGTTATTGCATTGCTATTATACCTAATTTATCTGTTCACTATTGTTGTTTATCCCTTCCATCTACTGGTGAGTGCCGCTTACCTTCGTCGGCTTGCAGTACCCACTGGGAGGGGGAGACATGTTTATATGTTCTCACCCCCACCATTTTTCAGATGACATGGGCGATGAGCATTGGGACGGTGCGTGAGGACAATACTAGCTAGCCGTGTTCCAGACCTGTCCATTGTTGATGTTCATTGCCATTCTGCTGGATTAGTTTAGTTCTTTACCAATTAACATTTAGATAATAAGGGATGTATATGAATTATCATTATCATATGATCATTATTGTTTGTGTTATGTGGTTGTATGTATGGTTGACTTTGTATTATAGTGCTTCGTCATGCATGTACAGGGGCAACTTTGTCCATTCGTATAGGAGATTTTTTGTCCATGTGGTGGGTCTGTGTGCGTCCACGGGGTGTTCGCAAAGGTGTTTTCAAAAAAAATTACACATTTTCCACTAGTTTTCCTAAAAATATTTCCCAAAAGAACCCCGGGGCGTGACATTTAGTTAAGTAGGTATTAAAAATGATGATCTCATATACAAAAGTGTGATTCAAGTGCCTCATTATAAGTCAAGATTACCCTATATTCGAACTAAACCAAGCTATGTAGCCTTTTTTCTTTTAGGAATTTGATCCGAGAAATTCTTCAACCAGAATCTTATTGCCATCCTAATTGTCTAAGGAATCAGTTTAGTTCCATGCTTTTAGCTTCATTTCTAAAATTTATCTGTTGATGTGCTACATTATATTTTGTTTTCCTGATCTGCACGTTTAATTATTTTATAACATATGAAATTAATGTCAAGACAAAAGTTTAGAAAAAAATCCTAACTCGTTGAAATACCAAAGAGAATTGAAAAAGAAAGACGAAAACAATGCACACAAGCAATTTACATGATTCGGCCACTAGCCAAAGTCCATGGGCGAAAGCAAAGTGAAGCCTCTATAATTGTCGAAAGTTGAGTACAAAAGGATGACTCTCTCAGAAAACATTACTCCCAAAATATACCTAATTCTCTCGCTAATGTCGCGCCCCTGGGCCGTTTTAGAAACCAGAGCTTGCGAGAAACATGCCTTTTTTTTAAAAAATTGCTTGGCCCACGTGGTGTACAGACCCGCCACAAATACAAATCTCTCTGCCCACACGGACAGAGTCTTTTTTGTATTTGTACAGCATACCAATCAAACAACATCAACAGGATCACAACTCACAATTTACATTCACGTGATCTACAAACAATCAATATAATGCATTTTCATACAGCTAACCATCCATAGGAATAATACATGCCTCTAAGCACTCCTTAGGTGCCGGATGATGCAATGCAAAATACAAAAATCATCCTACTAAAAATACTTGCCATCCGGAAGCTTTGTTTTTAAACTCTAATTATTCATTAATCAAAAACCATTCGAAAAGCCTTTTGAAAACTGTTTTCCACACGAAAACTCAATCTTTGAAAAGCGACTACCTCGAGAGATAGAAAACCAGATGACAAAATTTTATTTACCAATATACTGAAAATCCAGAAGAACTCCGAGAACATGCATAATGGAATCCCAAATTCATACAAGTCCATAATTATTATTCAAGCAATAATAAACGATCATCTAACTCAAGGATTTAAGTACCATGGCACGGGGTCGTGCGCGAAACTTCTTAGGCACGATGCGACACGCGGTGCGTCTTGGCCGTCTTGCCGTCCGTGCCGATTAAAAAAAATTCTTGTGTCTTGACACATAATAGCATGAAATATTTATTTTCTTTAGCAACAAAATTTTCTAACTATTTATTATATCTTTTTATCACGTTTTTTGAACTTTATTGAGGAAATTACTTACTAATTTAAAAAATAGCGGGTTTTGAGCTATGCCATCGGCACGGGGTTTGTATCGTGCCGGTATCTTGTTGGCACGGTACGGCACGGTGGATACGGCCGGTGCCGACGGGCACTTAAAACCTTGATCTAACTAAACTATTCGTGTAATATACCGAAATCTCGGTAAACGGATATCGAACTTTAGTCAAAGTGACCAAAGTGCGACATAGGGATACTTCAGAAAGGCCGAAGGCACCCACAATGCAAAAAGTGCATTGTAGGGGATCTTCGAGAGCTATTAGTAGAAGAAAAAGGAGAAATCTGCAATCTGCAGATTTGGGCTCTCGGGGACCGGTCCCTAGTAGGACAGACCGGTCGCCGTATGCGTAGAGGATGTTGAGGGATGAAAAATCGGCTAAGTCCTGAAATCACCACCTACGGGAACTGGTCCCTTGTCGAACAGACCGGTCCCCGTGGGTTCGGTCCTCAAAGGAAGACCGGTCCCCGTACGCGTGAGAGGTGAAAAAGTGAAAATTTTGGCTAAGTCCCTGGAGACCTGCTCACGGGAACCGGTCCCTAGTAGAAGAGACCGGTCCCCGGTTGCGAAAAATGGGCAAGAGGTGCTCACGGGGACCGGTTCCGGCTAGAGAAACCGGTCCCCGTGCATGAAAATTGCCCAGTCTGGGCAATGCACAGAGATAAAAGTTGAGGGGCCCAAATGCAATTATGCATCAAGTGGGGCTATGTATTGGGTGTGAGAGCCTTTTCTCTCATTCTCTCCAACACACATAACACTCAAGCTCTCTTTCTCTCTCTAGGGTGTCTCTCTCCCTCTCTACAAGGGTGAAGCAAGGAGAAAGAGGTGGATTTGGTGGAGAAGGAAATAAAGAGGTGGAGTAGCTTCTTCTTTTTCTCCTTTAGCACAAAGAGGGGAGCCTTTCAAGGTAAGCTTCAACTCCTTTTCATGGTAGAACCCTTAGATGGGTATTGATTGACCTAGAAATGGTTTTAGTGGACTCTCTAGGTGTAAACAAGATAGTTTTTGCTTGTGGTAAAGATCAAAACTAGGGTTTTGTATATATGCTAACCCTAGGGCACCCAAATTGGGGTTTTTGCCTAAGATGGTTCTTGGGTCAAATTGACCATATAGAAACCTAATTGAGGATAATTCCGACGCGCTCGAGCGCTCGGTTCGTCGAAACGAAAAGTTTATGTAGTGATTTGAGCGAAAAAGCCTAGTTGGCTTCGTTTTGCCGCAGATAAGGAAATAGGCGGCCGAGGATCGTGAAATTCGAGTCCAAGCATCTTAGTGAACCTGCAAGGTGGGGGGTGCTTCTCACTAACATTGAACTTCTCTTTATGTCTATGTGTCACTCATTGAGCATGTGTGTTTATAGCAATTTCTATGCATAGTAGGGTGATTGAGTTTATGTTGTTGCATGCTTAGAGTTAAGATGCAAGTGAGATAGTTGTAAACAATGAGAAAATGAGTATAACCCAATGTATGCATGTATGGAGACGGGAACCTAGTCGGGTCAAAGAACAAGTGACACTATGACAAGTAGATCGAGTGGCATTAGAGATTCAAAGAATACTAGAGATAGTGTGACAACAAGAATGAGAACAAACAAGGTAAAGAACGCTAGAGTTAGTGTAATGACAAGGTCAAAAACAAGAATGCTTGAGAACAAGAAACACTAGAGTTAGTGTAGTGGCATGAGAGTGCGAACAAATGACAAACAACCTTATAGTTAAGGGTCATTGTGCATTGTTTCCTTATAGTTAAGGATTGGACTATATTCACCTATAAGTCCTTGCTCGGAGGGCGGTAGCTCTCCCTCGAGCGATGCGCTTCGGAGTTGTCACCACTGGGATGGAGTAATCCCAGAGGACGATCCCACGGGAGGAAGCTAAGGGCCCGACAATTGGGATTTTGAGTTGGTGAGTTCTATTCGAGGCGAAACCTACGGGCTAGCCATGAGATTGGGCATCGAGATTGAGATCTTGCATTCATCATGAATGTTATGTTGAGCATAAGCATTGTTTATTATCGTTCAGGCATATTAGTTGTATTCATTATAGTTTGGTTACTATCTGCTTATCCTTTCTAAATATGCCTGAGATAGACCTAGTGGGAAAGTCGGTGAGATTGGGGGCCGAACCCACTGGGAACTTTGTTTTAGTTCTCACCTCATTATTCCTACAGGGCCGGGTCCAAGCAAGCCAGCAGACAATTGTGGTAAGGGCCTCGCACCGTAGATAGCGACCACCCCAGCAGAGTATACTTTTGTAGTTGCATGCCATTGTACATCATCTTTGTATTTTGATGATTGTAGGTATTTGAATGATGTAAGCGGGATGTAAAGAGAGGAAATGAGGAAGGAAAATATGTAATGATGAATTGTGGATGTACATGTTTAAAGGTGTAAGCATGTATGTGATACAAAGGTAATCAGCTTACTTGTGTAGTTCAGAATTTCTTTCACTCGGCTATTGCTTACCCTCGTGTAAGTCTTCTTGTTTGCTTCCGCTTGTGCATTTCATTCTGATTGAATTGTACTTGTGTTGAGCCTTGGGCGGGCAGGAGAAACTCTGTCCGTTCGGCGTTTGTTCGACGCGCCTGGGCCGACCAAAGGGATCAGTCCCGGGGCGTGACAATTCGATTGTTTAGTCTACTAAAAGAAGTAAAAGGAAAAGAACCGGGGTAAGGACCGCTAATGCGATCTAGCTATACCGTCCTCACGTACTATCCCGACCTTCACCGCCCGAGCTGCTTGAAAAATAGTGGAGGGGCGGGGGGGCGGGGAGAATATGTAAACAAGTCTCCCCCTCCCAGTGGGTATCACAAACCGACGAAGGCAAGCTATACACACCGGCAGATAGAAGGGATAGACAGCAGTAGTAGCAAGTAAATCAGATATAATAACAACGAATAGCAACTACCGATAGTCACAAAAGGAGCTACTACTGTAAAGTAAGATAACAAAGCAATGAACAACTATAATCAGTAGTCAAACTAGTGCTGAGGCAATAACAACTTAACAGAAAACAATTGTAACAATAGTATGAACAACCACTACTGCAAAAGAAGATAGAGAAACGACTATACGTCAACTGAAATAGAATATACAACTATACAAGTATACCCAATTAACTACTATATTGGTCTAAAGACCTCAGGCAATGCCACTCCCACTCTAACAAGAATGTGACCCTAACAAAGGACAGCTAGGTCTCCCTGGCATATGACCAAGCAAAGGAACACTAAGCTCACGAGTCAAATGTACGATCACTTTTTCGAAAAAGAACACCCACTTGCTGTGGATCAGACCGCTGGTGTACATGAAATGCATATGAGCTGTCGCGATCGATGCTATATGCTCAAAGGCCAACGACGGCGAAAAGCAGAAAGAACAATCACAACTATATCCAACCAAATCAGGTCTATCTTCCCGAAGGAATGTCGCTATATCACTGACATATCAGGTCCATAAAATCGTATTGTTATGCACGAAATGCAACCAAACACCAAGTCATGCAACGATAATCAAACAACAAAGTGCTACTCAACCCACTAAATCGGTCACGGCTCTACAGGATGGAACAACGATATAGTAGACTAACGAGAACCAAGTAGTGTAAAATATTCTCAACATGTAATCATGATACTATAAGACAAGGTAATCGTAGAGTAGATCGATGAATACTCAATGTCGTGCAAGATATTCAATACACGTGCATGATAAAGTAAGCAATCATAAAAGAAAAGAAAGGAAGAAGTCACCGAGAGTATGCCGCTGAACCAACTTCGAATCAAAGTCCCCACCTCTACTGTAGAATAAAATTAGATCGTCGACACCCTATCGATGTCTCCCACTACAGTCCGAACCTACGCAAAGTCTCATCCGAAAACGTAATTAGCTCAAACCCGCTAATTACAAAAGCTATGATTCCATGTGAATCCAAACAGGCAAACAATCAAATTTCCGAATCCCGTTCAACGGTCAAAGAAAGATCGCTCAATTATCGCACCGACTCGTCGGAACGTCACCCCAACCCACAAGGTGTCCCGAAATGAGCCCCACACTTGCTGCTCCACATCAATTTAATGCTATTAGGAAAGCCACACAAATAGTGCGCCAAAATAGAAAACCGGGATCATAAAAATCACTGGTTTGGTCTCCCAGGATGCCCATTACGACGCCGGGACCACCCGCAGCCCTCTAGTTGCTGCAACCGGAGGTGTCAAAACCTCACACTAAAACCAGCCAATAGAGTTCCAACAGAACTACAAACAGCAGCAACATGCGCGACACGAAACTGCGCCCGAAACCGCTCGATTTCCGCATTTTGGGATCCGGATTAATCCTGAAGTGTTCTGAAACACTCCAAAATTCATTCAACCATCCATGTTGTCCCAAAAAACTCACTTTTGGGTGTTGGGACAGCCCGCTAAATGCTACGATCCGAATGCGAATCCCCAAAATCCACCGTAATGGGTTCCCAAAAATGGTCATTTCTACTCCGGAACCCTTCGTCGCTAACCTGTCATCTTCGGGTTTCAGAGATGGCAGTAGCAACCAGCCAATAAGGATTGGCAGGGTCTCTGGGCATTCAAAATTCTAACATGCAAAAACCGCAACTAAAATCGCATCCGATCAATGAATTTCCGCCAAATGACGCCGCGGGACCACATTTTAACTCCGCAACGGCTCCAGGACCTTAGATAATCAATCAAGAGGTCGCTAACAACGATTACACGCTGTACGAGCCAATGCACAGGGTCCCCGTTACTTAAAACACAAACAATTCAAGTATTGCACTAAACACATAAAATCGGGTTTCAAGCTCGTTACCCCGATCCGCGTCGCAACGGATCCCACCAACCAATTGATTTGATTCGACTCAACGTGATGATGCTCATGCTCGCTGTCCAGAGAACAAATGGCGGCCAGAAGGCTTCGAAACAACAAGAAAATCCAACAAAGACTTGATCCCGAAAGAGACCGAAGTCGCCGCACTCACCGGAACCTCGCCGATCGCAGCGAAGGTGAGCACGGCACTCCACAGGGTACCAGGAGTGCAATGCTCACTCTTCGAAAGCACGCCAAAGTCTCCGGTGGCCGGAAATCCAAGCCTACCAGAAATCGACCCTAAGAAACCTAGCCTGCAAGGCTAGGGCATTACGGATCCGGTGGCTAGCAGCACAGCAGGGGGATCTCTAGCGAGGGGAGGGTCGCCGCACCCACGGGAGTCGGCCGGGACCCCTGGCCGGCGGGGGGAGGCAGTGGCGGCGCGGTGCGACAACAACACTCCCAACCAACCCCGTGGCTAGGGCAGAGTCCCGCGCTACCACGCCGGCCAGGGGATGCTTGCGGCAACGCCGATGGCCTCCCGGGGACCGGCGGCAACGGCGGCCGGTGGCGGCGCGCCCGACGACGACGTACGAGAGGCTCCCCACACCCACACGAGGTCTACTACCTTCTCCCTAGCCGCGGCAGCTCCCCAAGGCACGGTGGCGATGGGGAAGGGTCGGCGACGGCCGCCCGGTGTTCTGTGGTGACGCCGGCGACGGTCTAGGTCGGCAACAGCCAAATACAATAGGGCTCGGGTCATCCCTACCTACTGCCAAAAATAGAGAGAGGGAAAAAGAGAGAAAGAGAAAGGATAAAAGGGGCTTATAAGAGCTCGGCAGCGACGCGACGGCGACGGCGGCAAACGCTTCTCAAGAGGACCGAGAAGGGGAAGAGGAGAAGGCTAGGGTTAGGGTTAGGATTAATGAAACCCTAATCCTCAAGTATATATTAATGGGCTTCTTTTACAAATAGCCCCCTCACCTTTTTTATTTTGAAAAATAACCTCAGTATAAAATTATTTGCAAAAATGGCCCTACCCCCGCCACGCAAGCGCCACGTCAGCGCCACGCGGGCGGGGCTGGGCCAGGTGTTTAAGTTGAACACGGTGAACCATTCACCGTGTTTAGACACGGTGAATGGTTCACCGTGTCCAATACAACTACCACACTCGAAAAAATGCTAAGTCCGTGGAACTTAGTTGTATTGAACACGGTGAATCACCGTGTCCAATACAAATACCCCAAACTTAGCCAAAAAATGGCTAAGTCCCTGGAACTTAGTTGTATTGGACATGGTGAACCATTCACCGTGTCCAATACAACTACCCAACACTTAGCCATTTTTTGGCTAAGTGCTATATTAGTATTGGACACGGTGAACCATTCACCGTGTCTAAACACGGTGAATGGTTCACCGTGTTCAACTTAAGCACCTGTCCCAGCCCCGCCCGCGTGGCGCTGACGTGGTGCTGGCGTGGCAGGACCAGGGCCATTTTTGCAATTAATTTTATACTGGGGCTATTTTTCAAAATAAAAAAGATGAGGAGGCTATTTGCAAAAAAAAGCCTATATTAATACTTGACACAATACCCCCAAATCCCCTGAATTTACGAATTTCGCGGCCCAAAGCCCTCTCCGAAAACTCTCTTATAGAATGGTCCCCGCCCATGGGTTGTCTCCCAAAATGGAGCGTCGCTTGTGTTTAAAAAGCCCAAAACATAGTATATATATTGTTCCATCTACGATAAAATCCATACTTCTCGAAAATCATGCATCAAGCATAAAATCTGTCAGCGCCATTGACTTCGGCACAGTCGGATTATTGAAAACGGGCTATTGGATCACCCGAAACAGCGTTCGGTACGCGACATAGCGTATCTACATTGAATGGCCTCTCCGGGAAATTTGAGTTACTATTCATTTAAGTGAAAAGTAATAATTGTACAAAATTTTTATTTTAAATCATTTTATGCTGAAATTTGACGGACGATTTTAAAATTGAAATATACATGGTAACATTTAAAAATGTCAAATTTACATAGGAGAAAATCTTAGTCCTCACAACTGATTATACACATAAACCACAAAAAAAGAGCTCTATATATAAGTAATCACAATTAAGACCAGAAATAATCTCAACTTAATTAAACAAGCCAACCAAAACAAAATAAGATTAGGAATACTAATCTTCAAATTAGGAATACTAATCTAAGCCTAACTTAAATAGGTCAACCAAAACAAAATAATGTTAGAAAAACTTCAAGCCCTAACTAAACTAGTCTATACATCGGCCTAAGCCTTCTACTATCCCTACAAACCTCTCAAAAAATTTTCGTTCAGTATCACTCCAAAATAATTCATACTGCATCACAAACCAAGAACGGCCAACAATGTGAGACAAATCTAACAAATAAGTATGTTTCAAACATTGTTTGAAAAGGCGTGCCCGAGGCACACGCCTCAACGCCTACGCGCGAGGCGCGGGACTCAGTGCCTCAGCAGTAGTGAGGTGCAGCACTATTACTGAGAAGCGTGCCTCAGGCGAGGCACGAGGCACACCTGAGGCACACGCCTCACAATATTTAAGTTTATAGGGATTTTGGATTCGAGTTTTCGGGTTGTTGGGTTTTGAATTTGAATCTTATACTTTAACCTAATAAGATACTTAAGATATCTTAAAAGAAAGCCAAAAAAATCCTAAGGAAACCAGTCGCTCACCCCATCCTCTCCGTCTCGTGTTCTCCCACATCCTCTCTCTGTTGAGCATCCAGCAACAGCTACCAGCAACAAGAAGCAATGGTGGCCAGAACAAGCAAGCAGCAGCAACAGCAAAACAAGTAGCACGGCAACAAAAATAGCAAAAGCATCAGCAAGAACATCAAATTAAACTATGTGCATGTGTTTTCTTTATTTATTGATGGTTATTTTAATTTTGTATGGTTATTTTGGAGCTTTTTAATATAGAATATCAAATTAAACTAAGCTTAGTAAATGTGTGCCTCGCCTTCTTGAGGCGCGCGTCTCGCAGTGCGCCTCGCACCTAGGCTTCAGGAGAGTCTTGCGCCTCGCGTCTTTTCAAACACTACTGGCTTCAAACAAATACCCTAAAAGAGAACCATTGATTCTAGCTTACCCTCATTTACTCTAAGGGCATGTTTGGCTCGAAGTCGGAATCAGAATCAGAATCGGAATCAAAATAAGCTGGAATCGGAATTGGAATAACTCATTACCTAATTCTGTTTGGCCAATCACCTAAATCGGAATCAGAATAAATCACTCCCATTGTCGGTGTTTGGTTCAGGTTATATAAAAAACGTAATCAGATTAATATGAATTTTTTTTATAAATAATCCTATCGATTTTTATAATTGTAAAAAGAATTTTTTAAAAAATAATTATAAAAATACACCTCTAAATGCGGTGAATGATTCACCGCATTCATAACTCCTCGTTAGGAGTGGAAAAAGAATAAAAACGGTGAACCATTCACCGCTTTTACCATCATAGAAATATAGAAAGATGTGAGAAAAAGAAAGAAAGCGGTGAATGGTTCACCGTTTTCAAAAGCGGTGAACCATTCCTCTCTTTTATAGGACCATATTTATAAATAAAAATTTAACAGGTCTATTTTTAGAATAAAATTTTAGGAGAAGACTATTGCACTAAAAAACCCGATTAATATACTAACTTTACCTTTATAATATATTAATTTTAATTTAAATTAAATATTAAAAATTTACATCAAAATTTTGAAATAATGTCAAAATTTTAAATCTATTTTTTAAAAAAAATTAAACTTCGAAGTTGAGTGGATAATTCAAAATATAAAACTAAATTCCGATTTATTCAAATTCAAACTTAAAATTACAATTTAAATTTTAATTTAAATCCATAAATTTAATTTAAGGTTTAAATAAAATTTGAATAGAACTTTATATAAATTAAAATTTAATTTAAATTCAAATTCATAAGTTAGATTCGAAATACTAGATTAAATTTTAATTTTTAATTCAAGGTCAAATTAAAATTTAAAATTTAAAATTTAATTTCTAAATTTAAAATCATATTTTAATTTAAAAAGTTAAAAATAAATAAATTTAATCCGAATAAATATCTATTCCATCCGAATTCAACTTTCAATCCGGCCTCCTAAGCCGGATTGGAAAAAGAGGGGATTGAGGGATTCTCATTCCACTCGGGAATCGGAATCGAAATAGGAATGGGACTCCTGCGTACCAAACACCCACAAACGAATTCTCCCATTCTGATTCCGATTCCGATTTCAGGGTAAAAAAGAAGCAAACCAAACACGCCCTAAAAGAAAAAGAAGAAATTCTAGACTCGGAGACTCCCCTTATGTAATCAGGACAGGCCTGTCCACAAATATATATTAAGATTATACTTTATTTTGCATCTTCCCCAAGTATCTTGCAAACAATACGAAACAAACAAAATACACAAGACATGAATTGACTAAATAATGTGAATTACATATACTATCTTTCAATATAAATACATATTAATCATGGAGTTACTAGAAACTATTATGATTAAGGGTCAACTTAAGTTTTGGGCTAGTCATCAAAATTAATACGCTAGTGCTTGTGGCATTAGAACTCCCCCAAAATAAGGAAAAACTAATTTTGCGAAATTCAATAGTTAAAAGTATGTGGATACATACTGGCTACCTGCTTCAATAAACCGCTCCGCCATAACAGCATTTTGGCAGGTAAATTCACCATAAAGTGGTATCCTGAAAACAAGGAGAAAGAAGTGTCAAAGTCTGCTCAGCCAAGAAGAAATCTTGACATACTTCTCCATACAGTATTACGACATGTGTAAGTAATCTGCAGCAACAAAAAGGGCCTCAAGAGTCAAAGTGAACACTAATTTGTGAGCGTCTGTTTAAATGTATATGAAAATAAAGTAGATCAATATAGATACTTTAGATATTCCAAAATTAGTCATCAGTTTCATCAAATTTCTTCACGGAAATGCATGAATCGAGCAAGCATATCTCAAAAGTTCCACCCATTTCTCTTACTAATTCAATCAAAGATCTTGATTTTTTTTTAATCTTTATTTCAATAGAAAAATAAATATTCCTTCTACCTCCTTTTTCTCTGCTTCCCAGAACCATTTTCTATATTTAAGGCATCAAATCTAGTTCAAAGAACAACGAAGGGAAGGTGCACAAAATAGTACAAGAAAATTATGTTAAAAATAATGACTTAGATAATAGTATTTTGCACCTTAGTTTTTGGAATAATCCAGGGAGAGGAGATGAAAAAGTTAACGGGCTGTTAAGAATTACAAGCTTTGATATTTTGTTTGTGTGCTTTAGGGCCCAAGTCAATCCATATGAACCCACAAGAAATCCCTACATAAAAATGGAAGAAAGAACTCACGTTATCAGATAGCATTCTTCAGGTCCATTAAGAGAAGAGTCAGTTTAGTTGTCAATAGGCCATTTACAGTACCAAAGGCTTTGCAAAATTTAACAATTTAATAAAGGAAACAGAATAAGATACTTCCTGAGGACCTGAGAAACTAAGACAAATGGGGAAGTGATATTTAGGACATCAAGAAGCTTGTCAAGCGCCGAGTGAAACTCCTCTTCTGCAATGATGCAATACTAGCAGATGAGTGCACATATAAAAATAACATTCCAAGACCATGCTAATCCTTCCACAAACCTGTGTAGTTAAAACCATATCCTGGTTGGGGTTTATCACTAAATCCAAATCCTATCCAGTCAGGAGCAAAGCAGTGGTAGCCAATTTCTGCCATCTAACAATTGTAGTAACTGTTCAGAAGACAGAAAATGCAATAATAGTTTGAATCAACAAGAAAAGGAATACAATTGAACAATAGTAATAATATAAAATTCAGCAAGAATTTAATTGATTCTTCTTAATATAAGCTAATATCGGTATGTTCCAACAAATACATTCAGTACAAGCTACAAGCAGCAAAAACTATAGCCAGATAAGAACAATCTTTTGAGCATAGGAAGATAAGGAGAGAAATTCATACAACTTCAGCGGCAGAACAAGTCAAGGACAATTATGATTCGGAATAAGATTAGAATAGGAAATATCAATAAGGAATGCAATATTATTTTCATGCAAAGCAGAGAATAGATGGCGGGACTAAACTGCAGTAATGAAGTGTTAAGGATTTTGTGTTGGCAAGTTTCGTGAATCGAGTCGGAGTCTTGAAGGATCGGAGCGGATCGAAGAACGGTGAAGAATCAAAGACTTCGAAGAAAGAGGAATTAGCTCACGATGAGAATCACGATGCCTAGGTAAGTTTTTAATTCATGTTATGGTGATTCATACTTAGTTATAGGCATTAGAATCATAAAATCATTGAATAACGGATTAGAAACTGTAACGGAACTTTGTAGTTTTCGAAAAATGAAAAATCAGCAAAAATACAAAGTTATACCGGTATGGAAAAAGATGCTGTACCGGTATGGGAAAAGTTGCTATACCGGTATAACCATCAATCCCATTACCGGTTCCAAGGCTTCGAAAAATAATCTTCCGTCCTTGTGGAACCGGTAACCAGTTCAAGTTTGTACCGGTACAGATGGGTAAAAATCTGAAAAATCTCTAATCCGAATCTAATTGATTCTAAAGTCTATAAATAGGTTCTTAGGGTTCTCTAACTTCGTGCTTCATGAAAATACTTGTTTGAGAAACCCTAGAGGCTAGGAATTCCTTCAAAACCTATTTTCTACTAAATAGCCTCTTTTAGGTCAAATCGAGACATAGTAAATCCTTCTCTATATGTCGATTTGATCTACGCTTCGCTTGGAGTTTTCTTCTTCGGTTTTCATCGATACTCCAACGAAGGATCACCATATTCATGATTCTATTCATGGTGGCGTCGTGGATTCGGCGTGATTGAAGACTTCGTGGATTCGGAGCGTGGCGTCGTGGATTCGGCGTATTGAAGACTTCGTGGATTCGAAGCAAGGCGTTTCGTGGATTCGGAACGTGGGCGTTCGTGGATTCGGACGTGATCGTGGACAACTCGGTGGAGTGCGCGGAGATCCATAAGAGAGTTAGAGAGGTTAAGTCCGTGGAGTCGGTAATCACCTTGTAATCTTTTCTTTTAGTGGATTGGTATTCGCGTGTTGGTCCCGTGGGTTTTTTACTCCGAGTTGGAGTTTTCCCACGTAAATCTCGGTGTGTTTTTAATTTCCGCATTTATTTTTAACGCATCGATTATTTGTGGTTTTCTTTGGCCGGTACACCTATTCACCCCCCTCTAGGTGTCAGATACAATCTAGATAGATCCTTGGGGCTTCCCCGTAACCTACATGAAGCATTCGATAAAATAAATGCACAGCTTTAATGTTGAATTGGAAGGGAAAATGCTTTCCACAGTTAGCCCACCGCAGTTTCAATTTCGTGATATTTATAAGACAAAATATTAGAAAAACATTTTACACCATAAATAGCGGTTAGATCTAATTCATTTGTAAATGTTAACTAGTAAGTGTTCTTGCAATCACCTACAGTATAATTCTGCTAAGGAAACTACTAGCAGAAAAAATTCATTGTGGGCATGTCTAGTGTGAATTATGAAAATTATCCTACAGACAAGGAAGGGACAGGTGGTTTTGCAAACAAGATTGCCCAATTCTCTGCATCCATTCTTCTATAATCTAACACCCTTATGTAAGCAAACCTCTAGGGGATAAATTTGTAATGCAATTGCAAAATAAGTCTGAGAAACAAGAAAATCAAGTTCTTCATCTGCAAATTGTTTAGAGAACTCTCATAAAAATATAATTAATAAACTGTAATAGGATCCACAACATGTAGTAGTAAGTAGAGAATGGAATTAACCTGTGACATAACTACCCTATAGCTATATGATTGGGTTGGAGCCCCATGAATGAACACAATGGTGCCACGTGGGTTGTCAACTGAACCTACAAAGAAGAAAAATAATTATAATCACAAAATAACATCATGAATATGCACAAGCAAACGATTAAACAAGATGCTAAGTAGAATTTTAACTTAGATTCACATTTGGCTTAGATTTGGGAGCAAACTGAGAAATGAAGCCCTATCTTAGACTTGTCAGCTTAGAGGTTCTTCACTTTGAGGTGGGTACTCAATATTCGAAGTTGGTATAGCTTCCACTCACCTAAACACCTATTAATTGATCATGTTTGTGGTTTCTATGTTGAGATTTGCTTTTCTGTCATTCTACTCCATTGTTGATGAAATGTTGATACAGCATGATTTTTATATATTATTAAATTGTTGTATAACTGTTTATGAGTTATAAGCATGCTTTATTGACAATAAATATTAATTTTAAGAGTCTCTATACAACATATCTCATTCAGTTGTTATCTTATTCAATTAGTAATTCATTTTGGCTCTAAGTTGTCATTGTTGTTGGCATATTATTGTTGTGGACTCGTGAATCCTTATAATTGTACTGGAGACTTGATCATGAGTATAATGACTTCCCATTATGTACTATGCTACTTATATACCACCATCACATAGAGTCGCAACCATGTAGTAGGGTGGGCTCTTCCAGAAGAGCGGTCCTGATTGGACCCGTTTATGCCCCAATTGTGCTCGTTCTCCCCTAATTGAGCAAATAAACATGGATAGCACTATGGTTTGAAAGGATATACCCCAATTGGATCGGTTATCACTTGGAACTATATAACAAGTTAATGCATGATTTGTTAAATTTTAGACACTATTGATTTATTATATTGTTGGATCAATCTTTCTTACATGCCCATGCTTTATTGTGTTTATAAATGCTACCGTTCTCATCTCTCATTACTTACCGGATCAGTAAGTGCAACTTGCCTCGGTTGGCTCGTTGTACCCACTAGAAAACTAGTTATAATTTCTCACCCCTTTATAGGTAGCATTTTTAAGTATATCTAATAGCCAGTAAGCCAGGATGGGGAAAGCGTGAGGGCATACGAGTTAGTTAGTATCACATCCCAATAATCCCACATCAAATAAGAATAGAGATGTGATTGGGTATATAAGAGACATAGACACTAGTAATGATAACTGGGCTTAAATATTTTGGACCGATGGTTTGGGCCCAACGAGTTATCATTACTAGTGGGCTGGGTCGTTACATTTGGTATCAGAGCCGGTTCACCAGCCGAAAACGTGAGGCAAGTCTCGGCTGAGCCAGGGTCTGAAAGACAAGGTGATAGGCTATGTCGAAGTCTGAATGACAAGGTAACTGGCTATGCTAAGCTAATGAGACGAATCTCACATCGCCTGGTAATCTTGAACTGTGTCTGTGTGTGTGATTGGACTAACGAGGACGTCATGACCTTAACGGGGAGTCTGTCACATCCCAATAATCCCACATCAGATAGGAATGGAGATGTGATTGGGCATATAAAAGATTTAAACACTAGTAATAATAACTAGGCTTAAGCATTTTGGGCTAATGGTTTGGGTCAACGAGTTATTGTTGCTAGTGGGTTGGGTGGTTTGGACCCAACGAGCTATTGTTGCTAGTGGGCTAGGGCATTCTAATTGCAAAAGTTTTACACCATTTCTGTTACGACGATTAAATCGGAGGGTCAGTTGTTATCGGCCGTTTTTGTGGACATGTCACCCCCCGAGTTATTTTGGAAAGTCCTTTTTAGGAAAACTAGCAAAAAACCTATAGATTTTTTTTAACACATTTGAGAATACCCTATGGACGTACGTAGACCCACCATATGAACAAAGGATTCCCTATACAAACGAATAGAGTATCCCCTGTACATGCACGACGTAGCACCATAGTACAAGATCAAACACACATACAACCACACAACACAACATCTAATGCTCATTAAACAACAATAATCATAGAGCAATAATTATTTTCACATCTATCTATTGATATAAGTACATTAACAGGTAATGAACCAAGCTAATCCAACAGACATGAAGAGCAAAACCAAATACTGGATATAAGGGTCGATAAGGACCAAACAGGAACTTGGCTATCTAGTATTATCCTCGCGTACCGTCCCAACTCTCACTGCTTGCATCACCTGAAAAATTGTGGGGATGAGAACATGTAAACATGTCTCCCATCCTAGTGGGTACTGCAAGCCAACAAAGGCGAGGCATACTCACCGACAAGGGAAGAGATAACCAAAGTAATGAATAGATATTATAAGGTCAGTAGCAATGAGATAATAATCGACAATAAATGAGAAAATACCGCTACTAAGCAGAAAATAACAACTAGGCATAATCAACAAGTATACTGGAATAGTAGCAATAATGGCTAGGAAGGAACTACAACTTCTAATCAGTATATAGCTATGTGCTAATGTAACTAACCATAGAACGTATCAATGCATCAACTGGATGAACAAAACCAACAACCAAAACCACTGTCGTATTGGTCAAAAGGCCTTAGGCTAAACCACATCCTGATCGCCCACTTGGCATATAACCCTAACGGGCACCTTGTAGGGCTCACGGGTCAGAAGTACTACCAATTTTCTGAAAAAGAATACTCTCTTGCGGTGGATCGAACCACTGGTGTACGCGAAGATGCTCACAAGCTATGGCAATAAATACGATATGCTTAATGGCCCACAACAGTAACTAGTCGAAAGAGTAATCCACATATGTCTAACCGAATCAAGTCCACTGTTCCCAAAGGAAATGTCACCATGTCACTGACCTACAAGGTTTATATAACCAAGTCACCATGTCACTGACTTACAAGCTCTATATAACCAAGTCACCATGTCACTGACCTATAAGGTCTATATAACCAAGTCACCATGTCACTGTAATCAAATCATGACAACTAATCATAATCAACACTACTCTACAACTAGATCACGACACCATAGACAAGAATACCATAGAGTTGACAAACGAAAAAATCAAATGATGTCTAAAAGCTCAGTAAGTAAACATAAATATACTATGCAATCACAAAGGAGAAGAAAGGGAAGAAGTCACCGAGCAAGCATCGCCGAACTAACTTCGGATGGAAGTACCCACCTCTACTGAAGAATGTAACCGGGTCGTCGACACCCATCAATGTCTCCCGCCACAGTCCGTACCTATGCTAAGTCCAACCAAAACGTAATTAGCACGAACCCACTAATTATAAAAGCTATGGTTTCGAGTGAAACCAACAAGAAAGTAATCAGGTTTCTGGATCTCGTTCCTCGATCACCGAAAGATCGTCTGATTGTCGCACCGACTCGTCGGAGTGTCACCCCAAGCCACAAGGTATTCCAAAATAAGTCCCACACAAAGCCTACCTCGTTCGCTGTCCCAATACATCAATTTAATGTCTGTCCCGATACATCAATTTAATGCCAATAAGGCAGTGCGTTAAAACGGAAAGTCGTGGTGCCAGAAATCACCGATTTGGTGTCCAGGGTGCCTTTCGGCACCAGAGCCACCCGCAACCATCATGGTGCGACTAGAGGTGTCAAACCTCACACTAAGACCAGCCAATAAGGCTCATACTCTGCTGCGAACAGCAACAACCTACGCGACAAGAAACCACGCCCAAAATCGCTCGATTTCAGCATTTTGGGGCTCGAATTAGTCCCAAAGCATTCTAAACGACTCCAAAATTAATTCAGCCTTCCATGCTGTCCCAAAACACTAACTTTTGGGTGTTGGGAGAGCCACATGCTAAGTGGTACGATCCGAATGCGAAGTTGCCAAAATCCGTCATGTCGGGTTACCAAAAATTGTCATTTTCCGCTTTGGAACCCACCTAAGATCCATCGTTGGTCCGTGTTTCGCAGTAGCGAGGTCCCTGCAAGCCAACAAGGCGACCCTACCACTGCAACTAGCAGCCAAACTCGCTTCAAGAAAACGGAGCCAAAATTGCAAACAAACATACACACAAATCACCATTTTGATGCGTCAATCACTACGAAATCCCAATTGAGGGGTTCTTGGACCTTGAACATCAAGTTCGAACCGTTTACGCAAGACCCCATGCTGTCCGATACAGAAAATACTAATTTTCGGATCAATACAATTACCGTCATTCCACTCCGAGCTTCCGAAAGTGTCCAATTTGCCACCGGAGCCCTCCACCGCTCATCTGTCGCCTCCGAGCATTCGAGGCAACCAAGGCGGCTAGCCAACAGGCTAAGTGATGATTTTCTAGGGCAACTGATTTTCTAGGGCAACCGCGCAGCCGAAAAGTCACTAAGATGCCAAACCGCGCTCTACCGGCGACTTTGCAGAAAAAACGCACCAAAACCCGTTTTCATTTACACGAGGGCTTCAGGACCTGGACGATCGGTCCAGAGGGCCGCACACAGCGACCACACACTGCCCCAGGCAGCCTACACAGCCACAATTTCAACTTAGCCCCTAAACCTTCTAATATTCACAAAATATATATGTAAACAAAGGTGTTTAGAGTCATTACCAACAACCGTGCGCCTCTGGGATAATGCAAGAGCACCAGTGGACAGGTCTCGACATGCCGGACACCGTGCTTGCTATCCGAAGCGCAAACGACAGACAGGAGCGCAAACGATGTGACAAGGATTTAAGTGTCGTGGCACGGGATCGTGCCGGAAACCTGCCGGCACGATACGGTACGGTGCGTGCCGAGCCGTGCTGATACGTGCCGGTCAAAAAAATTCTTATGTGCCGACACATAATAGCATGAAATATTTACTTTCTTTAGCAACAAAATATTCTAACTATTAATTATGTCTTTTTATCACATCATTTGAACTTTATTGAGGAAATTACTTACTAATTTAAAGAATAGAGGGTTTTGAGCTGTGCCATCGGCACAGGGTCTGTATCGTGCCGGTATTTTGTTGGCACGGTACGGCACGGTGGATACGGCCCGTGCCGACGGGCACTTAAAACCTTGCGATGTGATGTCAACATCAGCGAAGTAGGTGCATCGGGAGCTACGATGGCACCGCAACGAAATGAAGCCTCTCCAGCAGGATCCGAGGTGAGCATGGTGATCAACGAGGGCTTGGGGTCACCATGCTCGCTTTCCGAGGAGTCGAAGACCTCTCAGATCGCCGGAACAATAAGAGAGATACTAAGGATGCCCTAGCCCGAGCTGGCCGGGAGTAAACTAGCTCTGGTCAGCAGCCGACAGCACGGCGGCGCGCGTGGAGGTAGAGACCGGGTATAGAGATCGAGTGGAACTCCATGCTTCCCCCAACTGGCGGCGGAAAGCGACGGTGGCGAAGTTGGAAGAAGGCTCGGCCAACAACAAAAGGCTGCTCGGTGGCTTTCTCACGCAGCTAGCCGACAAGGACCGTGGGTGCATGAGGCGACAATGACACGCAGAGGCAGCTGTGGTGGCGTAGAGGAGATGCGGCCCGCCTTTGCCCTAGCCGCACCGAGGGATCATAAGAGAAAAGAGAGAGAAAGAGAAAGAGGAAGAAATGCAGAGGGAGAACCTTCTCTGTCGGCCGGAGGAGCATCGGCGGAGGAGCACCGGCAGAGGGAGAGCCTTCTCTGCCAGCCGAAGGAGCACCGGCAGAGGAAGAGCTTTCTCTGCCGGCCGGATGAGCACCAGCGACGGGCGGCATGCCGACGGTGACCATAGGGGTGACGGCTGGGAAGGGTTAGGGTTAGGGCTTCCTCTTCACCTATATACATATATACATATATATAAGATAGAGGATTTGCACAAAAGTCCTCCTAACTCCACAGAATTTTACACCCAACCCTTACTAGTGTAAGATAATTTCGCTTTGGTCCCTTTCCAAACTTTCTTGTGCACTTTGATACCCCAAAAACTGCGTTTCAGTCTAAAAAGCCTCTCGATCGCAAAACTCTCTAACGACATCATCTCAATACCATTTCGCAGAGGTAAATTCGAATTTCGCAAAATTTGAGACATAAGGTCCTCTTTGAGCCTACTTTCATGTAGAACCTTCCACTCACCAAAATTGTGGAATTTCTCACATAAAATAATAGCCCCTTTGCAAGGTGTTCCATTTTCACACTTTGCAAAAACTTGCAGTTTAGCCCTCCAACCTAAGAGTTTCATACTGAAATCTCACAACTGCGTGTAAAAAACCAAGTGGCACCATCCCATGAACTTTCACACAAAATGAAGCACCAAAGAATTCTAAAAAGCAAAAACATCGAGTAGAGAAATGCCAATATACAATAAAAGCAGATTTTCTCGCAAATTGTGGATCAAATGTAAAATTGAACAGTGCCATCACCTCTGGCATAGCCGAACCATCGAAAATGACCTATAGGATCGTCCGAAACGGAGTCCGAATCAAATCCGAAGCCATCCTCAAGCCAAAGCTTCAAAATAAATCCTAGGTTACTGTTCATTTAAGTGAATAGTACCCAACACCTTACGCCTCAAAGAAAAACTCGTTTATCCCCAGAATTAAACTAGAAATTTCAACATTAAAAAACCTGTACAACGCCACTGAAAAGCACCAAAATACAGCACAAAAATTTCAGTCCTCAGTTTAGCTTATTTTCTAATAGATACAGTTTAGACAATGAAAAAATTTAGAAAATTATTAACTAGCTACAGGCATCAAGTGTAAAATTATATTGTCATTTGTTAATTGGTATAGTACAATATTTGAATTTTGTAGCCACTAAGTGTTACTTTTCACCATGAGTTTATCAAATAGGTTTCCTTGTTGTGATGTTATGCAAGCATAAGGTCCTCAAACCTTTATATTTGAGGCGAGTCTATCACATGTCTTACCAAGTTTCTGAGTTGAGGTGCTACATCAAACAATTAATGCGTAATTATTATGTGGTCGATGGTGACTCATAGTTTTCCTAACCTTATTTGGTTTCACTGATTATGGGTAATTGTATTGCTTGTTTGTGACGTTTCAAGGTACGAGGGCATGTAATGCCATTTCAGCTTAGGGTTTTCTAATAGGCAACTATCTTTTTTACTCCATTTTTATAAAATAGTAAAATCTTTCCTCTAGCTTCACCTATGGATGAAAGTGGTGAAGTTGAACCAAGTAAGTTGCTTGTGATCTCTGTTTTCTTCTCTCTTCTTGGTTATCTTTGGTGTTCGCATACAACAAACTCTGTTTTCTTTGCTAGAGTAGTTCATGTGCGATGTAATGGAGAACTCGATTGATCCTCTTGGAGACCCAGAGCTCAAGCAAATAATAAATCAAGATATTTTTATCTTTCCGCAGTAAGCTAATGTGCCAATCAAAGTTTAGCTAACATTATCAAGCATCATCATGTCAATAGAAGAAGGCTTCTAAGCTTCAAAATACTCTCATTATTTAAGCAAAAACTATACTAGATTTTTTTTTTTATGAAACCTCTTCCTTGCAGCTTTTCCATGCACCGCCATTTCATAGTTGAAATCTAGAAACTGCCACCTATGTTTCCCACTGTAACTTTTATTTACGACGTTCTGTTGCTAGTAGATTCAAATAAGCTCTATGGGTAATCAAAGAGAGGTTTTCTTTCCTTAGAAATGGAGAGATGCTGCATGAAGAAGGCACTCACAAAGGAGGATTGCTGGAGATTTAAGATGCGGATCAAGCTCCAAAATTTGCTTATTCATGTACCTTTAGCAGTAAATCAGTTGATAACTACATGTAAACCTCTTCTACTCAAATTGATTGGTTCTCCTAGATAAATATCTGGTTTTTAGCAAAAAGGTTTTCCATGAAAACATTATGGTTCTCTCTAATTTTCCTTTAAACAGAGAGCCCTACGAATTATTTATTTATTGGTTTTCCTACAGACAGCTAGACGTGTAATATCTACTGCTCAAACTCATTAATAGGAACATAGGAGAGTTAAAAGCTACATTTGTAAACCAATATACCAGCTCCAAAGAAAAACAAGTTATATAATATTATTAATTAGCATTTTTTGTTATCTTACAGTAGTTAGAAAATTGAGATATCAAGATAGAATCATAGAAACAAGGTGCTACAAGTTTTTACTTCTATTTGCTATAATATATATTGATATTATCCCCAAAAAAGTAGGAAAACAATTACCTGTTTCCCTCACAAACCATCGCAACTTCTCAGATTTGACGTAAGAACCATAGTCTTTTCCCTTGTCTTCTATCCTCTGGAAGTGGCCAAAGAACAAGACATTCATAATTTAACTATCCAAAACCTTCTCTATTATTCAAAAGGCTAGAAAAATATATGCATAGATCACTATAAAGCAGCTAGATCCAAAATGTGAGTTGAGATAGTGTTAATCTACTTTCTATTTTAGTAATAATAAAGCAGGATTCAATGGGAATATGTTGATTCGAGGAATACACTCCAAACCAACTTCCTAACACTCCATAGTGCCTGTTCCTGCATCCTCCTAAACTCAAAAGATCAGCCTTTAAGTTCTATCTTAGGAAAACTGAATACTTTCCAGCTGAAATTTCTAATTACCTGTCTTCATTTGCATTCCACAATAAGTCTATTTCATTCAACAAGAAAGGATCAACACCAATTTAAAGACCCTAATTGTTGGAATACCTCCTCTTATATCTGAAATTTTGACAATGAAGGAGCAAAGCATTATCTTTGCTAAATATTACGGAAAAACCAAGACATCAATTCTCTTTGTACCAATATTTAGGGGCAGATCATTTTGAATTGTGAGCCGTCAACAGAATGTTTACATTCTTCAACTTTGTGGTCTTCCTACAGTTTAATTTGTAAGATAGAGAAAGAAGCTTAGATGTTCTAACTTGTGCAATCTTTTCCCTGTAAGAGGTTTGTAAATCTTCACAGTGATTCTTATTTGTATCCTCTTGATCATCCGGATTTTGGATACCAATTTCATTATCAGATACATTACATTACAAATGTGCGAAATATATACTGCTCTATTTATTTTTCGCAGTTAGAAATATTATGGCATTATAAACAAAATGGGTTCATGTATTGATGCACAGTTTTATTTACACTGAAACAACTCCATCAATTATCCTAAAACTCCAGTATTCATGCGTATTTTCTAAATGACCCTTAAACCGTAAGGATAATTGTGGCATTTTTTTTTTCCATACATTTTTACTATGGAACAAGTAAGAGAGCCATCATTTTAGTATGCGAGCATCATGTAAATGAGTTAACCACATTAACAAGAAAGGATCAATAAGATTAAGCAATTAAATCAGTATGTGTTTTTAACAAACCACATGATTGTCACTTGCTAAATGTAAATGAAATCAATCACAAATCATTACAGCAGCTCCAAAAGGGATCAGGGAAGTGCTAAAATCTAGTCTACAGAGAGATAAAGTGCCGAAAGCTCAAATTAACTAGATTGCAAAATCAATTATATTAGATTGCACACCTCCTTAAGTGGCATTTCTTTTTTCTACGAGAAAGTACAACAGAGACATCAGAAAAAGTGAATTAACAAGCAATAGCATGTTAAAAACTATAAAACTTGTATACCAGCAATATTCAAATAACATTTTGTGCCACTTAATAACAACCGTACTCCACCAAGAATTGAAAAGGCATCACCATAGAATTAAAAAAAAAAATCTCAAATGAAAGAAGAAAAGTGTTGGCATTCAGTTAAATCGAATCGGTGCGCCCATGATCGGGCTCGATCCGACGGTTGTTATGTTGTCTAATTGGATTAGGATTAATCTCGCTTTTAAATTGGAAAGCTAATTAGAGATAAGTTCTAATCATGTTAGGATAACAATTAATAACTGATTTGGCCTGATCTCTTATGTTATTAGGATTCTGGAATCCCTTATAAATATACGGACGATCCCACATAAAACGTGGAACGAAAAACAAAGAGAATAAGAAAACAAAAGAGAGAAACCACATCCTCCATTAACCTATTAATCTAGAGGGACTTGAACGGTGGATTTGCGATCGTGCTCGTTTGTAGTTCGATCCACCACGAGTTCGGAGCGCAAAAAGACTTTCAAGGATGATTCAAGGATGATTCAAGGATGATCCAAGGACACGTGAATCAACCTCTACGATCCGGGTGTTGTAGTGCGAATCGCTTCCGTAATAAGGTACGAACGAATACTTTCGCTACGTTCTACATTGGTATCAGAGCCATATTTGGTTGATTTCGTGCCCTAGATCAACCCTTTAACGAGATTACATGCGTTAAATTAAATCTATCATGTTTTGGATTTTTTCTTACATGTATGTGAGAGTTAATGGCCTTTTTTTCATATGTGGATATCTTTGCATGATTTTTACACATCTTGAAGTACCGAAATTGTAGATTAGATCTACAAAGTTTGTTTTTTTTCTTGGTTTCGTATTTTTGAAAGAAAAATGAAACCCTAAATCGGAACTTTGGGGGGTGGCTTGTTTGATGTGTGATGCATATCCCATTGTGAATCTTGAATATTTTGGAAGAGCTTCTCATAAGCTTTCTTTTGATATATTTCATGAAAGATTCGGACTTCTAAATCGTGAGATATGATTTTTGAATTTTACCTATCTTAAAAAAAAAAAATAAATAAATTACTGTTCTTGTAGGTGGGGGCACTGGCGGACCGCGCACGTGGGCCGACCACGCGGGCCATGGGGGCCTCGCGGGCCTCGCAAGCCACCAAGGCTTCGCGGGCCACGCAGTACGCGGGCCGGCAGACCACAGCCGCCGGAGCACGCCGTGCGTGCGGGCCGGCCCGTGGCCCGCGCGCGGGCCGGGCCGCGAGGGCCACCGCGCACGGCCGCACATGCGGGCTAGCGCGCACGGCCAAGAGCCGCGCGCACGCCGTGCATGCGAGCCGGCCGCCGGCCGCGCATGCGGCCTAGCCGAGGCATCGCGCGGGCCGCACACGCAGCCTCAACGCGGGGACCCTCGGGCCACGCGCGCCGCACTCGAGGCCACGCAGCGCGGCGGCGCGCGGGCCGTATTCGCGGCAGCCGCGCGGGCCAACAGCCGAACGGGCCGCCCGAGCCATGCCAAACTATGCGCAGCCACACCGGCCAGCGGGCCGCGCACGTGCCCGCGTGCGCAAGCCGGCGTGCGGCTACAGAATTTTTTTTGTTTTTTCTTTAGTGTTTTTGCACCAAATTTTTTAAAAAAAAAAATTAATAATAAAAAAATTTTTAATATGCATATTAGATGGTTTATATGCATACATTTATTAAAATTATTTATATGTGCTTTTGTGACATATAGCATGCATTTAAATGTTATGATATCCCTTTTTTGATGTATAGATGTAATTTTTGGCATAATATAAATTTTTATGCATGCCTAGTCAAGTGGGAGTCCTTTAATTTTAGTAGAGTAAATTATATGCTTTTACTCCCAAATATTTTGGGCATCTTAATTAAATGATTAAAAAAATTTTACATATGGTGTGTGATGTGATTATGAGCATAACGAAGTTTTCCTTTACACATCTATGATCTAATTTTTTATTTTATTTAATTAATGATGCGGCAGAATTAAATACATGTATCGTGTGCTAATTTTAAAATATCTTCTTATTGCGCATTGCATGAACTACTTGAGTAATAAAATGAACCGACCCACAGAGGGCACCAATGCCCAGGCTCGCCGAGAGATGAAAGCCTGTAATAATTGGCTTAAAAAGGATCGCATTGCTCGCATTACGTTGCTGAGCAGTATGCAGAATGATCTCTTGTGCGAGTATGAGCAGTATCTGACTGCGTATGATATGTGGAAGGCTCTCAAAACTAATTTTGGTGCGATTTCGGCTACAAGGTTGCGCAGTCTCATTATGTGGTTTGACAGTTATAAGAAACGTGCCGAACATACTATGAAATAGCGCGTGAGAATAATGTCAAACATGATTCGCGAGTTAAAGTCGACCGGCCGCACCTTAACTAATGAGCAGCAGATCCAAGCTATGATTCGCTTACTTTCCAATTCGTGGGAACATATGTGAGTAAATTTGACCCATAATAAAAATATCAGAACTTTTGAGGATGATGCACGGCATTTGGAGTTGGAGGAGCGCCTTGAGACTGCTAAAACTCCAACTGTCAATGTTGCTGAGTCAAACATTCACAAAACATTTGGGTTCAAGCGAAAGAGAACTATTGGACCTCAAAATCATAGCGGATCCGCGCCTAAAAACGCGAAGAGCACTAAAAGAAAGAGAAGCAAACGAGGCGGCATGAAGGACAAGTCAAAGATGACCTGCTTCAATTGCAATCAGCTAGGACACTTCGTTCGTGATTGCACTGAGCCGAAGAAGGTACCGCTCTATCCCGATTCTCGCTTTTTTGTTGCTGAATCTCTCCCTGTGTGGATTGTAGACTCAGAAACAACAGACCACGTAGCGAGGGATCGGATAGGATTCGTCGAGTACCGTCGTGTGCCTGCTGGGAGCAAAAGAGTATACATGGGGAACGATTCTAGTATCAATGTGTTAGGCGTTGGCACGTACAAGTTGATCATGCAAGGTGGTCGAACTTTGTACCTTCATGATGTATTTTATGCTCCAGGAATTCGGCGGAACTTGTTTTCTATTCTTGCTATGCTAAAGTTAGGCTTTTCTTTTCGTTTTAAGAATGATGCAGTTAAAATTCATCTTGGAACCATCTAATAAAGCTTTTAGGGCAGAATTTCCTTTACAATTGATCCATTCCGACATTTGTGGCCCAAATGAGTGTAAGGGCAAGACATGGTGCTTTTTTACTTCATCACATTTATAGATGACCATACGCGCTTCGATCATATTTATCTGATCTTCCATAAGTCTGAAGCATTAGATTGTTTTAGACGTTATTTTAATGAGGTTGAGAATCAGTTAGATATGTAAATTAAAACCTTAAGAACTTATCGAGGCTGCGAGTATCTATATGAACAATTTAAGGAATTGTGTGATGAAAAGGGAATAATCAGACAGCTGATAATTCCTGACACTTCGCAGCAAAATGGTGTAGCGGAGAGAAGAAATCGCACCTTGCTTGACATGGTTAGGTCAATGATGGCGCAAGCAAATTTACCTATCTCCTTTTAGGGAGACGCATTGTTAACTGCTGCCTACATTCTTAATCGTGTACCCTCCAAATCAGTACCTTCCGTCCCTTATGAATTATGGACAGGCAGGAAACCAAATTTGGAGCACCTGCGTCCTTGGGGTTCGGCAGCTTATGTACACAACACTTCTCACATGTATGGAAAGTTGGGTCCTAAAGGGAAGAAGAGTATCTTTATAAGATACCCTGAACACTCTAAGGGCGCGTTTGGTTCGAGTTATGTAATATTATAGAGTATCTCGATATATCCAGGTATCTTAGATTTCGATGTTAGATTACTACTGATGCTACATTAGTGCGTTTGGTTTAATGCAGTAATGTAATACTGGATTGCAGTGTTTATAGCATTATTACGTTTGGTTCAGTTTATAAAATTTAGTAATCCCGATATAAAAGTGTTGTTTTTCCAAAATTGCCCTTGTTGTGGTCATTTAAATATTATTTTTTACAAAAATATAATTTGCACTAATAACTTAATTATATTAATAAATAATAAAATAAAAAAGATCTAACATGAAAATAATGCTGTTAATTGGGTTTCGGGTCGTTGAAGGATAAAATTGTCATTTTACATAATAAGTAGTATTACCGGATTTAAGTAATACAAGATACACGACCCTCCTCCCGTTAATATTTTTGGTGTAATCCTGCTCGATTTGTAATGCTACATTAAGGAGTAGATTGCATAGCGGATGAACCAAACACAGCAATCCTGGCAGGATTGGCTGTAATCCTGTCAGGATAACTCGAACCAAACACGTCCTAAAGGATATGTGTTCATCGAAAAGCAGCCAGATGGAAGTTTGACTGAGATTTGAGTCGCAAGATGTTAAATTCCTCGAGGATTTTTCTTATAGAAGTGAGGTTCAAAATGACATTGAGTTCCATGAGATGGATGACTCTGGTAATGGTGCTTCTATTCACTCAACTAAGAGAGAGGAGGCAGCTCCGATACCTCCTGGGGATAGTGGGAGCGATTTACTTTTAGATGAGGAACCTCAGCTTCATAGGAGCACACGTGTGGGAGTTCCCCGTCGTCGTTTTGAGATTGAGGGGAAAGCTTTCATGGTTGCTGCACATGATGATGATGAGCCTGGATCTTTCCAAGAGGCTCTCTCATTTCCTACTCATAAGGAATGGTTGGATGCAATGATAGAGGAAATAGAATCGATGAAGTCAAATCATGTTTGGGATAACTTGATTGACTTGCGCAAGGCAGACGGTTCAATCGATAGGTACAAGGCTCGCCTGGTAGCAAAGGGTTTTACCCAACGAGAAGGCGTTGATTATGAGGAAACCCTTCTCTCTTGTTGTAAGGTTTGCTTCGATCCGCCTGATCATGGCCATTGTCGCGCATTTGGATTTGGATCCTTACCAAATGGACGTTAAAACTGCATTTCTCAATGGAGAACTGGATGAGGAGATCTATATAGGTCAGCCTGCTGGCTTCTCTGTAAAGAGTGAGGAGCATAAAGTTTGTAAGCTCCGATGATCCATTTATGGATTGAAGCAGTCCTCCAGATAGTGGTATATTCGATTTCATCGAGTCGTCACTGAAGATGGGTTTACGATGATTGAAAAAGATCACTGTGTATGTTAAACTGTCTAAAGGATATTTTCTAATCCTTTCCTTATATGTTGATGACATTCTGTTGGCCGGAAATAATAGGGAGATGATTGTCGCCACTCAAGCGTGGTTGTCCTCTAATTTTGAGATGAAGGACATGGGTGAAGCGAATTATGTGCTCGAAGTTAAGATTCTACGAGATTGTTCAAAGAAACTCACCAAAGAAAAGTTTTAGAACGATTTCAGATGAACAATTGCAAACCCATTAACACTCCTATTGCTAAAGGTGAGAGTCTGAACCTTAAACAGTGCCCTAAAACTTCTGAAGAGAAGGATAAGATGAATCGGATTTCATATGGTAGTGCGGTCGGAGCCTGATGTATGCCAAGAGGTGTACTCAGCTTGATATATGCTAAGCTGTGGGGTTGGTTAGCCATTTTCAGTCCAATATGGGATTGGACCACTACGAGGCAGTGGCGCAGAAGGAAATAATCCTGGAACACATCTCTACGAGTCACATGGTTGTAGATCCTCTGACTAAGCCTATTGTTAGAGAATCCTTTTTGGCTCATGTTAAAACTCTTGAACTTCGTAAGATTTGATTGTTTAGACTGTTGATTATTTTTTGGTCATTTCTTTTGTAATATTTTTGGCAAAGATATTTAGTAAAATTAGCACACGTGTATATATTATTAAAGAACAGATTGATAGTATGTCGCAGGCTGATTGGCCCTCTCACACGGGCAATCATACTTTTCGGCGCTGTAGAGAGCGAGCGAAAAATTGAGGCATCTATGGAAGCCGCCTTGGTTGGCACCAAGATGAGGTCATTTATGAGACCGCGTACGAATAGTCCCACGATTCGTATGGCCTGTATATTAAGAGCCGGATGTGAGCTCACCGTTTGGCGCTTGAGATAGCGAGCAAATGAAGAACTCAGGCTAGACACTCCGGGAGTGACTGAGCTAAGATCCGTATGACATTGAGAAAGACATACGCTCATTGAGATTTTCTGTCATAGCATGTATTTCATACTATATGTGCTGGGCGACCAAGTAAAGAAGATGAGTGAATGGATCCCTGCTTCCTCATCGTGTGAGTTCTTATAGACATTATTTTGAGGAAATGTCCTATATATGTTAGATGCCCTTAGTGATTTTTGACTATGCCATTAAGTGAAAGAATTGATATTGCTACTTTGGCATATTTCCTACGACTATGAGTGATGCGGCTTTACGGAGCATTGCTGGGAAAGCAATCAGTTCTCAACTCGGTGGCACGAGGGCTCAAGAAAGACTAGTTGAATTACATTCAGACACTTTGACTCATTGTCGACAGGTTGTGTCACTTCAGCATAGCGAAACAATCATGAGTATAGTGTCAAAATGTGCGCAATAAAGGTTACCATGGCTCTTTGAGGGATTAGAGATGCTGAACCTGATGTAATTCAATAGTATAGGGCATCACGAGTCTAATATTTTCTTTTTGAGGGTTTATGTCTCTATACTAGCCGTGTGCGGTTTCTAGTTTAGAGCTCCCAAAATACAGGTTGACTCGGCGGTCGCACTGTTCATTTCCCTGTATAAATAGAATTAATAGTGGTGTAATGTTGAGGAAGTGGTTACGATGGCATCGATCCCGTCATGTGTGAGTGGGAGATGTTGGTATTCGGTTAAATCGAATCAGGTGCGCCCATGATGGGGCTCGATCCGACGGTTGTTATGTTGTCTAATTGGATTAGGATTAATCTCGCTTTTAAATTGGAAAGCTAATTAGAGACAAGTTCTAATCATGTTAGGATAACAATTAATAACTGATTTGGCCTGATCTCTTATACTATTAGGATTCTAGAATCCCTTATAAATATACGGACGATCCCACATAAAACGTGAAACGAAAAACAAAGAGAATAAGAAAACAAAAGAGAGAAACCACATCCTACATTAACCTATTAATCTAGAGGGACTTGAACGGTGGATTTGCGATCGTGCTCATTTGTAATTCGATCCACCGTGAGTTCGGAGCGCAAAAAGACTTTCAAGGACGATTCAAGGACACGTGAATCAACCTCTATGATCCGGGTGTTGTAGCGTGAATCGCTTCCGCAATAAGGTACGAACGAATACTTTCGCTGCGTTCTACAAAAAGATATATTGGAAAATGCATCACCCATTACTGGTGAAATGCCAATGAGGCATATCAAGAAACCAAATCCCATGGCTTGTTCGGTATTGTTGTCTTTCAAATCAAACTTTATATGAAAAAGTGCAGGATTGGATGGTGGATTGCATGCAAATCTTGCACCCAAGGCCTTTCTATGGGGAAAAATAAAAACTTAAAAGCAACTTTGGTTAACTTACTGTGATTTTTTTTGAAAAAGTTGTCATCCCTCATCGGGTTGATATGCATTGCAAGTATTGAGACATTTTATAATTAAATATGAAAATATTAATTTTTATCTTTGATGACCTATGCATTCATGGTGGAGTTGCAAGTGAAGTTACAACTCTTCACGTGAACAATGAATCTTGCATTTCTAAATCTCATAACCTATATACATTCACTCTCTATAACTCCTAGTATCTAAATTTGAACATACAAATCTGTAATCTATAGTTTTAATTTCTTGTAACCTATAGACTTATGAAGCTTACACATAGAGAGCTTCTCCACTCTTTTGGACACACACCAGCACAACTTACATGCTATTTTTTCTATCTCTATATTCTTTTACATTTGAGATAGAGACAAAAGAAAGGTACTTGTATTTTTGTGTTGCTTTAGGCTCATCCATTTGTGTAGAGTTGGTGAAGCCTCACGAGAAGGGTCAAGCCGTTGTATCCGGAGATAACAAGCCAATATTCTGTTTGCATCGATTGGATAGCTTTACCAAACGCAGAAGGCCTGAATCTTCTTAAAGAGAGTGAGATTTTTGTACCTCGGCTTAGATCGATTCATCGACACTTTTTATTTTTCATTTTTTTCAGTCCAATCTCTATTTTTGAATATTTACACTAGCAGCTGAGTAAACAAACTACGATAGAAATAAATAAATAAATTAAGGAGTTCATCCAGCAGCAAATCTAATTACATAGAGCTTATGTTTACAAAAATAGAAATAAGACAACAATACAAAACACGTACATAGAGCATCTGGCCGACGTTGCCGTCCTCCGCCGGCGATTCCGGGAGCTGGATGGCGCTCCGGCTGGAGGGGTTGTCTGTCACGAAGCCGAAGGGATTGAAGGCCGCCCGGCCGTCGTCCTTTGCTGGTTTACCGTCGCTCTTCTCGCTGCTGCTGCTGCTGCTGCTGCTGCTCTTACAGACCACTGTTGGCCTTCTCCTCGGCTTCGTCCAGTCATTAGAGTGAGAGAAGAGGAGTGGAGAAGGAGAAGAGACGGAGGGGAAGAAGAGAAGAGAGGCGCTCGTCATTACTCCGGGTTGAATACAGCCGTTGGGTTTGCTTGTGGTGGAGGGGCAAAAGATTTATTGGGTTGGGGCCGTGGAACTCTGTGGTTGGGAGTCGCCGCTGCGGCCACCACCCGCATTCTAAGATGAATTTTTTTTATAAATAATCTTACCGATTTTTATAATTATAAAAATAATTTTTTTAAAAAATAAGTATAAAAATAAAATTCTAAGGTAGCGTTTGGTTCGGGGATAGGTAAGCCAGGTACATTAGGGGATAGGTAAGAAATTGTTAGGGGATAGGTACAAGTATGGAGATAAGAGTAATTTTGTGTTTGGATGAAAATAGATATAAGAATAGGGATAAAGGGATATAATGAAAGAAGAAGGGTCAAATGCATACGGGTCATATGGCTTGTAGTCGATTACGGAAATATCATATGACGAAACTAGGTGAGATGTCACAAAACTACTAAAAGTATGCGAGATATGTCACTTAGCACCTTTTGCGGGGATATATACGAAAAAATATTTTGCGGATATGTCCTTGCAAAAGCGCGCGAGGGGCATATCTGCATCTTTTGGACTTTTGCGGGGACATCTCACCTAGTTTCGCTTTTTGCGAGGATATTTCGTAATTGTATGTTTGCGAGGACTATATGTAAATAACAATGAAAAGAAAGTGTTTGGATGGTATTTAGGGATAAGAGGATAGTGAGGTTGTGAAATAGTATAATTACTAAAATACCCCTATATATATATATATATATATATATATATATATATATATATATATATATATATATATATATATATATATGTGTGTGTGAAAAGTAATGGGTGAGTTGTATGATTGGTTTTGAATTTGATTTTGATTTTGAAATTCATTTTGATTTTTGATTTTTGATTTTGATTTTGATTTCAATTTACAATTTGCATTTCATATTTAAGTTTGTTTTTTGCTTTTATTTAGATTTTGATTTTGACTATGATTTTTAATTTACATTTGGATTTTAAAATTGAATAATTTATTGATTAATATTTTTGTATTTTGATTTTGATATTGATTTTGAATTTGAATTTGCTATAATTTTGATTATAACATATGATATTGGATTTGATGGCGACAAAATTTTATAATTTTGATATTGATTTATAATTATAATATGCTATTGATTTTGATATTTGATATTGCTTTCGATTATGATTTTGTTTATGATTTTGATTTTAATTTTGACTCTTATTTTTTATTTTGATTTTGATTTTGATTTTGGCTATGTTTTGTTGAAACTAAAACAATGTCGCAAAATAGCCATTACAATGTCGCAAAACATAAATGTCGCAAAATATAAATTACAAATATTTCGACCATGTCGCAAAATACTAAATTACAATGTCGCAAAATAAAAACATCGCAAAATAAAAATATCGCAAAACCCGGTGCAGAGGAGAGCCAGCTCGGTGAGTTGAGTTGGAGAGAGAGGAAAGAGGTCGATCCGCTCGAGTGGGTGCAAGGCGCACGCAAGCGCGGAAACCCACCGGATCGCGTACCAAGCTTGTCGCGAACCCACAAGCTTCTCGAAGCAACACTTTCGGAAACCCACAGGCTTCGGACGGAGCTAAAGGAAGGGCGACCTTTCACGGGAGGGAGCGAGGGAGTAGGAGATGGGAAAGGGGTGGTGGTCGGTGAGGGGGAGGGAGACGAGATGGCCGGAGGAGCTCAGTGATCAAGAGAGAGAAAGAGGGGTTTTGGTTGCTGCGCAAATAGGGAGAAGGAAGGAAGGAAAGGAGGGTAAAATGATAATTGAGAAAAAAGCAGAGAAAGGGGGATGGGAACAGCTGTCCCCCAGCCCTTGATATTATCCCAATGCTTGGGGACAACTATCCCCAAACAACAAAAAGTTGTTTGGGGATAAGATTGGGGATAGCAGGATACCCCCCCTTACTATCCCCAATCCAAACAGTGCCTAAATGTGGTGAATGATTCACCGCATTCATAACTACTTATTAGTAGTAGTAGAAAAAAATAAAAACGGTGAACCATTCACCGCTTTTTTCAATATAAAAATATAAAAATAAATGAGAAAAATAAAAAAAAAACGGTGAACTATTCACTGCTTTTATAGAATCATGTTTATAAATAAAAATTTAATAGATCTATTTTTAAAATAAAGGTTTAGGAGAAGTCTATTGCAATAAAAAATCCATTTTTAGCCGTCTATTCTCCTCCAAATACTTTATTATAAAAAAAAACCTATAAAAATTATATTTACGAAAATATGCTCCAAGTTACCACTTGCGTCGCTGGTAGAGGAAGATAGAAGCGGTGAACCAAGTACCACTTTCAAGTGAAGGCAGTAAATTATTTACTACTTTCATAAAATTTTATCAAACCCACGAAGGCGATGAATGTATGCTACCCACTTTTAACCAGTAACTTTTAATAGATTTTTATAAAATTATATAAGTACATTGTTAATAGTGTAAGGATTGAAATATATATATATATATATATATATATATATATATATATATATATATATATATATATATATATATATATATATATATATATATATATATATATATATATATATATATATATATATATATATAGTTGAGTGGTACCTTTTTTAAGAAAAGAAATATAAAGAATAGTGTAGGGAGTGAAAAAAAATTATAAATTACAATATAGTATAGTGTAATTAAGTTAAAAAAAAAAGGCATAATAAAATCTATAAAAAGAATAAAACTTGGGCTCTATGTCCCCCGCTCCAGTCCCTCGCTCTACATGTCGCCTCCTGTTACGCCCTGTGCCCCGCCAATTTGGCCGGGTTCTGGCACGCCGATAGACCGCCGAACGGATAGGGTTTCTCTTGTACGCGGACAGAGTCTCCCCTGTACGTCCAAGACATCGCAATCAATATAATGTACGAAGTTCCAACCAGGAACACATTTCAATCCAAGATTGTATAAGGAAGTATCAAAAATATAAAACAACTAATGCTATTACAACATTCATCTTACATGCATTTTACATCACAGTTCTCTTTTACCTTCAACTTCCAAATTATAATCTAGTTATTACATCACTTAATATAAGTTTGTTCTTTGTCTTTAAACCCCTAAGCTAAACCACCTCGGGGTACTGCTATCTCTGGTCTCTAGGATAGGGCGCTATCTACGAAGCTACACCCTTTCCTCGCGCCGCCGCGCCGCTCACGTGTGAACCTGTACCCCCAAAAACAACACGGGGTGAGAATTATTGTCCATAGTTCCTAGTGGGTAGGGCCACCCAAGAGAAAAGCTCAACCAACCAGATCCAAGGTGGCACTGCAATCACGTTAGTCCAACAGATATCCACAAGTATTTTATGCAATATTAAAATACATGAATGAGCCTCACAATGTGCAATATAAAATTCATGCAACTATGCAAGTAGATTAAATGATTTTACTCTCTATCATCGCCACTCTTTATCGTTAACCAATCTTTACTACTTGCAATTCTTTCTTATTAGCCTCTGTTTAGTTTAGCCATTCTTTTATATTTCATTCTTTATTTTTTATTCTAAGGTTACTCACACCTTAGCCATATCACGCTCAATTGTCATTCTTTCCTAAGGTTACTCTTACCTTAATTATACTATGCCACTCGACTCGATCTTAAGTCAATCAACTACGGATAATCCGCGCTTTGTCCGGCTCGAGGTGAAGGAACTCTCACAAGCACCTCAGCCTACCATACCTCCAGACCTAGCCGTCTGGTGGAGAACGCATCGCACCTCACCCAACAACGGCTTAGGTTATGACTTAGCCACCCGGCGGCAAAATTGTCGCACCCGCCACGTCGGTGATTCACGTCAACCGACGGTATAATCCACAAACCGGCTTAACCATCCGGCTGCGAAATCGTCGCACATGCCTCGTCAATGGTTTTGCCCTGGACAGCGAAATCGTCGCACACACCCCACACCCCTCTCGGTGTGATCCATAAGCTCTGGGATTCCGAAATCCATTTCACATAACTCATGGGTTGGTCTTAACCCTATAGTGTCGACCTATCTAGGTCCAATGTCCCTTCCATCCTAGGTCCAATTGACTCTAGGTTCGGTGCCTCTACCACATAACCTAGGTTTACTTAACTTTAAGTTAACTTCTCAACCTATGTTCTTTAACACTAGGTTAATGCCACTCATGATTCCAACCTATGTTTCATACACTAGGTTCAATGTCATCCATATCCAATCTATGTTTATTTATACTAGGTTCAATGCCACTCGATATAGTTGACATCCTAGTTGTCCAATTCGAGTATGCCATGTTTCCATTTATTATTGTCGAATTCTCTAATCACCCTAGAGTTATCGACCTATGTTCAACTCATATGAATCAAGCATATATTACCACATGCATATCCCAACTGGCATGATCTTATTTCTTATCATTATGCATTCCAACTAGCATGATCTTATAACATATCATTATGCATTCCAACCGGCATATTCTTATTATGTCATTATGCATTCCACTAGCATGTTTTTATCATGTCATTATGCATTCTTGGGTAGCCTACCTAGCATTCATAGGTTTTACATCTAGCTACTATTATATGTATCAATATGAAACCATATACTCTTCGACATGAAGGCGACCTAGTCGCTTCGGTGAGCACAACCCACCTCAAAATGCTTTTCGATTGCTTGTAGTCACTAGCAATCGGCCTCCCGCGGTACCCGTTTCGGTTCGGCCCGAACTCGCGCGCGACCACCCAAACGGCCACCAATCCACGAGCCGAAAATTAAAGGTCTATAACTTGACGCCACGATGCTCCTGATTCGTTCTCGTGATTTTTGGACGTCGCCTCGACCTTCCAGGCGGAAACGAATCCAAAAACGTCCGTTTCTTCAATAGCTTTGTATAGGCTCAACGAATCGCCGAACCGACTTCCCCAACGCGTCGAAAATACCTTCAATTAGGTTTGTATAGGGTTAATTTATATTTAAACCCATCTATGACAAAAGCCTTAATTTTGGTGCCCTAACAATGTCATATGCTCAATCCACCATTTTGATCTCCAAAACAAGCAAAAGAAAGCTTGTTCAACATCTAGAAGCTCTTCTAGAACCATTTAAACCATTCTTAGGGTATTTAGAACAAATCTTACAAATCCACCATGAGAGCACTACGAAGAAACATAGTTTTCATCTGTTCTTCGGCCACTACAAGGTTTATTGTCACGCCCCGGGGTCTCTTTATAGAGTAAAATACAGCGGAATTTTTTTTTTTTTTCAAAACCTGACCCCAAGGTATGCCAGATCCGCCACAAATACAGGGAGTCCACTGTACACACGGACAGAGTCTCCCCTATATTTGCACGGCTTCGCACAAGTACAAGAGTATACTATACAACCAGGAAACAACCACAACTAGATGAATATATAACAATCCACAGATATACATTCACATACACCATTCACCACAGGTTTATTCACATTAGAATTATAATTTAAATCCACGAAAACCTTTTGAAAGCTGTTTCCTACACGAAAACCTTTTCTTTTTAAAACGCTACTACGAGGGGTAGAAAACAATTTTATCACATAAAATCCCAAAACCTTTATTACATTTCAAAACCAACTGGAATATCTCATATCCAAAAGTAATAACAGAACTGAACCATATGAAAGTCTAAGTCATGCAAGAAAAAGTGTAAGGAATAACTGACAAGGGACGGAGCTATATCGCACGTTAGACACGCTCCTCACCAGCTGTCCCACTAGGACCTGCAACGTCACCTGTAAAGGGGGCGGGGGGTGAGAACATGTAAACATGTCTCCCCTCCCAGTGGGTACCTCTAGCCGACGTGGGCGAGGGGTACTCACTAGTCACGGAGATAAATAAAAAATAAAGATGATAGTAGTACAGTAGCTATGATAAACAAGTAAACGAGAGATATGTAGATATGAAACACTACAGCTACTGTATGTATGCGTCAACGGTACGACAGTACAAAAATACCCAATCTGGAAACTGCCCTATTGGTCCGCAGACCTCAGGCCTATGCCCATCGCCACTCTACGTACGACCCGGTCTGACCGGCTGGGCTCACGAGTGCATATAACCCGATTCGACGAGTGGGCTCACGAGTTGGCACATCCAACCACTTTTTCGGAAAAGAACACCCTCTTGCGGTGGATCAGACCGCTGGTGTTCGTGAAATGCGTGTGTGTCTCGGGCGATCGATGCTGATATGCTCAATAGACAAACGTCGGCAACCAGCCGACAATCCTGCCCCTCAGGGCACACTGACCGTATAGGTCATCAAACAGTCTAACCAAACAACAGGGTCACTGATAATACTGGAGTAAACTGACCGAACAGGTCACAGATATCATATGCTGATAAAATATAATCTACTCTACTCCTACACATGATACTAAACATGGAAACAACTGAATAGAGTAAAGAGTAAACATGGGTGCAAGGCTCAATATAAATATGATAAGCAATATAAACTATAAGGGTGGAAGGAACGTCACCGAGCGTGCACCACTGTACCGACGTCGAGTCAAGATACCCACCTGTATAACTGTGGAACTGGCCTGTCGTCTGCAGAGATGGAAACAACCGAACCTACGAAAGGTCCACTGGGTTAGAACCTAACCCACTAACTCAACCACTAACTCACAAAGCCCCACCAACGAATCCACGGGAATCGGTTTCCCAAAGCAAGCTAGCAGAAGTATCCGAAGTCCCGAAAGCATGCGGAACCCCATCGTCGCTCAAACCCTCGAAAGCAGCGCGGGTGACCAGCCAACAAGGCTCAGCGACATCGTAAATAACCTAAGAGTCGTCGGACAAATTTTGAACCGTAAACACGTTCCGTCGGCGAATTTTGCCGAAAAACGTTCCGGAAATCGCTTTTCGATTTCTGTAAAGGCTTGGGACCTTGGACGATCAGTCCAGAGGTTACCCACAGGGCATACATGCTGCCCACAACAATCCCAAACAACCCAATTGCATAAAAGTCCAACTCGAAACACAAAATCGCATCATTTTATGCGATTTTCGGGCTTTTATGGGCCGTGCACGCAAACCAGTGCTCAATAAATCGAGCCATCCCACTCGCTGGAAGGTTTCGACGTGCCGGAGGCCGTGCTCACCTTTTGGAGCACTGCCGGACACTTTGGCGCGTGCACGAGCGACGTGAAATTCTGTGAAACAGCGCGCATAGCGCAAAAAGTACGACTATTCCGCTAATCGGGCTATCTAAAATCCAAACGGAGGTGAGCATCGTGTTCAGCACGAAATAACGATGACCGTGCTCACCTCGTCCCTCATCGGAATGCCATCGGATCGTCGAAAAGGCGATCGGAACCCTCAAAACAGTGCTGATACACTAAGTTACTGCTTACTGAACCAGTAGGAGCTAGGGTTGGCCGCCGGCGCGGAGTCAGCGCTCGGCGGGAAAGCGCGTCCGGTCGAGGGGTCGAGAGGAGGTGGCGGCCGGAGCGGGTGGCGGCCGGAGCGAGGCGGCGGCCGGAGCGCGGCGGCGGAGATCACGGCCGCCACCTCTTGGGTTCTTGGGCAGAGCGATGCGGTGGCCGAGGGGCGTCGGGCGGCGATGATCCGGCGGCGGAGAACGAGGAAAGGTGGTGCACCCTCCGTGGATCGCGGCGCCGTGCGGTGGCCGAGGTGGCTCGGCCTCGGCCCGCTGGTGCAGGCGGCCACAGGGTGAAGGAGCGGTGGACGGCGGCGCGCGAGGACGTCGGGGAAGCATGCCCGCGACGGTTCTTAGGCAGGGGAAGACTCCCAGGTGATTCAGAGGTTCCCCTGGTGGCTCTCAGTCAAGATGATGGTGATGGTGGCCGAGGGAGGAGGAGAAGGTGGGTCAAGAGGGTTCTCCGGCGGCCAGAGCAGCTTGCCGGAGATCGGGGCGTGCGCACGGGCGGGGTAGGCAGAGAGATCTGGATGCGGTTATGGTGGCTGGAGGAGGTGAAGAGACTTCTAGGGTTAGGGTTTCATTGTGAAACCCTAACACCAATGCTTTATACTAAAGTGCACCTTTGCACTTTAGTCCTCCGTAGACCACTAATCATGATCCAGTCCCTATTAGCATAAGCAATATGCACATGAGTCCCCAAACATTCGAAATCTCGCGATTCGGCGCATAAAATATTAAGCTTTTTCGCGATTTGCTGTTTTGCGATTTCGACCTCTCTGTGAACTTTTCGCTATTCCCGCAGATCCGTCCGTCGGATTTCCGATCGGATCGCACCAGCATGTTTAGCACGACTAGGGCATCGAATCTAGCATTTCGTTTCGTTCGATTTGGTCTCCGATTTGCGTCGAAACACATCCTCTTTATTTCCTCCATAATTCTATTTATATATTTATACATGTAAAATCGTTCAAACCCCTTTTCCTCGACAACCGTGCATCAGAACCCGATTCCATCAGTGCCATTGGGTCCAGAATAGTCGAGCCGTTCGAAACGAGCTATTGGAGTCATATGTTCGGAGTCCAATATGCGCCAGAACCCTTTTCTACCTTTCACCACTTGACCGGACAAGCATACCATTCCAAGGTTTGCACATTAAGCCAAGTCGCAAACCTTATGTGCTATCATATACGGTGACAATCAAAGCCAACAACCAGGCTCAAGTCGCTCAATGACTGTGATTCCGAACCGCTCGGCAACCAGACCGAGACTACTAACCAGACAAACCCTTTTTGCTGTGGGAAGCACAACTAAAGAACTAACGAGTATTTAGACTCAACCAGAGTCAAAACCACCAGCAGCGACGATAAGTCAACTGCGCAAAACTTGCCAGGGAATAACCCAGGCTCACCACGTGGTCAGAGATGACCAACACTCTAGCCTTCCCACAAGACACTCTAGAGAAAACATTGACCCAATCCATAAGTCCCAAAACAGGGTAAAGGGTATTTCGTCCCAACTTTTGACAGTACATTGTCTGCAGCCAATGTACTTATCAAAAGAAAAGCGAAATATCCGAGATCCACTACCAACATCGAGTTGGAAGCGCGACACAACGAAGTATCAAGCCATCTGATACCACTTTAATCTGTCACACCCCGGGGTCTCTTTATAGAGTAAAATACAGCGGAAATTGGCAAGATTTTTTTTTTTTTTTTGAAAACCTGACCCCAAGGTGTGCTAGATCCGCCACAAATACAGGGAGTCCACTGTTCACGCGGATAGAGTCTCCCCTGTATTTGCACGACGTCGCACAAGTACAGAGTGTAAACATACAACCAAGAAACAACCACAACTAATGAACATACAACATCCAACAGTTATATTTATTCATACACTATTCACCACAGGTTCATTCACATTTGAGTTTTAATAAAAATCCACGAACAACCCTTTTTAAAACTATTTCCTACACGGAAACCCTTTCCTTTTATCGCATAAAATCCCAAAACCTTTATTACATTCAAAACCAAATGATACTTTAATATTCCAAAGCAGCAATAGAGAACTGTACCATATGAAAGTCTAAGTACTGTAAGTGAACAGAGTAAAGAAATGACCGACAAAGGGACGGAGCTATATCGCACGCTAGACACGCTACTCACCAACTGTCCCACTAGGACTTGCAATCTCACCTGAAAAAGAAGGCGGGGGGTGAGAACATGTAAAAATGTCTCCCCTCCCAGTGGGTACCCCAAACTGACGTGGGCGAGGGGTACTCACTAGTCACGGAGATGAACAAAGTAGAACTGATAGTAGTACAGTAGCAACTATAACTGAGTAAAGAGATATGCATAAGTATAAACCAGGCGCTACTGTAAGTATGCGTCAATAGGACGATAAGCTCAATAGTACCCAATCTGAACCAATGCTCTCTTGGTCAGCACTGCAGACCTCAAGACAATGCCCCTACTACTCTCCAGTGCATATAACCCCTCTTGGGCTCACGGGTCGAACCTTTGCAACCACTTTTCCGGAAAAGAACACCCTCTTGCGGTGGATCAGACCGCTGGTGTTCGTGAAATGCGACGAGTATCGGGCGATCAATGTAGAAATGCTCAAAGATCATCCATCGGCAACTAGCCAACAATCCTGCCCCCCATGGCCCATCGACCGTATAGGTCATCCAGTATGCTACCCGACCAACCAGGTCCCTGGTAGAAAGGAGGAAACTCAACCAACCGAGTCACAAGTATAGGATATGCAAATTGACCAGCCATGTCACAAGTATAGGATATGCAACTGACTAACCAGGTCACAAGTATAGGATATGCAACTCGACCAAATAGGTCCCAAGTATAGAATGCAACTGACCAACCAGGTCCCAAGTATAGAATGCAACTGACCAACCAGGTCCCAAGTATGGATATAAGCTGATAAAAGCTACTCTACTCCTACATGTAGTACTAACCAAGGAAACTACTGAGCAGAGTAAGAATAAAGGTAATATGGTGCAAGGGTATATAATAAGCAAAGTAAGAGTAAGGGTGAAAAGAGCGTCACCAAGCGTGCACCAGTCTGCAAACGGACAACTTTGTGATACCACTTTGTATAAGCGTGGCGATATGTCGACTGCGGAACACCCGAACCTACGAAAGGTCCACCGGGTTAGAATCTAACCCACCAATATACATATTGCTGTTCATTTAGTCCCACTAATAATCCCATTGGAATCGGTTTTCCAAAACCGATTGCCGAAACGTCCGGAAGTCACGAAAACTGCACCGGAACTTCACCGGGACTTCGGAACTGTCCCGGAACATGCCAACTCGAGACACGACTCACCCGCTGCCACAAAACACGTATTTATGTGTGACTTGGCAGCCGAGATATCACTTTACTCCGGAACGATTATCGTCGGACAATCGTTTCGATCCGGGTTCCCGAAAGTGCCAATTTCGACACCAGAACCCTCTGTCGCTCGCCCGTCGTTTCCGAACCCTCTAAGTATTGTCGGAAGAAATCCGAACCGTGAACACGTTTCGTCGGCGAATTTCGCCGCAAAACGTTCCGAAAATCCCCTTTTTATTTTTGTAAATGCTTAGGGCCTTGGACGATCAGTCCAGAGGTTACCCACAGCATGTACACGCTGCCCACAGCAGCCACGAAAATTAAATTTGCATAAAAGCCCCTGTTGATTCTTGAAATCACACTATTTCATGTGATTTCATGGCTTTTATGGACCGTGCACGCAAACCAGTGCTCAATAAATTAAACCATCACACATGCTGGAAGTTTTCGACGTGCCGGAGGCAGTGCTCACCTTTCGGAGCGCCGTCGGCCCCCGTAGCACTCGCACGAGCGACGTGAAATCTGTGAAACAGCGCGCACAACACATAGATTGCGACTAATCTACTATTCAGTGCATCCTTAACCTAAACGGAGGTGAGCATCGTGTTCAGCATGAACCCACGATCACCGTGCTCACCTCTCGACGTCAAAAAGACCTATCGGACCATCATAACGGATGGCCAGGAACATAAACGGTGTCTTTGTAATGGAAAAACACGCTTACGACACAGAGAGCTAGGTGCAGTCGCCGTGATCGGCGGCGAGGCGGTCGATCGGGGACGGGTACGGCCGGTCGGGGAGAATCGGGCGAGCATTGGCCGGCGGCGGGAGGCGGCGGAGGCACGGCGGAGAAGATCAAAACCCGGCCTTGTTGTCGGGTTTGAGGTCTCCCGGCGGCGTGGCGGCGGCCGGAAAAGGTCGGGGCGGCGACAGATTGGCGTAGGAGGTCAAGGGGAGTGTCGTGCTCCCCTCAGTGGGTGGCGGCGACGCCCGGAAGCCGAGAGGGCTCGGCCTCGGTCTAAACTAGAACTGGGCGGCCGCAGGTCTCCTCCGCGGCGGCCGGCAGGCAGTGTACGGGGATGTCAAGGGAGGTGCGCCGGAGGTTGCCTGAGGTCGGGGAAAGGCAGCCCGACCTTTCTTAGGCGTTGGCAGCGCGCGGTTCCTCCACCTCCCAGAGATCGGTCTGGGTGGACCAAGCTTGGCCGCAGCTTCCTCCTGCGGCTCCGGCGATGAACGGCGACGGTGGGGATGGCCGGAGATGCAAGCCCGAAGGTGGATATAGCCGAAGGATGCTAGATCCAAGGTTTGACAGGTTCCTCGAGACTCCACAGCAAGAGAAAAGGGGGATGGAGGGAGAGGGAGATAGAGGGAGAGCTCGGGGGCTTTTTCCGGTGGCTGGAGCTCCTCGCCGGCGGCTGGAGCGTGCGCACGGGTAGGCAGGGAGATGCTGTGGACGGTTAGGGCTTGGGGAGGTGAGGAGGCTTCTAGGGTTAGGGTTTCTTAGATGAAACCCTAGAACACACATATATACACCAATGCACTTTTGCACTTTAGTCCTCCGTAGCCTACTAATCATGATCTAGTCCCTGCCAATGGATGAATCATGTGCATAGGACCCCCAGCATTCGAAATCTCGCGATTCGGCACATAAAATATTAGCCTTTTTCGAGATTCGCCGTTTTGCGATTTCGACCTCTCAACGAACTTTTCGCGATTCCCGAGGATCCGTCCGTCGTATTTCCGATCGGATCACACCAGCGCGTTCAGCACGACCGGGGCATTGAATCTAGTATTTCGATTCATTCGATTTGATCTCCGATTTGCGTCGAAACACATCCTCTTTATTTCCTCCATAATTCCATTTATATATTTATATATGTAAAACCGTTCAAACCCCTTTTTCTCGACAACCGTGTGTCAGAATCCAATTCCGTCAGTGCCATTGGATTCGGAATATTCGAGACATTCGAAACGAGCTATTGAAGTCCTATGATCGGAGTCCAATGCGCACCGGAACGCCTTTCTACTCCCTGGCTCACCGAAAATCGACCCTCCCTCGAACAAGGTGCAATATCGGACGATCGATTCGTCAGATTTATGAACGGATCACGCTAGTGCTCTCAGCATTGCGAGACCTTTAGACCTGCGATTTTGTTTCACCGAGATCAATCACTGATTCGCGGCAAAACCAATCCCTCAAGGCTTCCTCCACTATATACCTATATATATATATATATATATATATATATATATATATATATATATATATATATATATATATATATATATATATATATATATATATATATATATATATATATATATATATATATATAGAGAGAGAGAGAGAGAGAGAGAACTAGGTTACTATGCTATTAATAGCACTAAGTCTTTGGTACTGCCAAGTTTTTGGCCCTTGAATTGAGAGATGTGTGGTTTGGATGATGTAGGACCTCTAGGGTTAAGTGGGTGGTTGGTTGAATAGTATGATCTAACGGGTGAAAATCATCAAAGGGGTGGATCTAACGGTGAAAAATTTGGTAGCAGTGCTTCGTGTTATTGATAGCATAACGTAGAATATATATATATATATATATATATATATATATATATATATATATATATATATATATATATATATATATATATATATCACAACATATGTATATAAAAATCAAACTTTGAAATTTAAATTCTCAGGTATTACACCATCCCCTCTTTACAAAAAGTTTTATCCCCGAAACTTAATCATTCAGCTCCCTAAACAGTCGAGGGTATCTGTAAGGAAGTGAATTCTCGAAATCCATGGATTAGACTTCATCTTCAATCGACTAATTGTCGATTGGGTACGCTTCGGAAAGACCGAAGGCGTTAGAAACCCAAAAGGTGCATTGGCGAGGGCCTCGAAGAGCAAAATTAGAAGTCTGCCAAAGTTGCAGAATTTCTGCCCTCGGGGACCGGTCTCTAGTGGGAGAGACCGGTTCCCATACGCAGTTGTGCAGCAGAGAAATTGTTGTGCACAAGATTTGCTCTCGGGGACCGGTCTCTGGTGGGAGAGATCAGTTCCTGTATGCGTGGTAGCTGGCAGAAAATGCTGCCGGTGAGAAGTGGCTCTCGGGGACCGGTCTTGAGGACAGGGTCCGGTCCCTGAAGGTCCAGTCTCTCGGATGGAGACCGGTTTCCGTACGCGTAAATTCAGTGAAGAGGCATCTGCGAGAAGCATTCTCGGGGACCGGTCTTCGAGTAGAGAGAGTCTCCGCTCAGCTTATGCATAGCTTGGAAAGTGAGGGGTGCTTTGTGCAATTATGCACTTATGAAAGGGTATAGAGAGGAGCAACTCTCTCTTTCCCTTATTTCTCTCATTCTAACCTAAAACAAAACACTCTCTCCCTCTTTCTCTAGAAAGAAGAAGAAGAAGAAGGAGAAGAAGGTGAAGGAGAGGAGATTTTGGTGGAGGAGCAAGCAAGGAGAAGAATCCTTGGCATCTTCTTCTTCCTCTCCACCCTTGGAGCTTCCAATAGACGTAAGCTCATGAGAGCTTTCGTGGTAAATCCGTCTAGATAGGTTTTTATCTTCTAGAATTGGTTTTAGTGAAACCCTAGCTACCCTAAGAGATAGTTTATATAAGAGTTTTGAGCTACATTGGGTAAAACCTAAAGCTCGAAATTAGGATTTTCGAAAGTAATAAGTCTTGATCTAATTTGATTGCATATTTACCTAATTCATATGTATCTGAACACGTTAGAAGTGACGGTTCGTCGATCCGATGAGCGGTTTGAGAGATCCAGTCTAAACGACGATCTGAGGCTTCGGGCGAACCCGAAGAGTAAAGGTGGCATTCTAGGATCGTGAGACCGACGTCATACTTCACGAAAGGTGGGGGGTGCCATCCCGAAGCAGTCGAACTGCCTTCTATATCTAAGTAACTCGTGTTGGTCATATTTCATATGTGCATATATATGTAGTTTCATGCATGATAGGGTATTATGTGGTTATTTTTACTATTCTTGCATGCTCCCTTTTTATGCAGCATGGTAGGCTTGGCATGTGATTGTAGGGTGCATGAGAATGAGGTTGTGACATAGAACCCTATAGAGATAAGTTGGATAATAACTTGATCTTGCATGAACATGATGACGAGTGGCATGTAAACCAAGTAGACAACTTGACGAGTGGCATTATAACTTAGTGTAAAGAACACTAGTGGCATGTGAACCAAGTACAAACTTGATGAATGGCATTGAGATGTAATGTTAGAAAACACTTGAACATGATGACCCTTATAACAAGATACCCTCAATGAGTGAGGATGAGATCATACTCACACAGTCTGTTTAGCGCTCGTGGTGGTCGATCCACACGGGTAGTGCGAGCTCCGGAGTCTTAATTGGCACGTGATACGATTGGGATAGCCTATGTGGGGTCCCACGGAATGGCCTATGTGTAGAGACGTCAACGGGTCGTATTCGGGGCGGATTTTTAAAAACCCGAACCCGAACCCGACTCCAAACCAGAGACCCGAATCCGAACCCGAACCCGACGGATTTTAAAATTCCATATCCAAACCCGAACCCGATCAAAAATCCGAAACCCGAACCCGAACTCGAACCCGAAAATTTGAACCCGAAACAATTATTTCTTTTTCAATATTTCAAAATATATTATATTAAATCTAAATTTCTAAAATACAAATTCAAATATAACATCAAATATATATATATATATATATATATATATATATATAGGGTTTAGGGTTTAGGGTTTAGGGTTATATATATATATATATATATATATATATATATATATATATATATATATATATATATATATATATATATATATATATATATATATATATATATATATATATATATATATATATATATATATATAATGCAAAATAAATTCGAGTTCGGGTCGGGTTCGGGTTCGGGTTCGCGTTCGGGTCGGGTACAATCAAAATCCATATCCAAATCCATATCCGTCGGGTTTCTATTTTTGATATCCATATCCGAATCCATATCCATATCCATCGGATATATCCGTTTCATTCGGGTTCGGGTTCGGATAAAATTTCGGGTATCCATACCCATTGACATCCCTACCTATGTGGGGTCCCGCAGACAACCCTTCGGGTGATTCGAGTCCCCCTTCATAGACGAGTTTGAAATGTAAGTCGATGGCGCGCCTATGGGTAATAAACTCAAGAGAGTTATGTGAATTGGGCACAAGGTGCAAATTGAGCATAATAAAGTGACATTCATACTTGATAGAGATATAGTAGCATGTTAATGATTACATGGCTAGCATTTACTCTTGTTGTTACAGGCATAGTAGAATATTGCAATTCCTTTATTATGCATCATTTACAGCTTTAAGATATCTATCTATCTGCTTATGCCTGCTTAGACCTAGTGGGGAGATCGACGGAGTCGGCGGCCGAGCCCACTGGGAACTATGGAAGATAGTTCTCACCCCACTCTATTACAGGTTCGAGCACGAGAGCGGCCGGTGAGGACCGCGGTAAAGGCGTCGCGCCCTAGTTGATAGCAGCCCCCTTTGCATTAGAGTGGCCATATATGTCTTGAAGAACTTATGTATTTTGGAGACTCATGATGTATATATTCATTTTGAAGTTATGAAATGTAAATTGATGTAAACAAATGGTGAATGATGTAATAGATAGACTTATCTCTCTTTATCTACTTGTATGATTACTTGTATCTTGCTCTTAATGCTTGTTGGCACCTTTAGGTGCATCGTCTTGTCATGTATGTAAATGAATCATTTCCTGGGCAATTCTTGTACACGACTTGGTTGTCAAGCCTTGGGCGGACAGGGGAGATGTTGTACGTTCGACGCCTGTTCGGCGTGCCCGAACCGGACCAAATTGGTAGCGGTCTCGGGGCGTGACAGTATCTCTCCTGCATAACCAATTCAAGCTCCTAGGTGGCCTCACGTTCCTCATGGTTTTCCTATAGAATCTTCACACAAGGAATACCTCGATTCCTCAACAGTTTCACCCCACGTGCCAGAATCCTCAATGGAGCCTCCTTGTAACTCAGATCCTCCCGCGGTTGGACAGTCATTGGACTGATGATGTGGGATGGATCTGGAATGTACTTTCGAAGCATAGACACGTAAAAAACGCTATGCACCCGAGCGAGACTCGGAGGAAGAGCCAACCGATACGCCACCGGACCTATGCGCTCAAGGATCTCAAACGGTCCAAAAAACCGTGGACTAAGCTTGTTCCCCAACCTGAACTGTTTGATTCCTTTAGACGACGACACCTTGAGCAACATATGCTCGCCGACCTGGAACTTAAAGTCACGCCGTCACTACCCCGTTATTCACGAGGGAGGATTATATGAGCATGAAGGCAGACCAAACACACCACGAAAAAATAGACACAGCGGCAGAGGGCTTTTGCTAGCAGAACGTGCTTGGCAGAGTGTTATGTCAACTACCAAGAGCTCACAAGGGAGGTTCCTGATTTTGAGCAGTCACTACATAGAGCCTCTATTGAGGCCGTTGGGAGGATCCTAGCACGTGGTACTTTCTGTGTAGAGCTTATTCGGGAGTTCTACATGCGTGGAAAAGTATTCGCAGAAGATCAGGAGATGGGTACTTACTCATTCGAGACATATGTTCGTAAGACCAGGATTCATGTTAACCCGCACACGATTGGAGAGATATTTGGATTACATGTTGATACCTCCAGTCTACATTATACATCGGGCACATTTCAGCAGTCGTGACATTGGAACACCGTGATAAACGTCATTTGCAAAACGGGAACGGTGACAAATCGTGTATATGTGGAGTCCAAGGATCTAAAGCCCGAGTATCATATTTTGTCCTTGGTGATTTGCTATAACGTGCTATCGACGATCGGGACAAAGATGATTCGTTGGGATTGGCTTGTCCTTCTCTACCTACTTGGCCACCCGGAGTGTGCTGATGGATTGAATGTCAACATTCCGTTCCTGATGTGGTAGAAAATGGTGCACGTTAGTCAGTCTTCAGGGCAGCGTGAGGTACTTCATTTACCGATTCTGATCACGAGGATTCTACAGGCTAGTGGTGTTGACATCACGTGCGACAAATAAGACTATAGCCTTGAACCTATTGATGGAGTGACATTAGCCAAGTCGATTAGCACCTGAAGACATTCAAGCAAACTAAAGCACATCCCACAACGACTTCTAGTTCAGCTGCTCGACATGCAGAGAGTATAAGGGTTCGTCGAGCTCAGGGGGAGTTATTATTGTTGAATCACTCCACCAGGAAGTTTTGTCTATAAAAAAGAGGGTTGAACACAATTTCAAGAAGTTGGAAGAAAAGTACAGAAGATTGGAAGATGGCATAAAGAGAATTCTGGAGAAACTCGGGTGTTGCCACGACGATGTTTTTCCTAGCGATGCTGGACCGAGCTCTTCACATCCGATCAAGCCACCTGCAGTTGGAGCACCCGAGGGTGTTGGAGGAGGAGATTATGATGATGATTGTCACTCCCCGGGACCGATCCTATTTGGTTGGTTCGGGCACGTCGAACAGACGCCGAACGGACAACACCTCCTCTGTCCGCCCAAGGCTCAACACAACTACAAAATAGAGAAAATAGATTGCACATGCGAAAACATACATATATGGCTTGCGCGAGGGCAATCAATAGCCAAAGTGAAAGTGCTAAACTAAACATGCATACGAGTATAATGATTAACTTTAAATCACATACATGCATTCAGCTTTAACATTTACATTCTTTTCATCATATCTTTTTAAGTCACATGTTCTCCAAAAATAAGCCTTTTACAATTTTTGCTTTAAACATCTATAATCATCAAGTACAAAAGATGATATATAAAATGTATGCAACTAAACAAAATGAAGCCCACTCAGGTGGTCTCTGTTTATGGCGCAATACCTTTACCACGATCGTCGGCCGACTCACTAGGCCCAGGCTCTGTGGAAATAGTGAGGTGAGAACTACAACAAATTTCCCAGTGGGTTCGGCCGTTGACCTCACCGACTTTTCCACTAAGTCTAAATCAGGTATAATAGAAGAATAAGAGGTAGATAGTAACCAAACTAACAATGCAACTAATATGCATGAACAAAATATAATCAATGATTATGCTCAGTAGAATGCTCATGATGAATGCAAGATCACTTTCCAATACCTGGTACTTTTGGTTAACCCAGAGGTTTCGCCTCAACTATCAAGTATTCCAATTCTCGGTACTTTTAGCTAACCCGTAGGTTTTGCCTCAACCATCAAGCATTCACTAGCTTAAATCCCTTGTGTTGGGCCCTCGGCTTTCTCCTGACGGAACCGTCTTCTGGGGAACACACCATCCCAGTGATGACAACTCCGGAGCTCATCGCTCGAAGGGGAGCAACCTCCTTCAAGCCAAGACTTATAAGTGAGTATGATCCAATCCTTAACTTTAAGGATTCCAAGTTCAATCCATTCCTTAACTATAAGGTTGCAATGCTCATATGACCCTTAACTATAAGGTTGTTATGTCATGATGTTCACTATGTCATTTACTTACATTCTTTAACTTTCGTCAGTGCCACTCACACTAAGGGCGTGTTTGGTTCGAAGTCGGAATCGAAATCGAAATCGGAATTGAAATAAGCTGGAATCGGAATCGGAATGACTCATTACCTATGTAAGGTACCGGACTTCTAAAATCGTGAGGTTATGATGTTCAATTGGTTGGAAAGCCATTTGAATGGCCCCGATGAAGTTCGGTGAAGTTCGGGAGCATTCGGGCGTTTCGGTGCGCGAAGGCGCGGAAACGAAATCCGAAAGGCTATGTAGGGCTGTGAGCTAAACCCGGCATTAGCGTGGGTGAAAAGATGATGAAAACATGATTGGAAACATGTTTGGAGAGTCTTGGTTCGATTTGAAAGGAATCGGAGATCAAACGAGCAAAAACGATCGAAAACGGAGTTAAAACGGAAAAGGCTGAAAATTTGGCTAAGTCCTTAATTGTTTGGCTGAGGGGGCTTACTGGGACCGGTCTCCATATCCCAGGACCGGTCTCCACCTGCGCAGAATGCCCAGTTTGGGCTGTACACAACTTATATTGTTGAGGGACCTTTGTGCAATTGTGCAGAGTGTATAGAGGGGTTAGAGCTTCTCTTTCTCTCATTCCCTCACCCTTCCATCTCTCTTTCTCTCCCTCTCTCTCTCTCGACCAAGGGAAGGAAAAGAAAGAAAGAAAGAAAGGAAAGAAAAAGAAGAAGAAAGAGAAGGAGATGAAGAAGATGATGATGATGATCAAAGGCATCTTCTTCCTTTTCTCTTGGTGCATGAGAGCAAGCTTAAGAGGTAAGCTTGCTACCTCTTTAATGGTATCTCTCTCTAGTTTAGGTTTTAAGCTTTGAGGGTGGTTTTAGTAGCACCCTAGCATGCTAAATGCATGATTAGAGCTTGAATCTAAGGCTCTAATGGTGGATTTTGCAATATGGCAAACCTAGGGTCAAAAATGGGGTTTTGCTATATACTTGAGTTTGATCTCATTTGAGGGTATGTAAACCTAATTGAGGGTATAATGAACGCGTTGGCGCGCTCGGTTCGGTGATCCGACGAGTGGTTACAGAGATATTAATATTTTAATATATTCTTACCAGATAGCCGCAGTACGCGAAATAGAAGCCCATAATTCGTGAAATCGGAACCAGGGCATCGTGAAGGCGTGGGGTAACGCCACGAAGTCTCAGGTCGAGGATCGGTGACCGTTTGGGTGGCCGCGCAAGAGTCCGGGCCAAACCCGATATCGAGTGCCATGGAGGCCGATTGCGAGTGACGACGAGCAATCGGAACGCAATAAAAGGTGGGGGGTGTCGTCCGAAGCCACTGAGCTTCTTTCTATGTCTTAGTGCTTTATCGATTCTCATATAGCATGATATATATTGTATTGCATGATAGGGTGATGATACATGTATTCCTACTCCTAGCATGATGTCTATGATTAATATAGTACTATTATGATATGAACACTTGATGTAATGGACATGAGGATTAGGAAATGACATTGAAAACCTATGATGCAAAATGGAAGAAGAACCTAGCATGTATGACATAGTGTTGTGAAATCTCATAATGACATGATTAATGTGGATTAAACTCTAGTTGAATGATAACTTAGTGAATATGTGCAAGTAGTGTGTTGAGAACATCAAACTATGACGAGTGGCATTTAGTCAATGTTAATCTATGGACGAGTGTCATGTTGCATGAGAACTTAGTGTAGTTGATACTACGACATTGAACATAGGGATGGGTGCATTTCTCTAATTGTGGCATATTGCATTAACCTAGTGTCGTGAACATAGGTTGAACAGATATGAACCTAGTGTTATTTAACATAGGTCAGATATGAACCTAGTGTTGTGGAACATGGATTGACATCAAACCTAGTGTTGTTAAACATAGGTCGAGCATTAACCTAGTGTCATGAACCTAGGATGGATAATAATGGCAAGGAACCTAGTGTTATGGAACATAGGTCGACAGTGAACCTAGAGTCAGTTCGATCTAGGTGAGTGGCATAAGAACTTACTACAGTTGAGACACTAGGAAGTTGAGTGTAAAGATATGATGAACTCCCTAGTTGGTAGGGTATCCTCCGTGGGCGAGGATTGGACTGGAGCTCGCGTTGTCTGTTTTCTCCTCGTGGTGGTCGCTCCACACGAGACGTGCACTCCGGAGTACTAGGCACAGGCTATGGTAGTAGCGGCTTGACCGGCAGCAGCTAGCTATCCACAGACGGTCTCGGGCGGGTCGAGCAGTTTAGACTCCTCGCTGTCGAGACAAGGGACGCGAGAGTGAGGCAAGCCCTCGGGCAAGCCAAGAGATTGGGTTCACAAAGAAATGGCAAACCTTTGAGCATAGTAGTATGGTAGTTAGCCCTTACTATGAGTTACATTGTCGTTGAGCATAGTTGCCTAATAGATGGCCTAATGGATCTAGTCTCAGACCCTGAGTGGACATACTATTCCTTCACCTACGATATTTGAGTTGAGATAGGCTGAGTGAGATTGTGTCGGGTAAAGAGCGGGGTAGCTCTTTACCTAGGACTTGTGAGACATGAGTAGAGACTAGTAGAGTGAGATTATGTGTGGGATTAGTAGAGTGAGATGACCACATGATGTGAAATCTTAGGCGGGGTAGCCTAAGGGATTGGGTCATAGGACTTGAAGTCTTAGGCGGGGTAGCCTAACGGATTGGGTCATGAATTGGGTCATAACATGAATAGCAAAAGAGGGTTTGCATTCATACCGCGTTTAGACGTAATAGACAGTATAGCTATATTGTAGTTGAATTCCTTATATCGTTGAAATACACTAGCATGACAATAAGTTGTGGCAAGATGACATTGAACATAGTGGTATAGTAGCTAGCTTTCACTATGAGTTTATGCATTACATTGACACGAGGCAGAGCAAGATATTGCATCTCTATTTACAGTATAGCTGCTGATTTCTATTATATCTATCTATCTATCTATCTGTCTTTCTGTGCCTCCTTGGACCTAGTGGGAAGATCGGCGGGGTCGGCGGCCGAGCCCACTGGGAACTATATTTATATAGTTCTCACCCCGTGTGGTTGGGGTACTATTACAGGTACAGGTACGAGTGCGCCAGCTGAGGATCGTGGTAGGGGCTTAGCGCCCTAGTGCTAGTGAGTAGATGCTTCCTATTTGCATTAGAGTTTCCATATGTATATTGGAGAGTAGATGATGTATAGGTTGTGAGGTATTTTGAGTGATTGTATATCTCATGTTATATTCTCGAGGATGTAAGCTTTATGTTCATATTTTGGAAGTTGTATGGCAATCAAATTGTATTAAGCAGTTGTATGGATGTAATAGACTAGTATCTCTCTTTTATTCACTTGTATGTTACTCGTGATGCTTGCTCTTGTATGTTTAGCACTGGTGGTGCTCTCGTTGTTGTTGCTTGATCTTGTACGTGTTCAAGTTGTTTCCTGGGAACTTGTTGTACATGATCTCGTTGCTTTAGCCTTGGGCGGACAGGGGAGGTGTCTTTGTCCGCGTCTCTGTTTGACGCTCGAACCGACCAAATTGGTAGCGGGTCTCGGGGTGTGACAGATAATGGTCTCGGGGTGTGACAACCTAATTCTGTTTGGTTCATCACTTAAATCGGAATCAGAATAAATCATTCCCTTTGTTGGTGTTTGGTTCAGGTAGATATAAAAAAATAAACAAATTAATATATTAACTTTATCTTTATAATTAATATATTAATTTAAATGCAAATTGAAAATTAAATGTTACAAATTTACATCCAAACTTTGAAATAATATCAAAATTTTAAATCTATTTATTTTAAAAAAATTAAACTTTGAAGTTGAGTGGATAATTCAGAATATAAAACTAAATTTTGATTTATTCAAATTCAAACTTAAAATTACAATTTAAATTTTAATTTGAATCCCTAAATTTAATTTAGGTTTTAAATAAAATTTGAATGCCAAATTAGGCTTTTTCTCCAATATCATTACGTATACTTGTTGGATCGTCGAACCGAGTCTCCCAACGCGTCGATCTTACCTCTAATTTGGTTTCTACAATGTCAATTTACCTTGAAACAATCCTAGGGCAAAAGCTCTAATTTTGGTGCCCTAACAATGCACTATAGCCTAATACACCATTTTGATCTCTAAGACAAGTAAAAGCAAGCTTGATCTTCCTCTAGAAACTTATCTAGAACCTTTTCTAGGTCATTTGAACCATCCCTAGGGTGTTTAGAACAAACCCTAGAAATCCACCATGGGAGCACATGAACAACCATGAATTTTCATGGGTTTCCAAGGCCTCTACTAGGTTTCCTTTCATGTAAGAAGATCAAAATCAAGTGTTTTAGGGTATAAAATCAAGCCCTAACCTTAATCTTACAAGAAACCTTACTTTAGCCTACTTGCTTACCAAGCTCCTCCTTGTAGGTGAGCCCTAGATCCTCTATAAGCTCCAAAATCTTCTCCAATCTTCTCTAACCTCCTCCACTTGGCCTCTTGGAGAGATCTCTATAGAGAGAGAGAGAAATGAGAGAGGAGAGAGTGTTTGGCTATGAAAGATGGAGGAGGGGTGTATGGGGTCTTTTATAAGCTGCCACATTTACAATAAAACCCTTCATCTCTTCATATTTGCAATAGACTCACTTTGCTGTTCGAGGCACAGTGTACCGGTTAACATAGGATTTAGTCACCGGTTAACAGCTCAACAACAGCCAAACCCGAGAGCTGATGTTTCTCGGTTTACTGCAGTGTACCAGTGACACCTAGATTTAGTCACCGGTTAACAGCTATGTACCAGTGACACCCAGATTTAGTCACCGGTTAACAGCTTAATAGGGGCCAAACCTGAGAGCAATCTGCTCTCGGTTGTTCTGATGTCTGACACCCCAATCAGACGACCCGACCCCCAACAATAACTCGTTGGGCCCAACACCGGCCCAAAATGCTTAAGCCCAGTTATTATTACTAGTGTCTAAGTCTCTTATAAACCCAATGACAAACCAATTCCCATCCGATGTGGGACTATTGGGGTGTCACAAACTCCCCCCGTTAAGGCCCTGACGTCCTCGTCAGTCCAATCACACACACAGCCCACGATCATCAGGCTATGTGAGACTCGTCTCGCTAGCCTGTCATCCAGACCCTGGCTCAGCCGAGACTCGCCACACATGTCCAGCTGGTAAACCGGCTCTGATACCAAATGTAACGACCCAGCCCACTAGCAACAATAACTCGTTGGGCCCAACACCGGCCCAAAATGCTTAAGCCCAGTTATTATTACTAGTGTCTAAGTCTCTTATAAACCCAATGACAAACCAATTCCCATCCGATGTGGGACTATTGGGGTGTCACAAGAACAGTCACCAATTAACAATGCTCCAGACTTGATTTTGGCATTGTTTTGACTCCATTTCGCGCCGAGCAATACTAAAACCCTACAAACTCACTTGGAACTCAGTTTTAACCCTTCCAACATCTTTAGAATGTCGAATGGATTTTGTCCAAACATCTCTCTAGCGTACTTTGGTCAATTTGACTAAAGTTCAGTATATTACATTCTCGACCCCTTAAAATTAGTTTCATCTGCGAAACTAAACACATACTTTAACTCGTCGACTCGAATATGTGAGGATACATCTTTCGCATTGTTTCCTCAAGCTCCCATGTGGCTTCACTCAGCGGATAATTGCCCCACTGGACTTTAACATATGGAATTGTGCGACTTCGCAATTTTCTTTCTTCTCTATTGAGAATGCATATCGGATACTCTTCATAAGTCATATCCTCGCGCAACTCCACCGGTTCATACTCTAGCACATGAGTCGAATTGCGGATATATTTGCGAAGATTTGACACATGAAATACGTTATGAACTCCTTCAAGCGTCGATGGTAATGCAAGCTTGTATGCTACCGCACCGACCTGCTCCAAAATCTCAAACGGTCCAACATACTAGGGACTTAGCTTCCCGCGGACCCCAAATCGCTTCACACCTCGCATAAGTGATACCTTAAAAAACACGAGGTCTCCAACCGCGAACTCTTAAATCCTTTCTACGCTTATCGGCATAGCTCTTTTGCCGAGATTGCATTGTCGCAAGTCGTTGGCGGGCAAGGCAAACTTTCTCTTCCGCCTCCCGCACTACATCGGGACCAAGAGCAACTCTTTCGCCCACATCGCTCCAATGAATAGGAGAACGACACTTCTTTCCATAAAGGGCCTCAAATGGCGCCATCGCGATGCTCTCTTGATAGCTATTATTATACGCGAACTCCGCCATTGGCAAGTAATCGTGCTATCCACCCTTATAATCAAGTACACACGCCGAAGCTGTCACGCCCCGAGGCCGGCAGGGCCTTCCCCAAAGCGTGCCCAGACCCGCCATATGTCAACACATACAAGGCGTCTACCAAAAACAGCGAAATTAAAACGGTACAATAGGCTAAACTATAGATATCAGAGCAACATACAGCTAGCCCTATCAACAAGTAGAGAATAGGAAGGCTAAGAAAATAAAGGAACTAACAACATAACCAAACACAAAAAGGTTAACACAATATCTGTCTCAAAATATGGTGGTCTCTCTATATACAGGTACAACTATCAACCTCTCTAACAAAAGATATAGAGAAGTAACCACCTATCGACGTATCCTCTCCCAAAATCGCTAGCCCAAGGCAACACCCTTGCCGCGGTCCCGAGCCTCCCCCGATGCAGAAGGCGCTGAAGGTAAACAGAAACAGAGGGCGTGAGAACTATAATTTATAGTTCTCAGTGGGCAATTACTGACCTGAACCATTGCACCACTAGGCCCAAAGAAAAGAGAATAAGCGATAAATAAACTTGTAGATAAAGTATAAAGAAATGCTACCGAATATGTTACAATAAATATGTTCATAAATAGATGTCATAATCCTCTGTTCCAACATATAATAAAATGTGTTCTATTATAACCACAAGTATACTAAGATGTAATTAAAGAACTATCAAGTATACTATATAACTCAAGTAATGCCCTAAGCATGTCCACAAGATCCAACTACTAAGTCCTATCTAGTAGTGATCGTCCATTAACATTGTTAATATTCAAAGTCCATTCTCTTTTGGGATCTACACAAGGTAATCCCGCTTGTGCCACCTAAGTGTCGTGGTAGCCCCAACATCCCCCGTAAGGAATGAGTCTAACCAATTCGGCCCCATAGGTTTCTCTATACTGCACGAGCGAACGAATCGCAAAGGCCAACTCCGGAGTGCCGGCTTGTAGGGAGCGACCCTCACAAGCATGTGCGAAAGAGCACAAATGGCAACAAGCAAGTCCAAGTCTCAAGTATCCAAACCTCATGTCTCAACATGGAAATAACAACTAGCAACCCTAAGGTCTAGTTCAAATACTCTCATGACACTAGATAATCTATGTCAAAGTTCAATATGAGCCTTATGCCACTTGATGACATTAGCTAACTAATCCACATGTAGATGCCAAGTCTAATGCCGCTTTATGACATTAGCTTTTCTCCTATGTCATGCATAGTTTCTATGTCCAATATTACCAAATTACATGTCACTTTCACTAAGTCTATGTGACGCACTGAACTTTAACAAATAGCAAGGTTCGAGTGTTCGAGGAGATTTTCGAGCTTTTCCACTGATTGTGGAGGGTCGTAGACGGTGTTCCGACCTCTGAAGCGAAAATCTGGAGTTTTTAACTAAGTCCCGTGTGGGAGGTCCACTGGGACCGGACATCCCTTGGATGTCCGGACAACCCAGAGGGCTTCGCGGCTGGTGGCCGTGGCATCCGGACATCCCCATGGATGTCCGGATCCCGTGGGTGGTGGGTTGCGGGAGGATGGCCCAGGACCGGATAATGCCTCCCAGGACCGGACATAGCACCCTGAAACTGCCCAGTTCGAGCAGTTGCACATGTTGCAATGTTGAGGGGCTATGCTGGATATTGTTACATTATACAGCCTATATGGCTCTTCCCCTCACCTTTTCCCTCACTTCACACACTCTTTCATTTCCTCTTGCATCCTAGAGAGAGAAGGAGAAGGAGAAGGAGAAGGAGAAGGAGAAGAAGGAGTGGAGGAGATCTTGAGCTTGCTTGTGGACCTTGGAGCATCTTCTTCCTCAACATCCTCACCTTGGGAGGTTGGGGCTTGGACTTGGAGGTTGCTTGTGGAAGGATCATCACATCTTGAGGGATTTGATCCTTGTTGGAGAGCATCTTAGAGGTATGGAACCATTCTACTCCTCTAGATTAAGCTTTTGGAGCTTTTGCTTGTAGAAACCCTAGATTTTGAGATTGGGACTTCATTTTTGGGATTTTTATTCTAAGGCTTTTAGAACCTAATTGATGGGTTTAGAACCTTTGTTTAGGTTGCCTTGGAGTGGATCAAGCATCCATTTGAAGCTTGGAGTAGGATTTCTACTCTTGTGGTGAGTTTTCCCCACTCTTTGTATAGAAGTTTAAAGTTTGAGCTCAAGACTCATCCCTTGAGGTTGTAACACCTAGAATTTGCTTTGTAGGGTACTAGGAGTAAGAATCGAAGCTTCGTTAGCGGTTCGGAGCGACGCTTGGAGCGACGGTGGGTTTGGCCTCACCTAGCACAATGAGAAATGCTCATTGGTGCTTATTTGCTTATGGTTAAATGGAAATTAGTATATTTTCATGATATATGATTTATTTGTGAATTTTAGAATGCTTAAAACATATCTCTTATGTATAATGCAATTTTGACCTCTATGTGGTAGGGACTAGTCAAGCTGGTGTAATGCATGTTGTAGCATTCTAATAGAAGTTTGAGAACATGTTAGGCTTAGTGAAAGTGACATGTAATATGGTAATATTGGACTTAAAACTTTGCATGACATAGGAGAAAAGCTAATGTCATAAAGCAGCATTAGACTTGGCATCTACTTGTGGATTAGTGAGCTAATGTCATCAAGCGGCATTAGGCTCATATTGAACTTTGACATAGAATATCTAGTGTCATGGGAGCATTTAAACTAGACCTTAGGGTTGCTAGTTGCTATTTTCATGTTGAGACATGAGGGTTGGATACTTGAGACTTGGACTTGCTTGTTGCCATTTGTGCTCTTTCACACATGCTTATGAGGGTCGCTCCCTACAAGCCGGCACTCCGGAGTTGGTCTTTGCGATTCGTTCGCTCGTGCTGTATAGAGAAACCTATGGGGCCGAATTGGTTAGACTCAATCCTTACGGGGGATGTTGGGGCTACCACGACACTTAGGTGGCACAAGCAGGATTACCTTGTGTAGATCCCAAATGAGAATGGACTTTGTATATTAACAATGTTAAATGACTATCACTACTAGATAGGACTTAGTAGTTGGATCTTGTGGACATGCTTAGGGCATTACTTGAGTTATATAGTATACTTGATAGTTCTTTAATTACATCTTAGTATACTTGTGGTTATAATAGAACATATTTTATTATGTGTTGGAACAGAGGATTATGACATCTATTTATGAACATGTTTATTGTAACATATTCGGTAGCATTTCTTTATGCTTTTATTACAAGTTTACTTGTACTTGCTTCCTCTCTTTTCTTTGGCCCTAGTGGTGCAATGGGTCAGGTCAGTAATTGCCCACTGGGAACTATAAATTATAGTTCTCACGCCCTCTGTTTCTGTTTACTTTCAGTGCCTTCTGCATCGGAGGAGGCTCGGGACCGCGACAAGAGTGTTGCCTCGGGCTAGCGACTTTGGGAGAGGATACGTCGATAGGTGGTTACTTCTCTAATTTCTTTGGTTTAGAGAGGATGTGGGTTGTACCCGTGTATAGAGAAACCACCATATTTTGAGACAGATATTGTTTTAACCTTATGTGTTTTGGTTACGTTGTTAGTTCCTTTATATTCATAGTTCTCCTACTTCTCTACTTGTTGATAGGACTAGCTGTATGTGGCTCTGATATTCTATTTATAGCCTGTTATTGTTTTAATTCCGCTGTTTTAGTTAGACGCCTCGTATGTGTTGACATATGGCGGGTCTGGGCACGCTTTGGGGAAGGTCCTGCCGACAAGATGTGCGAATGAAACACCTGGAGAGACCCTTACTGTAGCAGGCGGTTTTTACCCGTGATGGTTGAGGGAGCAGAGCGAGAGTGGCTCATGGATCGCCCCAACGAGTTCAACAGGTGTAATCCCAGGATCTTCGATGGAGAGACGGACGACCACTGGATCGTGTTAAGGATTTATCTAAGTTGGCGAGTTTTGTGTATTTGTAAGGAGTTTTGGAGACTTCGATGAAGATCAAGTCAAAGGATTGCTATTCAAGATCAAAAGCTGTGTTGGATGAAGTTCGATAACTCAGGTATGGACGAGAACACTTAGTGGTGTATTTTAAGTTATTTTTAGAAGACATCAGATCTAATAAAACTATGTTTTGAACTTAACTGATTCTATATATTGTGTATACTGGTTGGGACGACCGGTCCCCACACTGAGAAGACCGGTCCCAGAGAGCTCTTTCTGCGCAACTTTACACAGAGGACCGGTCTCCTCATCCGGAAGACCGGTTCCAGAGAGACTTCTCTGCGCAGCCTTGCACAGAGGACCGGTCTCCTTATCTAGAGGACCGGTCCCAGAGGCTAGAAATTCGTATGTCGCTGAATGAGACCGGTCCCCAGTCATGTGAGACCGGTCCCTCGGTGATCAATCTGTTATTACGCAAGGGAGGACCGGTCTCTAACTTGGAGGACCGGTCCCGCGATACGAAATCTGTTATAAAGATTTTATCTGTTATATCTAAATCTATCTAGATGCTTTCTAAAGATATAAATATGATATGAGGGGTCATAGAAAAAAAAAAAGGGAAGACGTAGAGAGATATAATGTGAAAAACCCTAGAAAGCTTGTGATGTTTTTCTTCGCCTAATAGTTTTTGAAATCAAGCTTTTTAGGTTTCGATCATTGATACGATTCTCTGAAAAAGAGTTTAATCTTCTTGAGAATCGTTTTAATGATCAATATCTAGGGTTTTCGCTCCTCATCTCATATGTGCTTTCTAAGTTAATAAAATCACCACAAAGATGTTTTAAGAGATTCGAACTTCGGAGGAAGTTTGGCGCGTGGACTTCGCGTGAAGACCGTGGATTCGGTGGGCGTTTCGTGGATTCGAGACGTGGATGCTGTAAGGATTCGCAGTGGGATCGATAGAAGGATTTTCATCGATCGAGGACCAACGGAGACGATCTACAACGAGGATTCGGTAAAATCGAGTTGTATTTAGGATTAAATCTCATGTACTTGATTTTTCTATAGTGGATTGTTTTGCGTGATCGGTCCTGTGGGTTTTTCTCTCCGGCTTGGCGTTTTCCCACGTTCAATCTCAGTGTTTGATTTTATTTTCCGCTTTTATTAATTTTTAAGCATTGAGATTGTTTGTGTTTGCCGTTTACACCTATTCACCCCCCTCTAGGTGTTATTTACCTTTTAGATCTTAGGGCTTCATATCTCACAATTGGTATCAGAGCGGGTATAGGTTGTAATCTATGGCGAGGGTGGTAACATTAATCGACCTCCGCTCTTTGATGGCACTAATTACGCTTCTTGGAAAGTTCGTATGAGTGCGTTCCTTTTTGCCGTCGACGAGCGTGTTTGGCAATCAATTGAATTTGGATGGAAACATCCAACTGAGGTTGTCGAAAATGTTAGCGGCCCTAAACCTAGAAATAAGTGGACGAAGGATGAAAATGACCTATCATCGTTTAACGGGAAGGGTATCAATGCTTTATTCAATTCTTTAAATCAAACCGAATTTTCTCGTGTCTCGGCGTGTCAAACCGCCAAGGAGATATGGGATACTTTACAAGTTACACACGAGGGTACAAGCTTGGTAAAAGTTCAAAAATTGCAAATGCTTACGAGTAAATTTGATTCTATTCGTATGGAAGAACATGAAACTTTTACCGAGTATTATACTCGTTTGCAAGATATAGTTAATACGTGTGCTAACTTGGGAGAAAAGATTTCTGAATCTAAAGTTGTTCGAAAAATTTTAAGAACTCTTCCGAACGTTTCGTCCAAAGGTTGCGGCCATAGAAACGGTAAAACATCCGGATGAAATTAAAGTAGAAGAATTAGTCGGTGCACTTCAAACTTATGAAATGACTTTTCCTACTAATTCATCTTCTTCCAAGTTGTCTTCTAAGTCTACAGGTATGGCTTTGAAATCGACAAAAGGAGACGACTTGACATCTTCATCGGATTCGGATGACGACGTGACATTGGAGGAATTCGAAAAGCAACTGGCTCTATTAACAAGGAAGTTTCGTCGAAACTTTAGGAAGAGACAATATTCAAAACCAAACTTCTCAAAGTCGAATAAATCAAAAGGGAGTTTTCTTTCTTCCTCTTCATCTTCAAAATCTAAAAATTCTGAGAATTACTCTAAGGACATAACAAAAGAAAAGAAGAATAATGAAGGTCAAATTCAATGCTATAAGTGCAGAGGATTTGGTCATATTGCATCAGATTGTCCCAATAAGAAGTCTTTGAAAAAGAAAGCGATGCAAGCCATTACTTGGGATGATTCTTCTGAGGAGTCACCCTCAAGTGATGAGGATGTGAATGCAACTGCACTTATTGCTTATGATTCTTCTTTTGTGTGTCTATCATCTACTGATTCTATTTCTATGACTCACTTGCATGATCAATCCGCTTCGGAGAATTCTTTGGACGAAGAGTCGGATATAGATGAGATAGCCGCGGCATATCACCAATTGATCGCTGAGTCGAAGAAGATGGCAAAGCTTAACAAGAAGTTGAGAAGAAGGATCATCGATTTAGAAGAAGAAAATTCGAGATGGGGCACATCGACAAAGGATTTGGAACAAGAAAAGGATGGCTTGTCAAGAGCATACAACTCCCTGCTAGAGAAAATCTCCGTGCTTGAGAAGGAAAAAGAATCATATGGAGAAAATATGAAATACCTCAACAAGCAACTTACGGAGACAAAAGAAGCTAATATGGAATTCACCAAGACAATCATTCAACTAAAGTCGGACATGGAAAAGTTTTCCTCTGGAACTACAAAACTCGACAAGATGTTAGGAATTGGTCAAACTAACAAGTTTGGTCTTGGATATGAACGGACGTATGTGGAACAAGTAAACAAGCAAGTGAGCGAGATCCATAACAAACCAAGGCCTAAGGCTCAAGGTAATCTTTTTCGTGCTATTAATCCTTTTGCTAACAAAGTTTGTCATTTCTGTGGAGTTCTAGGACATGTGAAGAAACGTTGTACACAAAAGAAGAGCTCCGGGGCAAACACGAACCGAGGAATCCAAGCTAGGTCTAGGAAGGAAAGTCCAAAATTGATGTCAAAGCAAGCATGGAAACCGAAATCGGTTGAGCCACATAAGAAGAAAACACAATTCGTCGACAAGCTACATAAGACGCATTCAAGCCAACCGACGCATCCTAAAACTCTCAAGGTTTGGGTGCGCAAAGGTGAACTCTTCCCATGCCTTGTCATTCACACCTCACTTCATGCTTATGATACTACTTCTTGGTATCTTGATAGTGGTTGTTCACGTCATATGACCGGTGATAAAAACTGCTTTGATTCTTTGAATAAAATTTCCGAAGGACTTGTCGTTTCGGAGATGGCGGTCATCTAAAATTATTGGCAAAGGAACAGAGACTATCTCAGGTGGCCCTACTTTGAATGACGTATGTTATGTTGAGGGGCTTAGATCAAATCTCATAAGCATAAGTCAATAGTGTGATGACGGGTACTCTGTGAATTTTTACGCAAAAGAATGTTAAATGTCTTTGCATAATGATGACTCTCTTTTTTAAAGGGTGTGAGATCACAGAATGATTGTTATATTGTTCCATGCTCTTCAAGTGAACAGTGTAACCTGGCAACTTTAGATATTGAAACTCTTTGGCATGAACGTCTAGGTCACATGAACTTTAAGGAACTATCCAAGATAACGAAAAAGGAAGTTGTTAGAGGTGTACCTAAGATAGAGTATAAAGAGAACGTTGTTTGTGAAGGTGTCAATTTGGGAAAACAAAGTAGATCCTCCCATAAGAGTTTGAATCACTAAGGAACATCTAAACCTCTTGAACTTCTCCATATGGACTTAATGGGCCCCACTAGGATTCAAAGAAATGGGGAAAACGTTATATCTTGCTTGTAGTTGATGATTTTACACGTTTTGCTTGGTGTGCATTTACGAGAGAAAAAGTGATACTTTTGATTCTTTTTCTGAACTCTGTCTTCGTCTTATGAATGAACGTAATGAAAATATTATACGCATCAGAAGTGATCAAGGAGGAGAATTTATAAACTCAAAATTTGTTGACTTTTGTGTTTCAAAAGGAATTAAACATGAATTCTCCGCTCCTTATACTCCACAACAAAATGGAGTCGTTGAACGAAAAAACCGGGTTGTTCAAGAAATGGCACGTGTTATGCTTCATAGTAAGAAAATTGCACTACATTTTTGGGCCGAAGCAGTTAACACGGCGGTCTATGTGATTAACCGTATTTATACACGCCCGGGTACTTTAAATACTCCTTATGAATTGTGGAATGGTAGAACACCAAATGTAAAATACTTTCGTATCTTTGGGAGTAGATGCTTTATCCTTCGGGATCGTGAGAATCTTGGAAAATTTGACTCTCGAAGTTACGAAGGAATTTTTCTTGGGTACTCTACTACTAGTCGGGCTTATCGTGCGTATAATATAAAAACTAAGACGGTGATAGAATCAAGTAATATAAGAGTAGACGAAGCTTTTGCTGCAAATTCTTCTATGAATGATACTACTTCTACTACTTTGATTGTTAATGATGATGATGATGATTCTCCATTTATCTTGCCTGTGAACAATGAAAATTTTGTCATTGATGATCCCATTCAAACTGAAACTGTTGCTCCTCATGAGTCATCGGAACCTCTTACTATTACTGAATTGACCCCTGTGAAAGATCACCCTCTGTCTAATGTGATTGGAGACCCTCTTACTGGTGTACGAACTAGGAGACAAATACAGTGTGAGTTTGCATGTTACATATCCCTAGTTGAGCCAAAACATATTGGCGAAGCTCTTCTTGATGAATTTTGGATAAATGCTATGCAAGAAGAACTTGGTCAATTCATTCGAAATGATGTATGGGAATTAGTGTCATTTTCCGAGCAACAACATATAATTGGTACAAAATGGATTTTTAAAAATAAGAAAAATGAAGATGGTACCATTATTCGAAACAAAGCAAGACTTGTTGCTCAGGGATATTCACAAATTGAAGGGATTGATTTTGATGAATCCTTCGCTCCGGTTGCTCGTCTAGAATCCATTCGTATTATGTTTGCAATTGCTTGTCATTTTAAAATAACTCTTTTTCAAATGGATGTCAAAAGTGCATTTTTAAATGGACTTTTAAAAGAGGAAGTTTTCGTAGAACAACCAAAAGGGTTTATAGATTCAAAATTTCCCGATCATGTTTTTCGCCTGAAAAAGGCACTTTATGGACTTAAACAAGCACCGCGAGCATGGTACGAACGTTTATCAAATTTTCTTTTAAATAAAGGCTACAATCGAGGGGGAGCGGATAGAACTCTTTTTGTAAAACATACGAAAAATGATTTTATTATGGCTCAAATTTATGTGGATGATATTGTTTTTGGCGCAACTAGAGATAAGGATGCCACTGAATTTGCAAATTTGATGACTAGTGAATTTGAGATGTCAATGATGGGGGAGCTTACTTATTTTCTTGGGTTGCAAGTTAAACAATGTAGAGATGGAATTCATCTATGTCAATCCAAGTATGCGAAAGAGTTGGTTAAGAAATTTGGATTGGATAGTACAAAAGCTTTTGATACTCCAATGGGTACTAGTAACAAAGGACTCGGATTAAATTCTGAAGGACAGAGTGTTGATGAAAAACAGTACCGAAGCATAATTGGGAGTTTACTCTATTTGACTGAGTAGACCGGAGATTGCTTTTAGTGTTGGAGTTTGTGCCCGATATCAAGTTGATCCGAAAGAGACTCAGTTAAAAGCAGTTAAGAGAATAATTCGGTATGTTAAAGGGACGTCGAACATGGTATGGTATCCAAAGGGAACGTCTTTAGAATTATTAGGATACTCGGATGCGAGATTGGGCAGTTCTGCGGATGATCGAAAGAGTACGAGCGGAGCATGTTTTTATACGAGTCCTTTGTTTGGTTGCTTGGCACGGTAAGAAAGCAGCGCATTGCACTCTCATTCTTGAGGCGAGTACATTACGGCGTTGCTCAACTCAATTATTGTGGATGAAAAGTTTATTGAGTGACTTACGAATTCCCTCCACCACCTTGACAATTCTTTGTGATAACACAAGTGCTATTAAAATTTCTAAAAACCCTGTGTTACATTCTCGTACAAAACACATTGAACTTCGATATCATTTTTTAAGAGAACTAGTTGATTCAAATATTCTTCAACTTGAATACATTTCAACTGATGATCAACTAGCAGATATTTTAACAAAGCCTTTGGATCAAAAACGATTCCTACATTTACGAAAAGCAATTGGTATGAATCTTATAGTCTAGATTTATTCTATGGGCCATAGTTTGTGCATTTTAGTGTGTTTCATTGCATTTTTTTTTTTAAAAAAAAAATTGTGATATCCGTGATGTGATTATAATTGTTTCTTGAAAGAAATTTGATTTAGTCAAGTTTGTTTTTATATTCATCTGATGTCTTATTTGTTGATCGCCTTGACGGATTAAATTTGTCTTGAGTATATGGCGTTAAAATCAATACATTTTTTTTGATCTTAAAAACAATGTGATTAGCTTGTTTGACTATAAGTCTCGATATGAATATTGATTTTCCATTTCCTTGAAATCATCATAGTATCGTTAAATTGGAGGTTGCACTTTCTTAGGGGGAGTTATTCCTGCGGTTATATCCATGAAAGGATGTGGAAAGAGTTACATCCTTTATGGGAGTGTGAAAACTACCACCAACAAAAGATGTGGAAAGAGTTACATCCCTCGCGGGAGTGTGAAAACTACCACCACATGTAGGAAAGAGCTACCACCCCGGTCGTCCGGTAAGTGTGTGAAGCTACCACATGAGTAACTTTTTGTGGAAAAGGTTAAATATCTATATATGTATTTCAATATTTCAGTGATATACGGTGGATAGTGCGAAGTCTAGTCGAGGAGTGCTTCTAATAAAGATGCTCAAAGAGCCAATTCTTCCTGATTTTGTGCTTAATTCAATTTGAACATATTATTTTGATTTTAAATTTTTTTTTGACTATCTTATTCTTACTCTTGGCAAAATATGATGGCAAGCAAATATGTTCTATTTTCAGCTCTTATTTGATGTGTGGACTTTTATACATTACTCATCTTAAATTTGTTCTCAATAGGAGATTTGACAAAATTTTGACGTCTTATTCTATATAAAAATAAAATTTGACTTCCTGGAATTTCTTTCATGAAAATCCTTGTTTAAAATCATGGGGGTATCACAAAATTTTTCATTTTTATTTTTGAACATTTCCTGTGATTTCGTGGCTCTGGGACCGGTCCCGCGCCTTGGGAGACCGGTCCCGCCGCCCGACCCTATAAAGGAGACACATAGGGTTCGGTCTTTTCTTGTGTTTCAAAAACTTTGGAACTTTCTCTCTCTACGCTTTGTGATCCCCAGGAGCCGAGTGATCATATCTTTGGTTCGATTTCATCGATTCTTCGGTAAGAACCCTAGATTTTGGTTCTTTTATCTATATTTTCGTTTTTCTAGGGTTTTTCGGGGTCTTTATGCATAGCGGTCAGGATTTTTGCTTGTTTTGTTCTTGAAATCATGGATAGAGAGGATTTTTTTTTTTTTTTTTTTTGATGGGAATCCTTGTTCTAGTAATGTTCACCCTTGTTTGTGTACTCCTCTCTTTGTTTCTAGCAGTTGGTTTCCATCCTATACATTTTTTTTTTCAGGAATTTCGGCAATTGTTCTTTTTGTATTCTTGGGATCTTAATTCACTTGCTGTGTTCCTTCGAATTTCTTCTTTTTCTTCGTACAAGAAAGAGTTTGAGCTTGTTTCTTTGGATTTCTTCATGTTTCTTTGATTTTTTTTGGTTCACGTTAGGCCTACTTTCATTCGTTTTGGGTGCATCTTGTGCAGGTTTTTGTTTCTAGTCTTCGTGGCCCTAGAATTGTCTAGTTCTATATGCATTCCATACTTCTTTTCACAATGTACCTACGTTTTGCTATCTACGTGGTACGCAGGGATTTTTTTTTTTCACATTGTTCTCGTTGTTGCTAGTTCTTGTGTTCCTCATGGCCGGTGGTGGCAAGGGTCACAAACGCCGTCGTTCTCCTACACCACCGACTCCGCCACCTCCTGCTGATGATGTTGGTAGCGACTATGTCCCTGAGGACGAGGACTCCGGTGAGGAATCTAAGGATTGGGAGAATTTGCCAATTGAAAGATTGACACAAGCTAAGGGCAAAGAAAAAGAAGTACCTGGGAAGAAGAAGAAAGTAACAAAGAAAGCGAAAGGGAAGAAGAAAGTGATAGAGAAGGAGGAAGGACCGAAACATTTATCGGCTACAAAAAAGGGGAAACAGAAAGTGTCGGAGACACCTAAAACTCGGAGTGCTCGAAAGAAACCTACGGGTATCAAGATTACCGAGCCTACCGGTTGTAAACTTCGTGGACACCCAGATGTGTCCTCCTCGGAAAGTTCTGTCCCATTTTACACCGAGGAGCCGATTGACTCTAAGCGGCGATCATTATTTTCAACAAAGCAATGCATTGGTGAACGCTTTGTTGCCGCTGAACATCTATACAAGCATGCGCCCGTACTTGAGTCATTGATTGAAAATGGCGATCTTCACGAAGTCTGTAATGTTCGTGAGAAGACGGTAGTGCGGAATTGAGTTAGTTCGTGAATTCTATATGCGCGCCGGGTCTTTGATCGAATCCGAAGGGGGCCCGTATAGCTTCACGTCACGCGTTCGCGGCTACGATTTCACGGTTACTCCTGACGATATTGCTTCAGTTTTGGAGATGGATGCTAAGACCGATGGGCAAGACTATCTTGACTCCGGCTTCGACTCCGTGAGGGATTGGTTGACGGTGATGAAAGCGCTTACGCTACCGAACACTGAGTCAAATGGTTTAGTAGTGATGTCAAAGGATTTAAAGTTGGAATATCGTTTTTTAAATTTCATAGTGTGCTATAATGTGCTGCCTTTGGTGAACACGAAGGTAGTCCGTTGGGATCGATTGCTATACATGTATCTACTTGGCCATCCGGAAATTGTGCTGAGTCGGAACATTAATCTGAATGTTCCGTTCTTAATTTGGCGTCGCATGGCAAAGGAAATTAAGACTTCGAGTCTCACGGAGCGACTTCCATTTCCGCTTCTCATCATGCGGCTTCTGTGCAAATTCGATGTAGGGCGTTGTAGCTCGTACGAGTTTCCGTTGGGAGTGATTAGCGAGATTACGCTTGCAAAATCTCTTGGTCAACTCGGAGACTCGACGGTCACCTCGTGGGACTTCAAGGCGATGCGAAGTCGATTGAGCCTACATCCTCACGAGTGTTGCTAGTTCTCTGCACTCACGCCTGCTCAGAGCCGTGGTGCTATATTTCAGGCGGTTACGCGTCTCTCTGTGGAGATTGCCGAGTTACGGAGGATGGTCCAAGCTCTATTTGACAAGCTTGGGTGTGCTCTACCTGCTCCCACTTCTCCTCCTCCCACTCCTGGTGCTGGTTCCACCTGAGTGTTGACCCCCCCCTTGGATTTTTTTTTTGGCATTTTGTTGACAAAAAGGGGGAGATGTTACTCAAAGAGAGTTAGTAATAGTAGTAGTCACACACGTTTAGATGATGATGATGAGAGAATGGGGAGATGACATTTACTTTTGATGTGCTTACTTGTAATATACTTAACTCACTTGCTTACTTTTGATACTTGATCTACTTGTACTTGACTTACTTCATGTCTACACTAAACTTGTACTTAACTCACTTGATGATCACTTGACTTACTTTTATTCTTGGATTACTTTTGATGTAATGCATGTCTTGATGAGTTCATTAAGAATCTTTGCAGGCACCTTCAAGACTTCAAAACTCCTCGTCAAGAATAAGTCATAGAGTTTGTTTTAAGGTTGTGAAAGTGTATTTTTCTCTTGGTTCTTTCATGTGAAGGGATGTTGTTTGGTGATTTTCAACGGTCCCTTAACTTTTTCTAGCTTTTCTCCTCTATTTTTTTTTGGGTTATGTTTTGTCACAAAACCGCCAAAGGGGGAGATTGTTAAGGATTTATCTAAGTTGGCGAGTTTTGTGTATTTGTAAGGAGTTTTGGAGACTTCGATGAAGATCAAGTCAAAGGATTGCTATTCAAGCACAAAAGCAGTGTTGGATGGAGCACGATAACTCAGGTCTGGACGAGAACACTTAGTGGTGTATTTTAAGTTATTTTTAGAAGACATCGGATCTAATAAAACTATGTTTTGAACTTAAGCGATTCTATATATTGTGTACATGGTTGGGACGACCGGTCCCCACACCGAGAAGACCGGTCCCGAGAGAGCTCTTTCTGCGCAACTTTACACGAGAGGACCGGTCTCCTCATCGGAAGACCGGTTCCAGAGAGACTTCTCTGCGACCTTACCTGAGAGGACCGGTCTCCTTATCTAGAGGACCGGTCCCGAGAGGCTAGAAATTCGTATGTCGTTGAATGAGACCGGTCCCAGTCATGTGAGGCCAGGTCCCTCGGTGATCAATCTGTTATTACGCAAGGGAGGACCGGTCTCTAACTTGGAGGACCGGTCCCGCGATACGAAATCTGTTATAAAGATTTTATCTGTTATATCTAAATCTATCTAGATGCTTTCTAAAGATATAAATATGATATGAGGGGTCATAGAAAAAAAAAGGGAAGACGTAGAGAGATATAATGTGAAAAACCCTAGAAAGCTTGTGATGTTTTTCTTCGCCTAATAGTTTTTGAAATCAAGCTTTTTAGGTTTCGATCATTGATACGATTCTCTGAAAAAGAGTTTAATCTTCTTGAGAATCGTTTTAATGATCAATATCTAGGGTTTTCGCTCCTCATCTCATATGTGCTTTCTAAGTTAATAAAATCACCACAAAGATGTTTTAAGAGATTCGAACTTCGGAGGAAGTTTGGCGCGTGGACTTCGCGTGAAGACCGTGGATTCGGTGGGCGTTTCGTGGATTCGAGACGTGGATGCTGTAAGGATTTGCAGTGGGATCGATAGAAGGATTTTCATCGATCGAGGACCAACGGAGACGATCTACAACGAGGATTCGGTAAAATCGAGTTGTATTTAGGATTAAATCTCATGTACTTGATTTTTCTATAGTGGATTGTTTTGCGTGATCGGTCCTGTGGGTTTTTCTCTCTGGCTTGGAGTTTTCCCACGTTAAATCTCAGTGTTTGATTTTATTTTCCGCTTTTATTATTTTTAAGCATTGAGATTCGCTGTTTTTGCCGTTTACACCTATTCACCCCCCTCTAGGTGTTATTTACCTTTTAGATCTTAGGGCTTCATATCTCACAGATCGTAGGGAAGTGGTCGATGTAGATGGAGGAACTACTTCCGCGACACACTCGTGGAGTAGAGAGGCAGAGTTTGGCTCGCCGTTCACCACCTGGACGATGAGGTCTATAGCTGGTGGTTGGATATTCAGGATAACACCAACGCTGACATTGTGGCGGTCACTTGAAGGAGGTTCAAGGAACTCCTATTGGAGCATTACTTCCCTGACAGTGTTAAGAGAAAGTCGAAGCAGGATCTGTGTGGCATGCTCCAAGGGAACCAGACTGTGGCCGAGTGCGAGAGGGAGTTCCCTCGGCTCCCACAGTGCGTGCCGTTGTGGTGCGAGACAGCGAAGACTTCGGCCGTTGATCTTTCGGTTGGCGCAACCTTCCAATTTTCAGACTTACCGAGATGTAGTAAACCGCGCGCCCATCGTGGAGGGCGGTGCGGCGTATGTACAGGAACGTCGAGAAAGCTTAGACAAAGGATTTGGGCTAGAGGCCCGCGGCTGAGGGTGAGAGTCAGACGCACTCTAGGAGGCCGTCGAGATATTCCAGGAGCCGGAGCCGGTCGCGAGGACGTAGCTGTCTGCACGGCGTGGAGGGATCTGATCGTAGCCAGGCTCCGAGCTGCGGGACCTGCAATGGTCGTTGTTACCCACGGCAGGTGCTATTCGTGTGGCTAAGAGGGCCACTACCCGTCGGACTGCTTGAGGAGTCTAGTTCCAGTGCAACCTTCAGCATCAGCACCAGTTCTACCGGGTCCCTACCAGGGGACGCCTTTAGCTCGCTATCAGGCCGGGAGGCCACGTGTTTAGAGACAGACGGAGGGGTCATAGCAGACCCCGAGCGGGCGCGTGTATACGGCTCAGACCGCGGAGGCGACGGCAGCCGAGACGGTGGCTACAGGTATTGGTTCGTTCTTTGGTCTTTGAATGTGCATTGTTTGATGCCGGTGCATTGCACCTATCTTTCTATCGGCTATTTGCCGAGTTGTATGGGCATCATGTTAGTTCGCTTTTTGCGATGAGATTTGGCCCTTGATTGAGGCGGTTAGTTTGCGGGTTGTGGGTAGCCTTTTGTGCTATGCCATATAGATTTCACGATGATTGCATTAGTTGCATCCCTGGATCGGCTGTTTGCCGGATGGTGCTCAGGGACAAGCGTACTGGACCACTTGTGGTTGTAGGGCACAGGCTCTTTCGGCGAGCGCGATCATTGCGTGTGTGGCGGCCGTACCTTACAGTAGAGGCGAGTTTTGGTCAGGACGGAGGTCCGAGCTTAGACCCTAGAGCGTGGGAATACCACGTGTGGGATCGTGAGATCGAGGATACACCGAGTGTGTAGTGAACCAGCCCGAGGGTTTGTTTGTTTGGATCTTCCTTCGGTGTAAGAAGGATGATCGGGTGTGTCGTTTTGAACACCCCACCTTGTGAGAAGATTTTGCGTGCCAACAAATGGATTGGCCTTCTTGGTATGGAATTTGAGAGGTACCGTGTACCTTGGGTTTTGCGAGCTGACTTGACTCGCCTTGGGAATTTGAGCACGAAATAGTGCATGTTGAGGATTTATTCCGCTGGTTGCGATGACTACCTCCATCACCTAAAACTGGGTAAGTATTGGAGAGGATTTGGGGTCTAACTGGCCATTACCTTCGGTTGATCGAGAATCCTTAGAATGAAGGATATCCTTGGAGTGGTTGTTGTTCTCCTGACGGAGTCACGAAACGTGAGCTCGAGTGGCGGGGAGATCTTTGCATCTAGTGTTTCGCTTCGTGAGAAACACCCTCTATTGATGTGGGACCTGTAGGGTCGTTTCGACTGTATGTCGGCCATCGTGATCTAAATTGAATCACGAATAGGCATTTGCTCGGTTGTAGAGGCTCGTTGACCGTTTCAATTAGCTATGAGTTATTGGTGTACTCGATTGAAGCGTAATACAATCGGAGTAATACCATTTTTTGTTGGAGTTTGAGGTTGTACCTCAAGCGAATGTTGATACTTGGTTGGGACATCGCGAGGATTACCGTGATGTTGCCGAAGCTTGTAGTACTCTACCAGCGTTAGGGACTTGCGGAATGATAATTCCAAACCCTCCGGATGGATTGGCGGAACCGGTCGTGAATGGCCATGGGTATTCCGATGAAGATCTGCGTGGATCGACTGCGGGAGCGGACTGAGGTGAGTGATGTAAGAACTCTCACTATCGGATCGAGTGGTTGGGAAAGTTCGAGAGGGAATGTACCAAGTTACTGAGTTCCCCTTGATCTGATGTTGCACATGGAAATAAGTTCCTTGCAAATGAGACTGCGTGGAAGAGTAGTTGAGTTCGACGTTCAGGTTGATAGTCACTTCTTGGTAACATTGATAGAGAGTTATTATTAGATTGTAAATGGAACCCTCTCTATCACTTAAGTTGAGCTCAGTGACTATAGATACCTGGGGTATTCAATGCTAAGGAAAGCATTGTGGAGAAGAATTTCGAATGGTTCTTCTTGAGCGCTTGAGTAGTTAGTGCTGTGAGACCCTCTACCGAAGATTAGCCCTCGGTGTAGGCTTATGAAGAGTTTTACTTGAGGCATCAAGTTGAGACTAAGGGAATGACCTTAGTAGATTGAGGAAGTCACAGAGTTTTGGTTCTTAACCATACTTATAGAAGAGAATCAGTGGGTACCGCCCCAGTGGTGGAGTTGAGACTGCGGTGGAGGCACTGGGGTGCAGTGCCGATTGGTGAATCGAGTAATCACCTTTGGAGACTAAGTTGGACGATTCGGCGATTTCCGCTACAATCGGAAGAGATGATTTATATTTGAATAGTGATTATGAGGCTGTTCAAGCCAAGCATGTATAAAATGGTAGCCATGTGGAATTACACCATGCTTAATTATGGATTGGAGTTGCACTCAGTCGTGCAATCCTTTGACGAGATCTGACTTTGAGTTGAGTAAGCATCGTTGGGATTCGAGCCAACGATCAGTTATGGTACCGCCTCTCCTTAGTGAGCATTCCGAGGGAGTGTAGATGGATCAGGCAACGGGTATGAACCCCGGGTTCTTGCTATGAGCGGTATTGTTGAATCCGCCTCAGAGAGTTATACGAGAGAATTCCAATTGTACGAATAAATTGAAGCAGAGCTAGGCTTTGATCTCGACCAAGATGAGGAAAGTGAGAACTGGAATTCAGCTGTTGGGAATACCTGGTTTTGGCGATGACCAACCGAATAGCTTGTTGAACAAGCGCAATTAGAGAAGGAACTCCCCGGAGAAGACTTGAGTTCGAAGAGCTTTAGTGGATTGACTTGAGGTGGGCCCAATCCCGAGAGTCTACAAGATGCTTTGGACAAGCGTTTAGACTTCAGTACTGCTTTCCACCTTCGGAGTGACGGGCAGTCGGAGCGTACTATCTAGACCTTAGAAGACATGCTCCGAGTATGTGTGATCGACTTCCAGGGAGATTGATCGCTGCAGCTACCGATGGCCGAGTTTGCTTATAACAATAGTTATCAAGCAAGCATCAAGATGGTGCCATTCGAAGCACTTTATGGACGAAAATGTAGATCGTCACTTCATTGGAGTGAAGTTGGCGAGAGATTGGCTTTAAGCCCAGATGTGCTCCATGAAGCAGAGGACAAGGTTCGCATTGCTAGGGAGCGGTTGTTGACAGCCCAGAGTAGGCAAAAGAGCTATGCTGACACACGTCGACGAGACTTGGAGTTTCAGATCGGGGATCATGTCTTTTTGAAAGTCTCGCCGACCACGGGAGTCAGGAGATTTGGGATTCGGGGTAAGTTGAGCCCCCGTTTCATTGGACCGTATGAGATTCTTGAGCGCATGGGCCCGGTAGCGTATAGACTTGCTCTACCGCCGAACCTATCGGGTGTACACAACGTGTTCCATGTATCGGTCCTTCGGAAGTATATACATGATCCAGCTCATGTTTTGGATGCTACACCATTGGAGCTGAGAGAGGATTTGAGCTTCGAGGAGCAACCAGTGAGGATATTGGCTCGCGAGGTGAAGAAGCTGAGGAACCGGGAGCTTTCGTATGTGAAAGTCCTATGGAGCAACCACGAAGAGCGAAAGGCCACGTGGGAGCTTGAGAGTGCGCTTCGAGAGCGCTATCCCCATCTCTTTCAGATGGAGTCATGTGGTATGACTTTAATTTCGAGTTTCGCGGACGAAACCTCTTTTTAGGAGGGGTGAATGTGACGCACTAAACTTTAACAAATAGCAAGGTTCGAGTGTTCGAGGAGATTTTCGAGCTTTTCCACTGATTGTGGAGGGTCGTAGACGGTGTTCCGACCTCTGAAGCGAAAATCTGGAGTTTTTGACTAAGTCCCGTGTGGGAGGTCCACTGGGACCGGACATCCCTTGGATGTCCGGACAACCCAGAGGGCTGCGCGGCTGGTGGCCGTGGCATCCGGACATCCCCATGGATGTCCGGATCCCGTGGGTGGTGGGTTGCGGGAGGATGGCCCAGGACCGGACAATGCCTCCTAGGACCAAACATAGGACCCCGAAACTGCCCAGTTCGAGCAGTTGCACAGGTTGCAATGTTGAGGGGCTATGCTAGATATTGTTACATTATACAGCCTATATGGCTCTTCCCCTCACCTTTTCCCTCACTTCACACACTCTTTCATTTCCTCTTGCATCCTAGAGAGAGAAGGAGAAGGAGAAGGAGAAGGAGAAGAAGGAGTGGAGGAGATCTTGAGCTTGCTTGTGGACCTTGGAGCATCTTCTTCCTCAACATCCTCACCTTGGGAGCTTGGGGCTTGGACTTGGAGGTTTCTTGTGGAAGGATCATCACATCTTGAGGGATTTGATCCTTATTGGAGAGCTTCTTAGAGGTATGGAACCATTCTACTCCTCTAGATTAAGCTTTTGGAGCTTTTGCTTTTAGAAACCCTAGATTTTGAGATTGGGGCTTCATTTTGGGGATTTTTATTCTAAGGATTTTAGAACCTAATTGATGGGTTTAGAACCTTTGTTTAGGTTGCCTTGGAGTGGATCAAGCTTCCATTTGAAGCTTGGAGCAGGATTTCTACTCTTGTGGTGAGTTTTCCTCACTCTTTGTATAGAAGTTTAAAGTTTGAGCTCAAGACTCATCCCTTGAGGTTGTAACTCCTAGGATTTGCTTTGTAGGGTACTAGGAGTAAGAATCGAAGCTTCGTTAGCGGTTCGGAGCGACGCTTGGAGCGACGGTGGGTTTGGCCTCACCTAGCACAATGAGAAATGCTCATTGGTGCTTATTTGCTTATGGTTAAATGGAAATTAGTACATTTTCATGATATATGATTTATTTGTGAATTTTGGAATGCTTAAAACATATCTCTTATGTATAATGCAATTTTGACCTCTATGTGGTAGAGACTAGTCAAGCTGGTGTAATGCATGTTGTAGCATTCTAATAGAAGTTTGAGAACATGTTAGGCTTAGTGAAAGTGACATGTAATATGGTAATATTGGACTTAAAACTATGCATGACATAGGAGAAAAGCTAATGTCATAAAGCAGCATTAGACTTGGCATCTACTTGTGGATTAGTGAGCTAATGTCATCAAGCGGCATTAGGCTCATATTGAACTTTGACATAGAATATCTAGTGTCATGGGAGCATTTAAACTAGACCTTAGGGTTGCTAGTTGCTATTTTCATGTTGAGACATGAGGGTTGGATACTTGAGACTTGGACTTGCTTGTTGCCAATTGTGCTCTTTCGCACATGCTTGTGAGGGTCGCTCCTGGCGGCACTCCGAGTTGGCCTTTGCGATTCGTTCGCTCGTCTTTGTATAGAGAAACCTATGGGGCCGAATTGGTTAGACTCATTCCTTACGGGGGATGTTGGGGCTACCACGACACTTAGGTGGCACAAGCGGGATTACCTTGTGTAGATCCCAAATGAGAATGGACTTTGTATATTAACAATGTTAAATGACTATCACTACTAGATAGGACTTAGTAGTTGGATCTTGTGGACATGCTTAGGGCATTACTTGAGTTATATAGTATACTTGATAGTTCTTTAATTACATCTTAGTATACTTGTGGTTATAATAGAACATATTTTATTATGTGTTGGAACAGAGGATTACGACATCTATTTATGAACATGTTTATTGTAACATATTCGGTAGCATTTCTTTATGCTTTTATTACAAGTTTACTTGTACTTGCTTCCTCTCTTTTCTTTGGGCCTAGTGGTGCAATGAGTCAGGTCAGTAATTGCCCACTGGGAACTATAAATTATAGTTCTCACGCCCTCTGTTTCTGTTTACTTTCAGCGCCTTCTGCATCGGAGGAGGCTCGGGACCGCGACGAGAGTGTTGCCTCGGGCTAGCGACTTTGGGAGAGGATACGTCGATAGGTGGTTACTTCTCTAATTTCTTTGGTTTAGAGAGGATGTGGGTTGTACCCGTGTATAGAGAAACCACCATATTTTGAGACAGATATTGTTTTAACCTTATGTGTTTTGGTTACGTTGTTAGTTCCTTTATATTCATAGTTCTCCTACTTCTCTACTTGTTGATAGGACTAGCTGTATGTGGCTATGATATTCTAGTTATAGCCTGTTATTGTTTTAATTCCGCTGTTTTAGTTAGACGCCTCGTATGTGTTGACATATGGCGGGTCTGGGCACGCTTTGGGGAAGGTCCTGCCGACCTCGGGGCGTGACAGTCTAACATGCTCTCAAACTTCTATTAGAATGCTACAACATGCATTACACCAGCTTGACTAGTCTCTACCACATAGAGGTCAAAATTGCATTATACATAAGAGATATGTTTTAAGCATTCTAAAATTCACAAATAAATCATATATCATGAAAATGTACTAATTTACATTTAACCATAAGCAAATAAGCACCAATGAGCATTTCTCATTGTGCTAGGTGAGGCCAAACCCACCGTCGCTCCAAGCGTCGCTCCGAACCGCTAACGAAGCTTTGATTCTTACTCCTAGTACCCTACAAAGCAAATCCTAGGAGTTACAACCTCAAGAGATGAGTCTTGAGCTCAAACTTTAAACTTCTATACAAAGAGTAAGGAAAACTCACCCCAATGTAGAAACTCTAATCCAAGCTTCAAATGAAAGCTTGATCCACTCCAAGGCAACCTAAACCAAGGTTCTAAACCCATCAATTCGGTTCTAAAAGCCTTAGAATAACAATCCCCAAAATGAAGCCCTAATCTCAAAATCTAGGGTTTCTACAAGCAAAAGCTCCAAAAGCTTAATCTAGAGGAGTAGAATGGTTCCAAACCTCTTAGAAGCTCTCAAACAAGGATCAAATCCCTCAAGGGGTGATGATCCTTCCACAAGTAATCTCCAAGTCCAAGCTCCAAGCTCCCAAGGTGAGGATGTTGAGGATGAAGATGCTCCAAGGTCCACAAGCAAGCTCTAGATCTCCTCCACTCCTTCTTCTCCCTCTCCTTCTCCTTCTCCTTCTCCTTCTCTCTCTAGGATGCAAGAGGAAGTGGAAGAGTGTGTGAAGTGAGGGAATAGGTGAGGGAAAGAGCCATATAGGCTGCATAAAGTGACAATATCCAGCTTAGCCCCTCAACATTGCAACCTGTGCAACTGCTCGAACTGGGCAGTTTCGGGGTCCTATGTCCGGTCCTGGGCCATCGTCCCGCAACCTACTACCCACGGGATCCGGACTTCCATGGGGATGTCCGGATGCCATGGCCACCAGCTGCGCAGCCCTCGGGGTTGTCCGGACATCCAAGGGATGTCCGGTCCCAGTGGACCTCCCACACGGGACTTAGCCAAAAACTCCAGATTTTCGCTTCGAAGGTCGGAACACCGTCTACGACCCTCCACAACCAGTGGAAAAGCTCGAAAATCTCCTCGAACACTCGAACCTTGCTATTTGCGAAAGTTCAGTGCGTCACAGAAGCATATCCTCAAGAATTTGTATTGTTCTCTCTGATTGGCCATTACTTTGAGGATAAAATGCCGTGCTAAAGTCGAGCCATATGCCCAAAGCGTCTTGCAAGCTCTTCTAAAAATAAGATGTGAACCTAGGGTCTCGATCCAATACAATATACACCGGAACGTACCCTCTGAAGTCTCACAACCACGTCGAGATATACTTGAGCTAACTTGTCTCCCGACCACGTGGTGTGGATCGGCAAAAAGTGTGTCGATTTCGTCAATCGGTCCACAATTACCCAAATTGCATCGTGTCCGCTTTGAAATCACGGCAAACCAGTCACAAAATCCATTGCGATATCTTCCCATTTTCGAATGGGTATAGGTAAACTTTGTAATTTCTCCGCCGGAAACTGGCGCTCCGGTTTTACTTGTTGGCATATAAGGCACTACTCCACGAACTCCCCAATATCTCTTTTCATGTCTGGCCACCAATAATGCATCTTCAAGTCCTTACACATTTTAGTGCCGCCCGGGTGTATACTATACGAAGATCGATGCGCTTCTTGCAGAATCGCCTTTCGAATGTCCTCGTCTTTAGGAACACACCAACTATTTCGGAATCGAAGTGCGCCATCGGTCTCAATGCCAAAATCATCGGCACTACCGCTCTCAACTTCACCCCACATCTTTTGGAGATATGCATCGAAAGCTTGTTGCTCTATGATCTTCTCCAACAAGGTCGGTTGCACAACCAACGCGGCAAAGCTAGCCGGCACTCTCGGCGCTACTATTTCAAGACCAAACCGTTGCATCTCTTTTTGCAACAACGGTTGGGGTGTGATTGTCGTAGCCAAGTTTTCCACCGATTTTCTACTTAGAGCATCGGCCACGACGTTTGCTTTCCCAGGATGGTATAGAATAGTGACATCATAGTCCTTTAGCAACTCCAACCACCGCCGTTGTCGCATATTCAATTCCTTTTGGGTGAACAGGTATTTGAGACTCTTGTGATCCGTGTAAATCTCATAATGCTCACCGTACAAGTAATGCCTCCACAACTTTAGCGCGAATATCACCGCGGCTAGCTCAAGATCATGAATCGGATAGTTCTTTTCATAATTCTTCAATTGGCGCGAACCATATGCGATGACTCGCCCATTTTGCATCAAAACACATCCGAGACCAATATACGAGGCATCACTGTACACTACAAAACTCTCCCCCGGCGTCGGTAGAGCAAGCACCGGGGTCGATGTCAACCTTTCCTTTAACTCCTAGAAGCTTCGATTGCAATTGTCGCTCCAAACATACTTCACCCCTTTTTGTGTGAGGCGCGTTAGCGGAGCGGTTATTCTAGCAAACCCCTCCACGAACTGCCGATAGTATCCCGCAAGTCAAAGAAAATTGCGGCCCTTTGCTTCACTTGTCGGGCAAGGCTAATCTTTAATTGCCTCAACTTTCTTCGGATCCACTGAGACGCCACACCCGGATATCACATGGCCTAAGAAAGTGACTTCCGACAGCCAAAAGTCACATTTCTTCAATTTGGCATAAAGCTTCTCTTTTTGGAGTATTTTCAACACGGTCCTCAAATGTTCCTCGTGTTCGTCCTCACTCCGTGAATAAACCAACACGTCGTCAATGAATACCACAACGCACCGATCCAACAATGGTCGAAAGACTCGATTCATCAAGTCCATAAAAGCTGTCGGGGCATTAGTAAGCCCAAACAGCATTACCGTGAACTCGTAGTGGCCATACCGCGTACAATTCGCCGTTTTGTGCACATCCTTGGGCCTGATCTTCAACTGATGATACCCCGATTGAAGATCAATTTTCGAATATACCTGCAACCCTTGCAACTGATCGAACAAATCATCTATCCTCGGCAACGGGTACTTGTACTTGATTGTCACTTTGTTCAACTCGCGATAATCCATGCAGAGTCGAAGTGTGCCATCCTTTTTCTTTACAAATAGCACCGGAGCTCCCCACGGTGACACGTTCGACCTCACAAAGTCTTTATCTAGCAAGTCTTGTAATTGTGCTTTTAGCTCCACTAACTCTGCCGGTGCCATTCTATACGGAGCCTTTGAAATTGGCGCCGCCTCGAAAACCAAGTCAATGACGAACTTGATTTCCCGGTCCGGTGACAATCCCGGTAATTCCGCCGAAAACATATCCAAAAATTCGCATGCTGCCCGAATACTCCCAAGTTCCGGGTGCCCTTTTTGAGCTTCTACCATTGTCACCAAATAGGCCACACATCCACCTTTAATCATTTTCTCGCCCTCGCCGCTGATACGGACGCCGCGAAGCATGAGCTTTTGCATGCTCGATACACTAACTCCTCTTGATTAGGCTCATGAAATGTGATCACCTTGCTCTCACAATCAATAATATATTGCATAGTACTTGGAGAGCCAATCGATCCCTAAGATTATATCGAAGCCCCACATTTGGCTTAGCACTAGCAAATCAGCCGGCATAATCCAATTACCAATCTAAACTGGGGAAACGGACACTCCTCATGAACACTAAATGAATGCTCTGGTGCATTTACCCACAAATAATCCGGGCAATGCAATGCTTCAATGCCATGAGTTCGAGCAAATGATGCGCCAATGAATGAATGAGATGCGCATGTATCAAACAAAGTTCTCGCTCTAGTACCGTTAATTAAAATAATACCAGCCATGACACCATTTGGTACTAGATGCTCCTCCACATGAGTAGCAAAAATCCGCCCACTAAGTGCTCAAGATCCCTCCGGCTGACGCGATGCTGATGCGCACTCAGCAGACATAGCCGGTGGCAACCCCACAAGCTGTCTCGGGGTAAAAGGAACTCATGCCGCCGTCGGTGCAGCCAACTCGGGCACTCCCGGGCCATATGCCCTGCTTAGGCTCACTTGTAGCACTTTCCCTTGCGTTGCGGACAAGCCGACAGTCGGTGCTCACCGGCGCAAATAACGCATCGAGAAAGCCTCCAACTCTTTGATTGCTGTCGGGGATATCGAGAGGGTTTCTTAGCATTTGGCAAGCCTCCAGCACCACCTGCCGCCCGCTTCTTTCCTTTGTCTCTTACTTGGCCATGGACTTGCACTCCTCTCGCGCGTAGGCGTTGCCATGCTCCACCCTCTGTCACACCCCGGGGTCGGCAGGACCTTCCCCAAGGCGTGCCCAGACCCGCCATATGCCAACACATACAAGGCGTCCAAATAAAAACAGCGGAATTAAAATAACAAAAGGCTATAACTAGAATATCAGAGCCACAACAACTAATGCTAAAGAACAAGTAGAGAGAAATAAAGAACTATATCAAGTACAACTAGAGGCATAAATAAAACAAGGCTAATAGTATCATTCTCAAAATACATAAAAGTGGTGGTCTCTATACAAGGTACACTCTCCATCTCTCACAAAATAAGAAGAGAAATGGTAGACCACCTATGCACGCGTCCTCTCCAATAGTCGCTAGCCCGAGGCAATACTCTTGCCACGGTCTAAGGAAAATGCTACATTACTCATGTTCCAAATCCGTTATAAATAAACTTGTAAATAAAGCATAAGGAAAATGCTACATTACTCATGTTCCAAATCCGTTACAATAAGTCTAAGTTCTAACATATAAGCATGATATGTTTTACTTTAACCAACACGTATGCTAAAATATAATTAAAGCATTATCAAGTATACTATACATTCGAGCAAAGTTCACATAATCCAACTACTAAGCCCTATCTAGTAGTGATTGTCATTTAGTATGTTGAATGTCCAAGTGCAATTCTCTTTCACTAGGATGTACCCACAGTAATCCAACTTGTGCCACCTAAGTACCGTGGTAGCCCCAACATCCCCTGCAAGGAATGAGTCTGTCCCAACGGTCCCGTAGGTTTCTCAACACCGCACGCGCGAACGAATCGCAAAGGCCAACTCCGGAGTGCCGGCTTGTAGGGAGCGACCCTCACAAGTATGTGCGAAAGAGCACAAATGGTAACAAGTATACTCAAGTCCCAAGTCCAACTTCATGTCTCAACATGGCAATAGTAACTAGCAACCCTACGGTCTAGTTCAAATATTCTCATGACACTAGATTATCTATGTCAAGTTCATTCCCGAGCCTAATGCCGCTTGATGACATTAGCTCACTATTCTACAAATAGATGCCAAGTCTAATGCCGCTTTATGACATTAGCTTTTCCCCTATGTCATGCATAGTTCTAAATCCAATAATACCTCATTACATGTCCATTTTATCGAATACAACATGTTCACATATTACAAATAGAATGCTACTACATGCATTGTCAACATAGCTAGTCTCTACTACATAGAGTTTCAAAATGTATTGTACATAAGGCATATGTTTTAAGCACTCTAAAATTCACAAATAAATCATACAACATAGAAATGAAGAGCTTTCTAATTAACCATACTCCAATGAGAATATTTTTCCTATTTACATAAGTGAGGCCAAACCCACCAATAATCCTCGCACGCTCCGGGTCGCCAACCCCGACACTTTTCAGACTCCTTGTACCCTAGAAAGGTCACACAAGAAGTTTCAAAGTCAACGGGCGAGCCCACGACTCAAACTGCGAGTAACAGAATCGGAGAACAGGGAGAAATTCACCTATGAGTGAAATCTTTCCCGAAGCTTCAAATGGAAGCTAGATCCCCTCTAAGGCAACCTAGGTAAAGATTCTAAACCACATAAATAGGTTCAAAAGCCTTAGAAATTATACAACTCCAAAAACACAGAGAAAAGGGTAAAACTCACCTCTAAGGTGGAAATCTCTTTAAAGATCTCAAAAGCAAGCTAGGATCTCCTCAAACCAACCTAAAGGAAGGTTCTAAACTCATCAATTAGCCTCTAGAAGCATCAATTCAAAAAGCCCCAAAACTAAACCCTAACATCAACTTCTAGGGTTTCATCTAGTAGAAGGCTTCAAAACTTAAATCCAAAGGAGAAGAGTTGATGCTTACCTTCCAAGAGCTCCAAAACCAAGTCCACAATCCTCTAGAAGTGGTGGTCCACCTCCAAAAGAGTTCCAAGATCAAGCTCCAAGTCTCTGCCAAGAAGACAAAGGCTCTAGGAGGCGAAAAGGAGAAAGGTAGATAGATTAATCTCCTAAAAACCACCATAAAATCCAAGAGAGGTAGTGTGAGAAACTCCCTACCTCAAATCCCTGATGTGAAGAGCTCAAAAGAAGCCCTAGGGGGCTGGGGGGCTCAAATGGAAGCAACAAAATGCCATCTAGTCCCTGCAGTTTCGGATTTTTAAAAACTGCCAGCTTGTACCGGTACAAATCAAATTTGTACCTAAGATAAACCTCGCGAAATGCCCAAACCGAGCCTCGGTTGTCTAAGTCGCCCATCTATACCGGTATAAATCTTGGTCTGTACCGGTATAGCCATCATTTTGTACCGGTATAGACACCATTTTGTACCGGTATAAAGGCATAAAAATCCCAACCCGAGAGCGACCTAAAACCTAGCTTTTTGGACTTTAGTGCTTGGAATTCATCCACCAACCTCGGTACTCGTGCCATAGGTCGGAACACAGTCAACGACCCTCCAGAAAATCTGGAAAAGCTCAAATCTCACATCCACACTCGAACCTTGCTATTTGCACAAGTTCAGTGCGTCACATTCACCCCTCCTAAAAAGGGGTTTCGTCCGCGAAACTCAAAATTAAAGTCATACCTCAAGACTCCAGCTCTCGAAGCGCACTCTCCAGCTCCCACGTGGCCTCCCGCTCCTCATGGTTGCTCCAAAGGACTTTCACATAAGAAAGCTCCCGGTTCCTTAGCTTCTTCACCTCGCGAGCCAATATCCGCACTGGTTGCTCCTCGAAGCTCAAATCCTCTCTCAGCTCCAATGGTGTAACATCCAAAACATGAGCTGGATCATGTATATACTTCCGAAGGACCGATACATGGAATACGTTGTGTACACCCGATAGGTTCGGCGGTAGAGCGAGTCTATACGCTACCGGGCCCACACGCTCCAAAATCTCATACGGTCCAATAAATCGGGGGCTCAACTTACCCCGAATCCCGAATCTCCTGACTCCTCTGGTCGGCGAGACTTTCAAAAAGACATGGTCTCCAATCTGAAACTCCAAATCTCGTCGACGCCGGTCGGCGTAGCTCCTCTGCCTACTCTGCGCTGTCAACAACCGCTCCCTAGCAATGCGAACCTTGTCCTCTGCTTCCTGGAGCACATCTGGGCCTAAAGCCAAACTCTCACCAACTTCACTCCAATGAAGTGGCGATCTACACTTCCGTCCATAGAGTGCCTCATATGGCGCCATCTTGATGCTTGCTTGATAACTATTGTTATAAGCAAACTCTGCCATCGGTAGATGCTGCGACCATCCTCTCTGGAAGTCTATCACGCAGGCTCGAAGCATATCCTCGAGTGTCTGTATAGTACGCTCTGATCGCCCGTCACTCCGAGGGTGGAAAGCGATCTTGAAATCCGCCGAGTACCCAAGGCGTCCCGCAGACTCCTCCAAAAGTGTGACACAAAACGTGTGTCCCTGTCCAATACAATCGAGGTAGGTACTCCGTGTAGTCGCACAATCTCATCCAAGTAAACCTGTGCGAGTCTCTCTCCAGTCCATGTAGTATGGATAGGTATGAAATGCGCCGATTTCGTCAACCTATCCACGATCACCCAAATAGCGTCATGCCCGGCCTGAGAGCGAGGCAATCCCATCACAAAGTCCATGGTAATCTTCTCCCATTTCCACACTGGAATCGGTAAGCTCTGCAATTTCCCCGCGGGAACTCTATGCTCAGCTTTCACTTGTTGGCAAGTTAGACAACGAGCTACAAACTCGCCAACATCCTTTTTCATCCCGGGCCACCAATAAAGCAACTTCAAGTCCTGGTACATCTTGGTGCCTCCCGGATGTATAGCATAAGGTGCACGGTGTGCTTCTAGAAGAATCTCATCTTTAAGTGTCGGTTCCGCCGGTACACAAATCCGCCCACGGAACCTCATCAAGTCACCACCATCAACGCTAAAATCACCGGTGCAACCATCAACCAATTTCGCTCTAACCTTTTGCAACTCCACATCAAGAGTTTGCTTTTCCTTTATCCTTTCCAATAAGGTAGGTTGCACCACCAAAGTCATCAACCTCATAGGTGTGTCAGGAGTCACCACCTCCAACTCTAACCGCTTCATCTGCTCGATCAACGACGGTTGAGTAACTATCATCATCGCTAAGTTTTCCGTCGATTTCCTACTTAGCGCATCAGCCACCACGTTAGCCTTGCCTAGGTGGTAAAGTATCGTCAAATCATAATCCTTGAGGAGCTCCAACCATCTGCGCTGCCTCAAGTTCAACTCCTTCTGAGTGAACAGATACTTTAAACTCTTGTGATCCGTATACACTTCACACCGCTCGCCATAAAGATAGTGGCGCCATAGCTTCAATGCGAACACTACAGCCGCCAACTCCAAATCGTGAGTAGGATAATTCCTTTCATACTCCTTCAGTTGGCGAGAAGCATACGCGATCACCCTTCCATTCTGCATCAACACGCAACCCAATCCATTAAAGGAGGTATCACTATAAATCACATACCCTGCTCCAATACGTCGTCAATGAAGACCACGACGCATCGGTCCAATAGCGGATGGAAAACACGATTCATTAAGTCCATGAATGCCGCCGGGGCATTAGTAAGCCCGAATGGCATTACTGTGAACTCATAATGGCCATACCGCGTACGGTACGCCGTTTTGTGCACATCCTTGGGCCGTATCTTCAATTGATGATACCCCGACTGTAGGTCTACCTTCGAATACACCTTTGACCCTTTCAACTGATCGAACAAGTCATCGATCCTCGGCAATGGATACTTGTTCTTCACCGTGACCTTGTTCAACTCGCGATAATCCACGCAGAGTCGAAGTGTGCCATCTTTCTTCTTGACGAAAAGCACAGGAGCTCCCCACGGAGACACGCTCGGCCTCACAAAGCCTTTATCGAGCAAGTCTTCCAACTGTGCTTTAAGCTCCTTTAGCTCCACCGGTGCCATCCTATACGGAGCCTTCGAAACTGGCGCCGCCCCGGGAATCAAATCGATAACGAATTCCACTTCCCGGTCTGGTGGCAATCCCGGTAACTCCGTCGGAAACACGTCCGGGTACTCGCACACCACCCGAATGCCCTCAAGGTCTGGGTGCTCCTTCCGGTCATCTACGATGGTCGCCAAATAGGCTTTACAACCACCCTTTATCATCTTCCTTGCCCTAACCGTGGATATGGTCGCTGCAAAACGTGCACCCTTACACGCTCGGTACACCATTTCTGCTTGATTAGGCTCACAGAAAGTGATCACCTTACTTTCGCAATCGATGACCGCATAATACTTGGAAAGCCAATCAAGCCCCAAGATTACATCGAATGACCACATCTGGGGTAGTACTAGCATATCGATCGGCATGACCCAATCGCCTACCCGAACTGGACACGCCGGACACTCGTCATAGACTTTATACGTATGTCCGGGAGATTTAATATCCTAACCTTCTTCATCATGTATAATTTCTATGTCATGAGTTCTAGCGAACGATGCACCTATGAATGAATGCGATGCACCTGTATCGAAAATAGCTTGAGCTCTAGTACCATTGATAGAGACAATACCTGCCACGATGTCGTCGGGAGTTGGAACCTGCTCCTCCACCTGAGTGGCGAAAACCCGTCCACTCGGTGCTCTCGACGCCTCCGGCTGACGCGATGACGATGAGCGTCCAGCCGCCATAGGTGGTGACAGTCCCATCAGCTGCCTCGGCGTAGAAGGAGTTGATGCTGCTGACGGTGCAGAAGATCCCCAGCTCGGGCACTCTCGAATCATGTGCCCAGGCTGACCGCACTTGTAGCACTTCCTTCTCGCGCGAGCATGTCGCCGGCTGATGGTTGCCGCCGCAGATAACACAACGGAAGGGTCTCCCGCCCTTCTGCTGCTGTCGGGGATACCGAGGGGGTTTCTTAGCGTTTGGCCGGCCCCCGGCACCACCCGCCGCTCGCTTCTTGCCTTTCTCTTTACTCTCCGCCATGGCCTCGCGCTCCTCCCGCGCATAGGCGCTGCCGTGCTCCGCAGATAGAGCCCGGTCGAAGACCTCCGCAAAGGTCGTGAGGTGGAAAAGTTGCACCGCCTCATAAATCCTCGGCCGAAGTCCTCGCAAGAACCAATCGGCCCGATCCCGCCGTCACGTACAACATCCGGACACAATCTATGATGTGGGAGAACTCTAGCTCATAGTCCGCCGCGCAGCGGTCTCCCCGCCTCAACTTGCGAAATTTCTCGTGCATCTTCCGCTTCACGGAGTCGGGAAGTAGTTCGAAAATACCGCTCTCTTGAACTCCTCCCACAACATTGGCGGTAGATCGGGTGACCGATCCCGCTTAACCCGCTTCCACCACGCCTTTGCCGCCTTGTCTAGGCAATGGGTGGCGAAGTGTACTTTGTCCTTCTCCGGGGTGTTGAAGTCCTCGAAGATTGTTTGCATGGAGTCGACCCACGACTCCACGACCGCCGGTTCCACCACTCCTCCCTCGAAGATAGGTGGCTTGAACTTCATGAACTTAATGAGCGCCGCCAATGCGCGCTCCCGTTCCTCGTCGTTCGCCGCACTACTCGGGTCTGAAGTCCCCGATCCGGCCTGAATCGCCGTAACTGGTACGGCCGCAACTGGATCCGCCGCCGCCGCACCATCGACTACGGTCGGCATCCTAGCAGGCGGTGTAGGGTGCTCACCGCTCGCGCGCCGTCCGTCGCCGCTGCTCCAATGTCTCCTGGAGCCGTCAAATCTGCTCGCCTTGAGCCCTTACGGACTCAGCTTGTTACCGCACTACGCCAATAAGCGCGGCCATCTGCTCCTCAAGCCCCCCGCCGCTACCGGCTGCGGGTTGCACAGGAGCCGCACTCGGTTCCTCAGGCATCGACCTTGTTCGGGGTCGACCACGAGGTGCCATTGCTTCCTGAAATGAAGCAACTCACGTTAATACTCAAACACGTACTCGGATATACCCAATCCGGCGAAAGCAAATAAGCGCATTCATTAACATTCCATAGTATCATGTCGTCGGCCGCCGATCACAACACAAGGAATAGAAAACAAATAGCAAATTAAAGTTAGTCTCTAATCATCTTAGAGACATACGACATGAACCCAATCACATGCTTTCGCTATACTTGTTCACGTCACTCACGTTTCCTTAGGTCCTTAGGTTCTTTCCAATCCTATGGCCCCTAGGTCCATCCTAAGCTTTCACCTTTTTGGCTTTATACCCGCTCTGATACCATTTTATCTGTCACGCCCGAGCCCGATCCATTTGGCTTCGAGCGCATGAAATGTACGCTGACGGACAGCTTCCCCTATCCGACCAAGGCTCAACAAGCACAGATAGAGTATAAAATTTTGCACTTGCGGAAGCATACACAAAGGCTTGCACGAAGACAAGCAACAGCCAAAAGTGAAAGTACTATTAACACATACAAGTAACATGATTAATTGCAATCACATACATGTATAATTCTTACAACCTTGCATTCTATAAAAGACTACCATTCATTACAATCTTTTCATCATTTCTTTTTACATCCCATAGTCTTCAAAGATAAAGCTTAATTACATTTGATATGAGCATCTACCATCATCAAATACAAAAGATGATACAAACGGGTAATGCAACTATAACAAAAGTAAAGTAATCGGGCGGTCTCTACCTAGGGCGCGATGCCCTTCCCGCGATCGTCGACCGGCTCACTCGGTCCCGGCTCTGTGGAAATAGTGGGGTGAGAACTACAACAAAGTTCCCAGTGGGTTCGGCAACCAACCACGCCGACTTTCCCACTAGGTCTAATTCAAGCGTAATAGAAAGAAAGGTAAGATAATAACCAACTAACAAATGCAACTAATACGCTTGAAAGTAACGATAAAATGCTCAAACTGTAACGCATGCAAGATCATAAGTTCAATACCCAATCTCTTGGCTAACCCGTGGGTTTCGCCCTCAACAAGACTCAACCAAACTCAAAATCGCATAGTATACCGGGGAGGCTCAATATCGACCCGTTGGGACCGTCCTTAGGGAAACTCATTCCCTGGAAAACTCATTCCAGTGGTGACCAACTCCGGAGCGCACCGCTCGAGGGGGAGCTACCACCCCCGAGCAAGGACTATATGGTGAGTACGATCAATCCTTAACTTTAAGGATTCCAAATCTCAATCTATTCCTTGCCTTCAAGGAGAACTTATATTCATATGACCCTTAACTCTAAGGTTGTTGTCATAATGTCAATCTCATGACTATACTAGTGTTATATACACTACTTGTTCTTGTCCTTGTTCTTTAATGCCACACATGTTGTCTAAGTATTCTAGACTCATCTTTGTCACATTCTCTAAGTACATGTCCAATGTCACATTCACTTGTCAATTACACCAAGTTCTAGTTCTTGTTCTTTAGCATGCATACATAGGGTTCTCATTCTTAGCATATGTTCTCATACAATTATATCTCATGCATTTGAACTCACAGATTGCAATATAACTCATAAATTACCCTACTATGCATTATGCTCAACATATATAGAATGCTCAAAAGTGACACTTAGACATAGAAAGAATTTCGGTGTCCTTGGAATGCACCACCCACCTTCTAAAATTATGGATGGGTTGCCCGTCAAGTTTCGTAGCTAACCGAGGCCTATTTTGCAATCTGCGCAGTTATCAGATTTTACGTCAGGCTAGCTTATATAGCAACTCATAAATATGCTTTTCGATTAATAAAACGGAGTTGTCCCATGTGTCGGGGATACCCCCAATTAGGTTTCTACAAGGTCAATTTGACCCTAGAACCTCCATGGCAAAAAGCCCCAAATTTGGTTGCTCTACCAAACCCTATGTGAGACCCTAGGTTTTGATCTCTAAAGCAAGCAATGGGAAGCTTGTTACACCTCTTAGAGTTCATCTAGAACAATCTAAACCACTTTTAGAGCCTCTACTAGAAACCCTAATGATCCACCATGAGAGGACCTTGAGCTTCCATGGGTTTTCATGGAGCTCAAGCCTCTACTAGTGTAAGGTACTGGACTTCTAAAACTATGAAGTTACGGTGTACCTTTGGTTGGAAAGCCATTTGGATGGTTTCGGTGAAGTCCGGGAGCTTTCGGGCGTTTTCAATGCATTAGGAGCAAGAACGGAGCCCGAAAGGCAATGTTAGGTCGTGAGCGAAATCCGACGCTTGCGCGGATGAGATAATGATGTGGACATGATTCAAATCATGTGTGGGGAGTCTCGGTGCGATTTCAAGTGAATCGGAGACCCACAAGTCCAAAAGTGAGTTAGAACGGAGAGGAAATGGAACCCGAAAGGCTACTTTGGGCCGTGAGCAAAATCCGGCACTTGCGCGGATGAAGTGATGATGTGGACATGATCTAAATCATGTTTGGAGAGTCTCGGTTCGATTTGGAACGAATCGGAGGTCAAACGGTCCAAAAGTGAGTTGGAACGGAGAAGAAACGAAAAATGCTGAAATTTGGCTAAGTCCTTAAATGTTGGGCTGAGGAGACCCACTGGGTCCGGACAAGAGAGTCGTCGGACAATGGCCGTCCTGGACAATGGATGATGTCCTGATACGTAGGTCGTCAAATGGGCAAAAGTGGATTTCGTGGGTCCAGGACAATGGGAGTGTCCGGTCTCGGCCTCAAGAAAAATGCCCGATTTGGGCTTTTGAATATTGCAAAGTTGAGGGGTTTGTTTGCAATTATGCGGGGGGTTAAGTGAATAGAGGGTAATAAAACCCTTTCTCTCCCTCTCACTCCCTCAGATCACTCTCTCCCTCTCTCGCTGTTCGACCGAAGCAAGAAGAAGGAGAAGAAGGAAAGAAAGAGAAGAAAGAAAAGAGAGAAGAAGAAGGAAGAAGATGAGGAAGATGATGGAGATCAAGGTGGAGACCTCCATGGCTATCTTCTCCCTCTTCCTCGAGCTCGAAGCAAGCTTGTAGAGGTAAGCTTCTAAGCTCCCTCTCATGGTGGATTTTCGTAGAGGGCATTTTAAACCCTAGAAATGGTTGGGTTAGAACCCCTTGAGGCTAAATGGAAGATCAAGGCGTAAATCTAGGGATTTACGGTAGGTTTTGCATAGATGCAAACCTAGGGTTCGATTTGGGGGTTTTTAGAAATAGATGAGATTGATCTCATTTGACCCCATAGAAACCTAATTGGGGGTGCAACGAACGCGTTGGCGCGCTCGGTTCGGTGATCCGAAGAGCGGTTGCAAAGATATTAATATTTTAATATATTCATACCAGATGTCCGCAGCACGCAAGATAGGAGCCCTAAATTCATGAAAACGGAACTGGGGCATCTTGAAGTCATGAGTTAACGCGGGGAAGTCTCAGATCGAGATTCGGTGGCCGTTCGGTGGGTCGCGCAAGATTCGAGCCGAACCGGGTCACGGGTGCCGCGGGCGGCCGATTGCGAGTGTCGACGAGCAATCGGAGAGCATAACCAAGGTGGGTGCGTTTACCGAAGCGACTAGGTCGCCTGTATGTCTAAGAGTTACTTAACTCCTGTTGATGCATGTTCAATAACGCATAAGAAGAAATGCATGCTAATGATATAAATAATAAATGCTAAGTAGATGCAAATGAACGAATGAGTGAAATGCATGATAGGGTTGATATGGTTAGATGACTCTCCTTGTATGCTTTCTTATCGTGCGGAGCTATGGGCGTCGCATTAGGACATAGGGTGTCCGCTTGCACACTTCCCTTATCGTGCGGCACCATAGGCTTGCATTTGGACATAGGAAGCATCAGGATGAATATTGCGACACTGAACCCTAGAGATGACTTAATTATGTATGAGTACCAAGTAGATAACTTGATGAATGATATGTGCAATGACATAGTGTAAAGAATGTTGCGAGAGCATAAGCTTAGCATAACAGAAACATGCATATGAGTGGATTGATAGACATAAGAGAGCCAAGTAAAGAATGCCAAGTAAAGAATGTGAGTCATGGACTAAATGCACATATAGATCGAGTGGCATCTAACCTAGTGTAAAGAACATAGGTTATAGTAAACCTAGAGTCAATGGACCTAGGAGTGTGGCAACCTAACCTAGTGTAAAGAACATAGGTTATAGTAAACCTAGAGTCAATGGACCTAGGAGTGTGGCAACTTAACCTAGTGTAGCCGAACATAGGTTGAGAATTGAACCTAGAGTTAAGACAACCTAGGTTATGTGACAAGGAATGAACCCTAGAGTCAAGTGGACCTAGGATGTAAAGAACAATGGACCCATTGTCGACTCTTGAGGGTTAAGGCCAACCCTCAAGCAAAGTGGATTCGGAATCCCAGTAATTGTGAGCTCGATAGTTCTGGTTCCGCGGGTGTATGCGGCATGTTCCTCTCCCACCGGAAGAACTTCGAGGATTATGATTGAGCAAGAACAAAGTGAGCGCTAGGGTGTATGCGGCATGTTCCTCTCCCTATCAGGGAATCTTGGCTATGGGTGTATGCGGCATGTTCCTCTCCCATGGCGGATCCTCGACCACGGTGCACGGACCTTCGGGCGGACCGTTGGGCGATGTGGTTCTTGGCTTGCAGCCGAGGTGCAAGTGATGTGGTCCTTCACCTCGAGCTGTGCAAAGTGCGGATTATCCGCTATTGATTGACTCCGTGACCTTAGCTGGTGACCTAGCTCAAGAATAAATTAGGTAGAAAGAACCTTGAGGGCTAGTGATATGTATGGTGAACCTAAGGTAATAGACACCTTAGAAGCAAGTTGGACTTGAGATGGAACCTAGGGTTATAGAAACCTTGGAAGTTGATGACATGAGCTAAGGTAAGTAGAAACCTTAGAGTTGCAATCGGTATGAGTTACGAATAGCTAAATTAATGAATAGCTAAGTAAGAATGAAATGGCTAAAGTACAGAATAGCGGAAAGGTGAAGAAAAGCTAAGAGCTAAAGTAATAATTTGCATGTTGCATTTGTGAGGCATGTTTTTATGTTAGTTGCAAGTTATATATCTATATATGTTTTTGGACTAACATATTTGCTGTGCCTCCTTGGACCTATTGGTCGAGCTGTTCTCTTGGGTGACCGTACCCACGAGAACTATGGACAATAGTTCTCACCCCCGTGTTGTGGTTTTGGGGGTACAGGTATACGCGTGAGCGGCGCAGCAGCAGCGCGAGGCAAGGGCGTAGATCTGTAGATAGCGCCCTACCAGGAGACCAGAGGTAGCAGTACCCTGAGGCCGTCCTAATAGCGGGGACTAGAGGGTAGTGAGCAAAAATGTAACTAACTTGTGAAATGATGTAATAATAAGTAGATTGTATTTGGAAGTCTAATGTAAATTAATCGGCGATGTAAAATGAATGTGGAATGAATGTAATAACATAGGATGTGTTTATGTTGTTTGATACCTAGCTTCCTTATGCAATCGTTGTATGTCGAATACTGTTCCTAGTTGGAACCTTCTTGTAATGGTATCGATTGTGACGCCTTGGACGTACAGGGGAAACTCTGTCCGTTCGGCGGTCTGCCGGCGCGCCGAATCCGACCGAATTGGCGGGCTCGGGGCGTGACAGATTGAGTTGGTATCAGAGCATAAAGTAGTGAATGGGACAATGGTTTAGGTGAACCTAGGAGGCCCTAGGATAGTGAAACCTTAAAGGTTAAGGCTCGTGAGAGACGAGGACTTGTGGTTCGTGGCGAAAGCGATTATGGATTTGGTCGTATTGTATAATCCTCTAAGACGGATATTAGAGGTGGACTTGAGGTGTGGTTATTCTCAACCGAAGGAGTTCATGTTGGGTCGACACAACATGAAACCAGTGATGAGAATGGACGCCTCGTGTGACTTTCGCCCGATTGGCTCTTGAGCGTATTAGTGGTCTCGTGTTCGACCCGAGTTGGTCGAGAACTAATCGAGTTGTCGCGTTTCAGGAAACGATGGCACCGCGTAGGCGATCTTCATCCAGATCGGCGCGGGAGGGAACAAGTGATGTTCCTAAGCAATTCGAGGCGAGTGGAGACCCGGTGCTCCGCGAGCAGATGAGTACGCTTATGGGCGTAGTGCTACGACAGGAGGAGCAGATCAAGGGGCTCCATGAGCTATTGCGCGCCGGTAGGCCGCGCCGTGTGCCGACGGGAATGGCGACGGAGTCGGGGGCAGCAGCTCCTGGTTCTGTGGAAATGGAGGCAGAGAAAGAACGGGCTTTGGCGGCCCTTATGGCCTTCAAAGAGTTTGATCCGCCTGTCTTCGATGGAGAGAATGTCGATCCATGGATCGTGGAGATGTGGATTGACTCTATGGAAACGCTTTTCGAGGAGCTGAACACCTTGGAGCGGGATAAGGTACCCCTAGCTGTGCATTGCTTAAAGCAGTCAGCGAAAGCGTGGTGGAAAGGCATTCGACGAAATCGATCGCCTAGTCTCCCTCCTATAGCGTGGGATGAGTTTGGGGGGTTGGTGTTTTCTACGTACTTCCCCGACACTGAAAAGAGAAAGCTTCAGGACAAGTTCAGGAAGCTGCAACAAGGAGACCGCTCTGTGAGAGAGTACGAGCGGGAATTTTCTCGTATCGTGAATTGTGTCCCGGATGTAGTGCGGGATGACAAGGAAAGGGCCGAATGGTTCCTGCATGGGCTTCGACCGAGGATTTACAAGGAGGTTCAAATCCTTAAGCTCACAACTTTTGCGGAGGTGTTGGACCGAGCATTGTGGGCCGAACATGGCGAGGCTTTCGTGCGTGAGCAGCGCGAATCTCGTGGGCCTGAGCGAGAAGGGGCGAGGCCATCGTTGAGCAATTCGGGTGGTCAATCAAGTTCTAGACACCACTCAAAGTCGTCCTCCGCCCGATCCTCCTCTCGGGTGTGTGATCCGTGGTGACTCCCACCAGCGCGGCGGTGTGCGCCGCGTGACGGAAGGTGTATCCGTTGTGGGCACGGAGCCATATGCGGGATGAGTGCCCGCAAGACGAGAGTCACACCTTGATGTTGGCGACGCGTTCTCTCCTCTCCCGGACAACTGTGGGCGTGCAACCTTTGGCACGGTCCGGGGAACGAGGTGTGGTGATCAAGCAACCGGAGGGTTCGCGGCGAGCGTCAAGCGGATATACCACCCGGTTGCGGAGTCCGCCGCGATGATTTCGGGGCAGGTATGAGTTAATTAGATCAAGCGAGAACTTCTGCATGATTTTAAGTTAATGCACTGCATGCATTCATTGAATGGTCAGTTGCTACTATTGATATATCATTATAGTAGGGACCTAGTGACGGGTGGGAGGAGATACCCGGGCATGCTTGCAGTGTGAAAGCCGAGTGGCACTAGCAAATGGCTAGTTGAGACTCGTGGTAAAAATTAAGTGGTGCGGCGACTCTCAAGGCAACGAGTGGTGGATTGCGAGAGTTAGGCCGTGATACTTGAGGATACCCGAGTAATCCGAATGTTTCGGATGTAGTACCGATAGACCGGCGGTGGAAGTTGAACCGCTGTTGAGAGCATGATCGATTAGTTGCCGAGTACGCGCATGTGAGGCCAAGTGATACCTCGAATTGAGGTGGGCGAGTGGTGCTCGTGTAGTTGGAGTGCATAGGCCGAGTGGCCAGATGCCTGGCATAGTAGAACCACTATTGAGGAAATAGTTGGTTAGCGTTAAATTTGGCCTGTGGGCCTAGCGATACCTCCATGTGGGGTTAGAAAAGTTACTTAGTAGGCAGTGCGTGGGGCGCAGTCCTGCCCCGAAGCTGAGACTTAGCGTAGAACGCTACAGAGGCGTGGAGCGCCCGAGTACAGGTACTCGTAGAGTGCGGTTTCGATTCAGCCAGAGAGTGGATTGGCAGTAGCACTTCAGCATTGCTAAGTGTGAAGCGGGCCATGGATCACTCGTAGGGCTGGTGGCTTGCACTAGGTGCCTAGGAGTCGACGGATTATGTAGCTCTGTAGAGCATGTCGCGTAGGACGACGTTAGCGGGTAGTGCTTGGGACGACCCGTGCCTGGACCATTTGTGGACTGTGGAGCCTGGGCCTTATTGGCAGGTGCACCGTGAGAGGGCAATGCCCGGCACCTATTGGTAGGGCGAGAGTTTTGGTCAGACGTAGTCCGAGCTTGACCCGAGAACGTGGAAATGCCACGTGTTGGATCTTAAGATCGATAATGCACTGAGAGTGCGATGATGACCCAATCCGAGAGTTGAATGTGGTTTGAGGTCTGGTTACTCCTGATTGGAGTGTGTGCGAATTCCCAAGTGAGAATCTCGCCAAAAATGTTAATTGGGTCTACGCTAGTACGAGAAACGCTAAGCGTAGTTGAGGCACGTCTAAGCGATAGGCTGACGTTGGGTTGGTGACTGTTGATCCACCCATAGAGATTGATGAGAGTGATTTGGCCATTAACTCCATTGAAGAGTTGGCTAGGTTCGCGAACGGGGTGTTCGTGTGAGTTAATTGCGGCGACGGAGCCGAATTAAGCGGTGGCAATTGGAAATTGAAGCAAGTGGTCTCTAGGGGACACTTGAGTGATGAAAGCCACGTGAGGATTGAGGATAATGCTCTTTTATGAAGTGGAGTTGGGATGTGCCGAAGTGTGCCATCTCACGATAGAGCAAGATTCGGTTGATGTTGAGGCACTCACCATTAGGCGATGCTCCTAAGATGTTGCTTTGGGCAATGTGGTTGATTGGACCCGAGTGCGCTCAGATAAGACGAGTAAACGCAAGGTGAAGTTCCTTGAAAATTTATTGCGGGTAGTGTTGGAGCGTGAAAAGTCGTTGAATGTCGACTTGCGCTTCCACTAGTGCTCGCAAAGGTGGTAATGCACTTTTGATGTTTTGCTTAGCAAATGTGAGTGAAACTAGCCTCACATTCTACGTGGTGGGCCTTAGAATAATTCCATTTAATGAAAGGCCATTCCGAAATCGAAAAGTGCATTGGAAGTCCCCGGTTACTCGATAAAATGAGTTGGGGTGTGAAATAATGGAAGTGAGTGAGTTTCGGGGACGAAACTCTTTTAAGGAGGAGGATGTAAGGTCTTGGACTTCTAAAACTAAGAAGTTACGGTGTACCTTTGGTTGGAAAGCCATTTGGATGGTTTCGGTGAAGTCCGGGAGCTTTCGGGCGTTTTCAATGCATTAGGAGCAAGAACGGAGCCCGAAAGGCAATGTTAGGTCGTGAGCGAAATCCGACGCTTGCGCGGATGAGATAATGATGTGGACATGATTCAAATCATGTGTGGGGAGTCTCGGTGCGATTTCAAGTGAATCGGAGACCCACAAGTCCAAAAGTGAGTTAGAACGGAGAGGAAATGGAACCCGAAAGGCTACTTTGGGCCGTGAGCAAAATCCGGCACTTGCGCGGATGAAGTGATGATGTGGACATGATCTAAATCATGTTTGGAGAGTCTCGGTTCGATTTGGAACGAATCGGAGGTCAAACGGTCCAAAAGTGAGTTGGAACGGAGAAGAAACGAAAAATGTCAAATTTGGCTAAGTCCTTAAATGTTGGGCTGAGGAGACCCACTGGGTCCGGACAATGGCTGTCCGGACAATGGATGATGTCCGGACACAGTAGGCTGTCAAATGGGCAAAAGTGGATTTCGTGGGTCTTTGTCCAGGACAATGGGAGTCTTTGTCCTGGTCTCGACTCGAAAATGCCCGATTGGGCTAATTTTGAATATTGCAAAGTTGAGGGGTTTGTTTGCAATTATGCAGGGGGTTAAGTGAATAGAGGGTAATAAAACCCTTTCTCTCCCTCTCACTCCCTCAGATCACTCTCTCCCTCTCTCTCTGTTCGACCGAAGCAAGAAGAAGGAGAAGAAGGAAAGAAAGCGAAGAAAGAAAAGAGAGAAGAAGAAGGAAGAAGATGAGGAAGATGATGGAGATCAAGGTGGAGACCTCCATGGCTATCTTCTCCCTCTTCCTCGAGCTCGAAGCAAGCTTGTAGAGGTAAGCTTCTAAGCTCCCTCTCATGGTGGATTTTCGTAGAGGGCATTTTAAACCCTAGAAATGGTTGGGTTAGAACCCCTTGAGGCTAAATGGAAGATCAAGGCGTAAATCTAGGGATTTACGGTAGGTTTTGCATAGATGCAAACCTAGGGTTCGATTTGGGGGTTTTTAGAAATAGATGAGATTGATCTCATTTGACCCCATAGAAACCTAATTGGGGGTGCAACGAACGCGTTGGCGCGCTCGGTTCGGTGATCCGAAGAGCGGTTGCAAAGATATTAATATTTTAATATATTCATACCGTATGTCCGCAAAGACGCAAGATAGGAGCCCTAAATTCATGAAAACGGAACCGGGGCATCTTGAAGTCATGAGTTAACGCGGGGAAGTCTCAGATCGAGATTCGGTGGCCGTTCGGTGGGTCGCGCAAGATTCGAGCCGAACCGGGTCACGGGTGCCGCGGGCGGCCGATTGCGAGTGTCGACGAGCAATCGGAGAGCATAACCAAGGTGGGTGCGTTGACTGAAGCGACTAGGTCGCCTGTATGTCTAAGAGTTACTTAACTCCTGTTGATGCATGTTCAATAACGCATAAGAAGAAATGCATGCTAATGATATAAATAATAAATGCTAAGTAGATGCAAATGAACGAATGAGTGAAATGCATGATAGGGTTGATATGGTTAGATGACTCTCCTTGTATGCTTTCTTATCGTGCGGAGCTATGGGCGTCGCATTAGGACATAGGGTGTCTGCTTGCACACTTCCGTATCGTGCGGCACCAGAGGCTTGCATTTGGACATAGGAAGCATGAGGATGAATATTGCGACACTGAACCCTAGAGATGACTTAATTATGTATGAGTACCAAGTAGATAACTTGATGAATGATATGTGCAATGACATAGTGTAAAGAATGTTGCGAGAGCATAAGCTTAGCATAACAGAAACATGCATATGAGTGGATTGATAGACATAAGAGAGCCAAGTAAAGAATGCCAAGTAAAGAATGTGAGTCATGGACTAAATGCACATATAGATCGAGTGGCATCTAACCTAGTGTAAAGAACATAGGTTATAGTAAACCTAGAGTCAATGGACCTAGGAGTGTGGCAACCTAACCTAGTGTAAAGAACATAGGTTATAGTAAACCTAGAGTCAATGGACCTAGGAGTGTGGCAACTTAACCTAGTGTAGCAGAACATAGGTTGAGAATTGAACCTAGAGTTAAGACAACCTAGGTTATGTGACAAGGAATGAACCCTAGAGTCAAGTGGACCTAGGATGTAAAGAACAATGGACCCATTGGGTCGACTCTTGAGGGTTAAGGCCAACCCTCAAGCAAAGTGGATTCCGGAATCCCAGAAATTGTGTGCTCGATAGTTCTGGTTCCGCGGGTGTATGCGGCATGTTCCTCTCCCACCGGAAGAACTTCGAGGATTATGATTGAGCAAGAACAAAGTGAGCGCTAGGGTGTATGCGGCATGTTCCTCTCCCTATCAGGGAATCTTGGCTATGGGTGTATGCGGCATGTTCCTCTCCCACGGCGGATCCCACGACCACGGTGCACGGACCTTCGGGCGGACCGTTGGGCGATGTGGTTGGGGCTTGCAGCCGAGGTGCAAGTGACATGTGGTCCTTCACCGCGAGCCGGGCAAAGTGCGGATTATCCGCTATTGATTGACTCGTGACCGAGTCGGGTGGCTAGCTGAAATTAGGTAGAAAGAACCTTGAGGGCTAGTGATATGTATGGTGAACCTAAAGTAATAGACACCTTAGAAGCAAGTTGGACTTGAGATGGAACCTAGGGTTATAGAAACCTTGGAAGTTGATGACATGAGCTAAGGTAAGTAGAAACCTTAGAGTTGCAACTGGTATGATTTACGAATAGCTAAATTAATGAATAGCTAAGTAAGAATGAAATGGCTAAAGTACAGAATAGCGGAAAGGTGAAGAAAAGCTAAGAGCTAAAGTAATAATTTGCATGTTGCATTTGTGAGGCATGTTTTTATGTTAGTTGCAAGTTATATATCTATATATGTTTTTGGACTAACATATTTGCAGTGCCTCCTTGGACCTATTGGTCGAGCTGTTCTCTTGGGTGACCGTACCCACGAGAACTATGGACAATAGTTCTCACCCCCGTGTTGTGGTTTTGGGGGTACAGGTATACGCGTGAGCGGCGCAGCAGCAGCGCGAGGCAAGGGCGTAGATCTGTAGATAGCGCCCTACCAGGAGACCAGAGGTAGCAGTACCCTGAGGCCGTCCTAATAGCGGGGACTAGAGGGTAGTGAGCAAAAATGTAACTAACTTGTGAAATGATGTAATAATAAGTAGATTGTATTTGGAAGTCTAATGTAAATTAATCGGCGATGTAAAATGAATGTGGAATGAATGTAATAACATAGGATGTGTTTATGTTGTTTGATACCTAGCTTCCTTATGCAATCGTTGTATGTTGAATACTGTTCCTAGTTGGAACCTTCTTGTAATGGTATCGATTGCGACGCCTTGGACGTACAGGGGAAACTCTGTCCGTTCGGCGGTCTGCCGGCGCGCCGAATCCGACCGAATTGGCGGGCTCGGGGCGTGACAACTAGAGTTTTACTCCAAAGAGAAGACCAAAACCCTAAGTTTCTTGCTTAAAACCCAAACCCTAGCCTAGGTTTACCATGAGACCATACCTTGGCCCAAGCTCCACCTTGTAGGAGAGCTTCTAGAACCACCAAAGCCTCCGATCCACCTTCTCCAAGTCTTCTTCTCCTTCTTCTCCAAGCTCTAGAGCTCCTTTTCTAGAGAGAGAAAGAGGGGAAATGAGAGAGAGTGTGTTGGGGAAGAATGGCTGTGAATAGATGAGAGGGGTGGGCTGCATATAGTGTTGTGACAATTGCCAAAAAGCCCCTCCATTTGCGAAAATTACAAACCGTCGAATCGCGCTGTCCATCGTCCGGTCTCGGCCGGTTGTCCGGTCTCGCACGCCGGTTTTCCAGACTTAGCCATTTTTCTCGCATGTTACGCAGCCCATCGTCCGGTCTTGGCCATTGTCCGGTCTTTGGCTGTCGGTCTGCCTCAAGATTGGTTTCCTCATCGCAAATTGGGCACTTAGGCATCCGGACAACCCCCGGTCGTCCTGTCTCGGCCGTTTCCAAGTCCTGGGAATTTCCACCGACTTGCGGTTTAGCTTTTCCAAGACCCCACTTCGCTACGCACGGGTTCCAAAGCACATAGAACCCACACTTACTCGCTCCACTCCGGGTCCCGCTCATTTTGACGGAACTCGGCGCGCTTTACGGGGGAGTGGGTTGTTACATCAGTCCACTCTAAAAAATCCTTGCCTTGTCCTCGTCGTCCCGCACGACGAAAGGTACACAGTGTAGAAGCCTGGTGAACTCCCGCTCATACTCAGCCACTGTCCGCTCCCCCTGACGCAAGCTGCGCAAATCAGTCTCCATCTGGCGTCGAACACTATCGGGAAAATAGTGCTCAAGTAGAAGTCCCTTGAACCTCGTCCAAGTCATCGCCGCTAGATCGGTGCTCGGGTTCTCCTGAATGTCCCGCCACCACTGATAGGCCTCGCCGTCCAAATGGTGTCTGGCGAGCCAAACTCTGTCCCTCTCCTCGACAAAAGTGTCGCGAAATAGCTTCTCCATATGCATAAGCCACTTCTCGACTATCCAATGATCCACGTTTTCGCCGTCGAATATACGTGGATTGCACCTCCTGAACTCGTTGAGGCGGCTCATCAATCGATCTCGCTCGAGTCCCTCAACCATAGTAGGGAACACTTCTCCTCCTAGGGGTATCTGAACTGGCGGTACCGTCGTCACTCTCTCCTGGCGCGCCACAGACGGCACAGAATGTAAAGATCCGGGCGCTGGAGTCGGCGCCCTCGGTGCTACCACCTCGGCTGGGGCTGGTGGTGCGGGAGTCTGGGCCTCCCTGGCAGCCGCCTGCTGCAGAAGAAGGTCCTCAAGTCGCTTCATCCTCTCGTCCTATCGGCGTGCTGCCTCTGCCTGCTGCTGGGCCGCCGCCGTCTGCTGAGCCACGAGGTCAGTGAGGACCGCCACCTGGTGTAAGGAAGTGAATTCTCAAAATATGAGGATTGTACTTCATCCGGAATCGACTAAGTGTCGTAGTGGTGAGAATCGGAGAGATCAAAGCTGACTCTAAGCCAAAAAGTGCATTAGAGTAGACCCCGACCGCAAATGGTGCAAACTGCTTCATTCTGCAGTTTTTGGCCAGTGGAGACCGGACATCCCATGGAGACGGGATGCCACAAGGAGCTCCGCCGTGTGGGAAGAAATTCGGCTAAGTCCTGAAATACTAGCTCTCGGGATCCGGACAATGAGGAATGTCCGGACATCCATTGTCCGGACAATCCGTGAAGACCGGATCCCGTACGCTAGAGAAACTGGCTTGAGGGTTTTTCGTAAGCCAATCCGTGAAGACCGAAAGCCGAGAGTTGCACCATGTTTAGAATCGATTGATTGTCGATTGGATGGACTTCGGAAAGTTCGAAGTTGATCCGAAGGCAAAAAGTGCACCGGAGTTGCTCCCGGTGAAGTTCGGAAGCCTTCGGGCGTTTTTGTGCGCATAGGCGCGAAAACGGAACCCGAAAAGCTATGTCGGGTCGCGAGCTAAATCCGACATTAGCGTGGATGAGAAGATGATGAAAACGTGTTCGAAAACATGTTTGGAAAGTCTCGGTGCGATTTGAAAAGAATCAGAGGCAAGACGAGCGAAAACGAGCGAAAACGGAGAAGAAACGAAAAATGCTGAAATTTGGCTACGTCCTTAAATGTTGGGCTGAGGAGACCCACTGGGTCGGGACATTGATCAATGTCCGGACATTGGATGTCCGGACAATGGATGATGTCCGAACCCAGTAGGCTATCAAATGGGCAAAAATGGATTTCGCAGGCCAATGTCCGGACATTGATGGGATGTCCGGACCCTGCAGCTCGAAAATGCCCAGTTTGGTACAGTTTGAATTGTTGAGGGGGCTTTTGGCATTTTGTTACAATAGAGCCTATAGAGGGCTTCTCTTCTCTCCCTCTCCCTCATTTCACACACACATACACAAACATAACACTCTCCCTCTCTCTAGAAAGAAGAAGAAGGAGAAGGAGAGGAAGGAGGAGAAGAAAGGTGGAGGATTTGGTGGAGAAGCAAGCTAAGAGGAATATCCTTGGCTTCATCTTCTTCCTCTCTACCATTGGAGCTTCTACTTGAGGTAAGCTCTTGAGAGCTCTCATGGTAGATTTTCCTAGAGTGCTTTGAATCTTCTAGAAACAATTTTTATGAAACCCTAGGCCTCCTAGGAGGTGGTTTGCACAAGAGATTGAGGCTCTAAAGGTGGATTTTGCTCGGGGCAAAATCCTAGGGCTCAAATTAGGGTTTTTCGATTTAAGGGGTTTTGATCTGTTTTAACCTCGTTTCTAACATGTTGTTAGGTCCACGAACGCGTGCGAGGCGACGGTTCGTCGACCCGACTGACGAATTAAGTGATCCGAGCCGAACATTGGCTTACAGTGTTGATTTTGGCCCGGAGAGTCAAAGTTGAGATTTGAGGCAACGAAAGCGGCGTTGTTGCTTCAGGGAACATCCCAAAAGGTGGGGGGTGTCTTACCGAAGCCGTTAGGCTCCCTTTTATGCCTAAGTAAATTATTGGTCATATTGCCTATGAATATATATATGTATATTTATTTCATGCATGATAGGGTTGGTATGGTTAGATGACTTTCCTTGCATGCTTTCTTATCGTGCGGAGCTATGGGCGTCGCATTAGGACATAGGGAGTCTGCTTGCACACTTCCTTATCGTGCGGCACCATAGGCTTGCATTTGGACATAGGAAGCATCAGGATGAATGTTGTGACACTGAACCCTAGAGATGACTTAATCTTGCATGAATGACACCTAGAGACATGTGAACCAAGTATAGAACTTGATGAAGGGCAACATAACATAGTGTATAGAAACACTAGTGACATGAGTACCAAGTAGATAACTTGATGAATGATATGTGCAATGACATAGTGTAAAGAACACTAGAGATATGTGAACCAAGTAGACAACTTGATGATAAATGACATAGAGATGTAGTGCTACAAAACACTTAATGTTCCCCTGTGTGGATGCCCTCCCAAGTGGAGGAGATGGTTACTAATTCCCCTGTGTTGGATGCCCTCCAAATTGGAGGAGAAGATCATAGCTTTCGCCGCTCGTGACTTGGTCGCTCCACACGAGTAGTGCGAGTCTCCGGAGGTCTTGGCACCTGAATAGATAGGGATAGCCTATGTGGGGTCCCGAGGGATAGCCTATGTGGGGTCCCACAGACAACCCATGAGGTTGAATGTGTTGAGTCGTGGGCGTGCCTACGAGCTAGCCATGGATTGGGTAATAAACTCCAAGGAATGATGAGATTGGGTACCACAGTACATATTGAGCATGATAGAATTGCAATTACGTGGCTAGAGCATTTACTTTAATCTTGTTGTTACAGGCAAAGTAGTTATTGCATTTCTTCTATTATGCTTTACTTACCGCACTTACAGCTTTTAAAAAAAATATCTATCTGCTTATGCCTGCTTAGACTTAGTGGGGAGATCGGTGGGGTCGGTGGCCGAGCCCACTGGGAACTAAGGAAGTTAGTTCTCACCCCACTCTATTACAGGTGCTAGTTCGCGGGCGGCTGGTGAGGATCGCGGTACGGGAACTAAGGAAGTTAGTTCTCACCCCACTCTATTGCAGGTGCTAGTTCGCGGGCGGCTGGTGAGGATCGCGGTAAGGGCATCGCGCCCTAGTTGGTAGAGGCCGCCATTTGCATTAGAGTCTTCCTCGGATAAATTTTGGTATAGTTTTATGTGACTTTGGAGAAAGAACAATGTACATTTTGGGATATGTAAAGACTTATGTATTTTGGGGAAAGAATGTAATTGAAGTTAAACATTGTAAACAAATGGTTGAATGATTGTAATAGATAGACTCTTCTCTCTTTATATTACTTGTATGAAATACTTGTATCTTGCTCTTATTGTTGTTCGCACCTTTAGGTGCAACTTCTTGTCATGTATGATGTAGAATTTCATTTCCTGGGCAATTCTTTGTACATGACTTGTTGTCGAGCCTTGGGCGGACAGGGGAGGTGCTGTCCGTTCGGCGCATGATCGGCGTTCTCGAACCGAACCAAATTGGTAGCGGTCTCGGGGCGTGACATGTGAGACCCCAGATAGTCCTATATATGAGATATAATAGGGCTAAACTCTTAACCCGGCTTAAGCATTTTGGGTGGTGGCAAGGCCCAAGAGGTTAAGAGAGTTAAGCGTGCTAGGACGGGAGTAGTCCTAGGATGGGTGACCCCCTAGGAAGTTGAGGCGTCACAGATGGTATCAGAGCCAATTACCAGCCGGAAGTGTGAGATGAGTCTCGGCTGAGCCAGGGTCTGGATGACGGGCTAGCGAGACGAGTCTCACATCGCCTGGTACTTGTGAGTCTGAGCCTGACGAGGACGTCAGGGCTTAAAGGTGGGGAGATTGTGAGACCCCAGATAGTCCTATATATGAGATATAATATGGCTAAACTCTTAACCCGGCTTAAGCATTTTGGGTGGTGGCAAGGCCCAAGAGGTTAAGAGAGTTAAGCGTGCTAGGACGGGAGTAGTCCTAGGATGGGTGACCCCCTGGGAAGTTGGGGCGTCACATGACACCTGGTCCCTCAACTCGCGGACCTCGCTGGACTCAGAAGTAGCGGAGGTCTCAACCTCCTCAAGATGTGCCATGTCTGCTGCTCCGATAGACTGGGAGCGAGTGATAGGCATCAACACTGCAACAACATAAAAGCGCAAGTTAATAAAACCCACGCTATCGCAATCCCCACTCAGAAACCCAAATCATGCGAAAGTAAAGAAGTGTGCTTCACAACTAACTCCCGATGTTACGTTGTCGGCCGCCAATGTAACCCTCCGCGAAGCTAGAAGCTATACACCTCGATTAAACTCTAACTTTTTAGAGTTATAATAAAACCCAATCAGGTACTTTCGCTCACAAGTCAAATAGACCTCGTCTCTCACGAGCCTATTTCCTATAGTCCAACCAGCCTAAGGTTTGCTAGGTCCTCTAAGACGTCACCCTAGGCTCTGATACCAAATTAATCTGTCACGCCCCGGGGTCGGCAGTGTTAAGGATTTTGTGTTGGCAAGTTTCGTGAATTGAGTCGGAGTCTTGAAGGATCGGAGCGGATCGAAGAACGGTGAAGAATCAAAGACTTCGAAGAAAGAGGAATTGGCTCACGATGAGAATCACGATGCCTAGGTAAGTTTTTAATTCATGTTATGGTGATTCATACTTAGGTATAGGCATTAGAATCATAAAATCATTGTATAACGGATTAGAAATTGTATCGGAACTTTGTAGTTTTCGAAAAGTGAAATTTCAGCAACAATACAAAGTTATACCGGTATAAAATTGGTTTTGTACCGGTACAAAAAAGTTGCTATACCGGTATAGCCATCAATCCGTTACCGGTAATGGCCCTTCGCAGAAAAATCTTCCGTCATTGCATTACCGGTAATGGCCCTGTTTTTGTACCGGTACAAGAAGGTAAAAATCTGATTTTTCTCTAATCCGAATCTAATTGATTCTAAAGTCTATAAATAGGTTCTTAGGGTTCTCTAACTTTGTGTGCTTCATGAAAATACTTGTTTGAGAAACCCTAGAGGCTAGGAATTCCGTCAAAACCTATTTTCTACTAAATAGCCTCTTTTAGGTCAAATCGAGACATAGTAATTCTTACTCTCTATGTCAATTTGATCTACGATTCGTTTGGAGTTTTCTTCTTCGGTTTTCATCGATACTCCAACGAAGGATCACCATATTCATGATTCTATTCATGGTGGTGTCGTGGATTCGGCGTGATTGAAGACTTCGTGGATTCGGAGCGTGGCGTCGTGGATTCGGCGTATTGAAGACTTCGTGGATTCGAAGCAAGGCGTTTCGTGGATTCGGAACGTGGGCGTTCGTGGATTCAGACGTGATCGTGGACAACTCTGGAGTGCGCGGAGATCCATAAGAGAGTTAGAGAGGTTAAGTCCGTGGAGTCGGTAATCACCTTGTAATCTTTTCTTTTAGTGGATTGGTATTCGCGTGTTGGTCCCGTGGGTTTTTTACTTCGGTTTGGAGTTTTCCCACGTAAATCTCGGCGTGCTTTTTATTTTCCGCATTTACTTTTTAAAGCATCGATTATTTATGATTTTTGGCCTTTACACCTATTCACCCCCCTCTAGGTGATTAGATACGATCTAGATTGATCCTTGGGGCTTCCCCGTAACTCTCAATTGGTATCAGAGAAAGATCTAGATATATTGCTATCTAATGGCCGAAGAGTTAGTAGGTGTGTTACAAACTTATAAGATGACTTTTCCTACTAACCAATCTTCTTCCAAGTCTTTCTCTAAAAGTACAGGGATTGCGTTGAAAACATCAAAGGAAGAAGACGTGGACTCGGATTCCGGCGATGAGGAATCAAACGACGAGGATTTAGTGGAAGCGTATCATCAACTCCTCGTCGAATCTAAAAAGATGGCGAAGCATAACAAAAGGCTTAGGAAGCGTCTACTTGACATTGAAGAGGAGAACAAAAATTTGAAAACAATGACGAAAGCTTTCGAAGAGGAAACGGAAGCAATATTGAAAGATAATTCGATCCTCCAAAAGAAGCTAGATGAAGCGGATTCAACGATCAAATCCTCTGTGGATAAAATTGAATTTTTGGAGCATCAATTTGAGGAAACATACAAATCCAACAAAGCATTGACCGAGCAAGTCCATCAACTCAAGTCCGATATTCAAAAGTTTTCTTCGGGATCGAAGAAATTAGATAATATGCTCGGATTGGGTCAAACGAGCAAGTTAGGTCTTGGATACGAATGGACATATATTGAGAAGGATCAAAAGATGACATCGAAAGTCTCAACAAGTTTGAAGGAGAAGGTGTGTCATAGATGTGGCATCAAAGGACACATCAAAAAGAGTTGCCCGAACAAAAATTTCAAGTCTCAATCGGCAACTTCGAAACGACAATTGGTATCATCTACAACTCGGCTTCCCCCACGGAATCAAAAGAAAAATCAATTGAGTCGAGTGCATCAAGAAAACCGTGACTCATATGTGAACCGAAAATCAAAGCCACAAGCGAATCGGACATCTAAGCCTCAACGTCAATATCGATCGAACCCACAACCGAACCGGATTTCTAAGTCGAAACAACATGCGGTTTGGGTTTCTAAGCCTCAAGGACAACATCAAAAGACAAAACAACTTGATCCTAACGTCGACAAGTCAAGACAACCAAAGATCCGACAAGTTTGGATCCGGAAAGGTGATATCTTTCCTTGTTCCTCGTCTTAGTATATTTTTATTTTTGTAATGCTTTGTCACGCCCCGGGACCCAGCGGAAGCCCGCCCGGCGCGTGCCCAGACCCGCCGTATGTCTACAACATACAAGGCGTCTAACAAAAACAATAAATAATCAACAAGAAAGAGGCATCTAGTAGTATCAGAGCGAAATAAAACAACTAGATCTCTACATAGGAAACAAAGCACTAACATCCACTATGAAGTATAAAAATAAATACAACCAAAACTCCACAACCAAAAGCTATAAAAGGTACATGGTAGTCTCTATACCGGGATACAAAAATCTCTCTCTCACAAATACCAAAAGAGAGAAAAGTAGAACCATCTAAAAGAGAGTAAAGCTACTAAGAGCTAACTAGACGCGACTCCTGTGCCGCGATCCCTTGCCTCCGCCGGTGCCGAAGGCTCTGAAACACATTAGAAAAAGATGGCGTGAGAACTATTAATTAATAGTTCCCAGTGGGCAATTACTGACTTCAGTTGCATGCTCCACTAGGCCCAAAACTAAACAAGTAAACGATAAACTATGCATAAGTAAAGCAAACGACATGTAAAATAAACATGTAAGCTACTAAACATGCTATCTCTACTTAGCATAATTAAGCATAAGCAAACGACTAATCTAAGCATGATTAGTAAGTACAACTACTAGAATAATGTTCCCAATTTAATAGTAAAGAGTTGAAGTTTACTATTCTAGTCAAAGTCCACAATGTCCACAAATGATAGTAAAGTGTTAAAGTTTACTATTCTAGTCAAAGTCCACAATGTCCACAAATGATAGTAAAGTGTTAAAGTTTACTATTCTAGTCAAAGTCCACAGTTTTCTTTAAACTACTTTAAGTTTGAGTACAATAAGATCAACCCGAAGGCGATATGGCCGATGCCCACCCGAAGGTCGCCTAGCCCAAATGCCGAGCCTAATGGCCCCGTAGTAGTCAACATTCCCACCCTAGGAATGAGGCGTCTCTACGGCAATCCACTTCGGCGCCCAATCCCGCACGGCGAATACAGGAAACGCGTTGGCCAACTCCGGAGTGCGGCTTGTAGGGAGCGACCCTCACAAGCATGTGCGAATGAGCACAATGGCATATAGTCACAAGAACCGTCACAAGTCTCAAATCATCATGTCTCTAACATGGAAAGTAAAACCACTATGTCCAAGGCCTATCTCTATGTCATCATGTCTCTAACATGGAATATAGTAGATGTCAGTGGCCTATGTCAAAGTCTCTATGTTGCAGTTTCATAGTTTTCTAAGTTAAGTGCCGCTTGATGACACTTAAGCTTTTCTAAGTCCCAACACAAGTTTAATGTTCTCAAATACTTTAGTTAAGCTATATTAACATAAATGGCACACTCCCAGGCGCCCACAAGAACCACCCCCACATGCATGCAATTTAACCCAGATAGCTCTACTATATAGAGTGAAAATTTTATCATATATAAGGCATGCATTTTAAGTGATTAAAAATTCATAATAAATCTATTTAGCATGAATTTGCATTCAAAATAATTAAATCAAACCGAATAAGCACTTAGGAGCCATTTGCCCCTATGCTCATGAAGCCAAACCCACCAAGTGCGAGTAGCGTTGCTCCGAACCGCTAACGAAGCTTCGATAATCACTCCTTGAGTCCTAAGAAGCACACCCTAGGAGTTACAAGCTAAGAAGTTGAACCATGAGTTCACACTTTAAGAAATTTCACAAAAGGTTGGAGAAAACTCACCGAGTGCGAAGGAAACTCTCTCAATCTCCAAATGGGAGTTAGAGTCCTTCTAATCCAACCTAAATCAAAGTTCTAAACCCATCAATTAGGTCTAAGAAGCCCTAAAACAAAAATCCCCAAAACCTAACCCTAGAATCCCATTCTAGGGTTTCATCACACAAAAAGCCTCAAAATCCGAATCTAGAGGAAGAGAACTTGATGCTTACCTCTAAGATGCTTCAAATCAAGCTCAAATAGCCATAGACTTGAAGCTTGATCCACCACGAAGCTCCAACCACCAAGCTCCAAGCTCCAACAATGGTGATGTTGCCTCTACCAAGCACAAAGAAGCAAAAGGAGGGTTTAAATCCTCAAAACCCAAGCAAAATCAAAGAAAAGGGAAAGAGATGGAGTGGAGGGTCTCCCTACCTTCTCTCCTTTGACTCTCAGCTCAAAAGAAGCCCTAGAGGGCGTGGGGTAGTCTAATAGAGGTGCACAAATGCACAAAACCCCCTGCAGTTTCGGGTCTCGAAAGCGTCAGTCGGTATCTGCAGAGTATCCCCATACTACGGACTGCGAAAAGCCAAACCCGAGGCTCGGGTTGGTCGCTCCGACCTTCCCATACCGGTACGAATCCACCCTATACCGTATAGCAACAATGGTCATCTTGGGTATAGCAACCATGGTCGTCTGCGGTACAAACCCCCCAGAGTCCAACCCGAGAGCAACCTAAAATCCAACTTTTTGGACTTTAGTGCTTGGAATTCATCCACTAACCTCGGTGCTCGTGCCATAGGTCGGAACACAGTCAACGACCCTCCAGAAAAGTCTGGAAAAGCTCCCAACTCAAGTCAACTACTCGAACTCCGCAATTTGCGTAAGTCCAGTATGTTACATGCTTTGATAGGTGTTTCTTGCATAATTTTTCTTCATTGCGTTACATATTTAGACGAGGTTTGATATTTAAAATTTTGATTTGAAAATCGTTTTTGAGGAAAAGTTTTTGGGGAGTTTTTAATTTGATTGAAAATTTTTGAGAAGGGAGATGATTGAAAATCATTAAATTGGTGAAATTAAAGGTTTTTCAAAGAGCCTTAACCGGTATTTAAAGTCAATTCAAATTGAATTAAATTCATATTAATTATCGATTTTACTCCACTTTTTATTATTTTGACGATAACTTAATATGTGATTTCTTCTTACATACATTCATCAAAATTTTGAAATTAACTTTAATCTTTTAGTAATTAATTCATCTTGGTAGTGAATGTTGAATACAATTGATGGATATTTACTAATCGACTAAAATTCGTCAAAATTATTTTCAATTGTGAGATTATCTAATTTAGGGGGAGTTTGAATTATGTTTAAAAAAAAGGAGAAGCTCCTAAGTATAAAAGATGTGGAAAGAGTTACATCCGAAAGGAGTGTGAAAACTACAACCACATGTAGGAAAGAGCTATCACCTCGGTCGTCCGGCAAGTGTGTGAAGCTACCACATGAGAAATTTGAGATTAACCTAAAAGGTTGAAAAAAAATAAATATGTTAGAAATTTTCGGCGATATAAGGTGATAGTTTGAAAAAGATGCTCAAAGTGCCACCCCCGGTGTTTATTAGCAAAATCTCTATTTTGAACGGGTTGCGACAAATTGGTGTCAATTTTGCTAAATTTCTAAAAATTATTTTTCATCAATTTGCATCTTGATGATTTTAAAACATTAGATTATTTTTAATATCAAATTTTAATGTTTTGATGTCTTTTGAAATCACTTAATATTTTATCTTCATCATAATGATTTTTGGAGTACAACTTTTAATTTTTATGAAATTAATCTAATTTTGAAGAATTTTTGAGAAAACAAGGTAAAATTTTTGAAGAGGAGTAGACACTGATTGTGCTAAGTATGACTACGGACTTGGGCCGATTGATGCGGTGACTTGGGCAAAGTCTGTGAGCACCTTGAAGACTTTTCAGCAGACCAAGGGAGCTCCCCCACCTGCAGCATCGAGTAGTGCTGTACCTTCTCCACCTCCACCGTCACGACGAGCAAAGCGTGCACCGCCTGCAGGGTCCTCTAGATCAGGAGGCACAGTCACTTTGGACACACTTCATCGTGACATGGGTGAACTCACGAAGGAAGTAAGTTTTCTCAAGAAAGGTTTCAAGAGTCTGGAGAAAGGAATGAAGAGGATCTTGGAGAAGATGGGTTGCACACATGATGATATCTTTCCATCGACCTCATCCTATCAGCGCTCTGTATCTCGCCAGCCGTTCCTGCCTAGTGTCGGCCCGGAGACTGCAGGTTCTGGATCTCCTGCTAGAGCAGATGATGACGATGACGAGGCGACTGAGTGACTTCTGCCTCGACTTCTCTATTACTGCTGATTTACTGCTTATCTTAGGATCATGTTTAGTCTCCTTTCTGTTTTTTTTTAATGTTTATCTTTTCTTATGCATCTCGGTTTGTAACTATGGTTTAACTACTCTTTGTTTAGTTTGTGTTTCTTTCTATCTCTGTTTCTTTTTGGCAATTTTTGACAAAAAGGGGGAGAATGGACTACAGGTACAGGGGGAGTTGATAGTGCATACACGTAGGGGGAGATGCATATACAACGGTGGAGACATGATTACGAGGAGGGAGAAGAAAGTATTTTTGAGCAAAGAATTTGAAAAGTTGATGGAACAAGGACAAAGAGAAGAGGAGAGGCGAAGATGAGAACAAAGACATTAATTGGTGATCGACTACTGTTCTGATCTTCTATTTTATTTTGTAATTGTTTTGAAGGAAATCAAGACTTCAAGACTCCTAGTTGCGTCTAAGTCATAGAGTTTGTTTTAGGAGTTTTTGATGTACTTTTGGATTTCATATTGTATTTGGACTACACGCGAGAAGTTTAATGTTTTGGTGATGACATTGAACTTCGTTTCTCTTTATGATGTAATTTTAGTGAGCTTTTGTGTTTTGTCACGAAATTGCCAAAGGGGGAGATTGTTAAGGATTTTGTGTTGGCAAGTTTCGTGAATTGAGGCGGAGTCTTGAAGGATCGGAGCGGATCGAAGAACGGTGAAGAATCAAAGACTTCGAAGAAAGAGGAATTGGCTCACGATGAGAATCACGATGCCTAGGTAAGTTTTTAATTCATGTTATGGTGATTCATACTTAGGTATAGGCATTAGAATCATAAAATCATTGTATAACGGATTAGAAATTGTATCGGAACTTTGTAGTTTTCGAAAAGTGAAATTTCAGCAAAAAATACAAAGTTATAGGTATAAAATTGGTTTTGTACCGGTACAAAAAAGTTGCTATACCTGGGGTATAGCCATCAATCCGTTACCGTGTGTGCCCTTCGCAGAAAAATCTTCCGTCATTGCATTACCGGTAATGGCCTGTTTTTGCCGTACAAGAAGGTAAAAATCTGATTTTTCTCTAATCCGAATCTAATTGATTCTAAAGTCTATAAATAGGTTATTAGGGTTCTCTAACTTTGTGTGCTTCATGAAAATACTTGTTTGAGAAACCCTAGAGGCTAGGAATTCCGTCAAAACCTATTTTCTACTAAATAGCCTCTTTTAGGTCAAATCGAGATATAGTAATTCTTACTCTCTATGTCGATTTGATCTACGATTCGTTTGGAGTTTTCTTCTTCGGTTTTCATCGATACTCCAACGAAGGATCACCATATTCATGATTCTATTCATGGTGGCGTCGTGGATTCGGCGTGATTGAAGACTTCGTGGATTCGGAGCGTGGCGTCGTGGATTCGGCGTATTGAAGACTTCGTGGATTCGAAGCAAGGCGTTTCGTGGATTCGGAACGTGGGCGTTCGTGGATTCGGACGTGATCGTGGACAAGTCGGTGGAGTGCGCGGAGATCCATAAGAGAGTTAGAGAGGTTAAGTCCGTGGAGTCGGTAATCACCTTGTAATCTTTTCTTTTAGTGGATTGGTATTCGCGTGTTGGTCCCGTGGATTTTTTACTCCGAGTTTGGAGTTTTCCCACGTAAATCTCGGTGTGCTTTTTATTTTCCGCATTTACTTTTTAAAGCATCGAGATTTGTGGTTTTTGGCCTTTACACCTATTCACCCCCCTCTAGGTGATTAGATACGATCTAGATAGATCCTTGGGGCTTCCCCGTAACTCTCAGGCAGGACCTTCCCCAAGGCGTGCCCAGACCCGCCATATGCCAACGCATACAAGGCGTCCAAATAAAAACAGCGGAATTAAAATAACAAAAGGCTATAACTAGAATATCAGAGCCACAACAACTAATGCTAAAGAACAAGTAGAGAGAAATAAAGAACTATATCAAGTACAACTAGAGGCATAAATAAAACAAGGCTAATAGTATCATCCTCAAAATACACAAAAGTGGTGGTCTCTATACAAGGTACACTCTCCATCTCTCACAAAATAAGAAGAGAAATGGTAGACCACCTATGCACGCGTCCTCTCCAACAGTCGCTAGCCCGAGGCAATACTCTTGCCACGGTCCCGAGCTGATACCAAATTAATCTGTCACGCCCCGGGGTCGGCAGGACCTTCCCCAAGGCGTGCCCAGACCCGCCATATGCCAACACATACAAGGCGTCCAAATAAAAACAGCGGAATTAAAATAACAAAAGGCTATAACTAGAATATCAGAGCCACAACAACTAATGCTAAAGAACAAGTAGAGAGAAATAAAGAACTATATCAAGTACAACTAGAGGCATAAATAAAACAAGGCTAATAGTATCATCCTCAAAATACACAAAAGTGGTGGTCTCTATACAAGGTACACTCTCCATCTCTCACAAAATAAGAAGAGAAATGGTAGACCACCTATGCACGCGTCCTCTCCAATAGTCGCTAGCCCGAGGCAATACTCTTGCCACGGTCCCAAACCTCCCCCGATGCAGAAGGCACTGAAAGAAAACAGAAACAGAGGGCGTGAGAACTATAATTTATAGTTCCCAGTGGGCAATTACTGACCTGCACCATTGCACCACTAGGCCCAAGAAAAGAGCGAGTAAGCGATATAAATAAACTTGTAAATAAAGCATAAGGAAAATGCTACATTACTCATGTTCCAAATCCGTTACCATAAGTCTAAGTTCTAACATATAAGCATGATATGTTTTACTTTAACCAACACGTATGCTAAAATATAATTAAAGCATTATCAAGTATACTATACATTCGAGCAAAGTCCACATAATCCAACTACTAAGCCCTATCTAGTAGTGATTGTCATTTAGTATGTTGAATGTCCAAGTGCAATTCTCTTTCACTAGGATGTACCCACAGTAATCCAACTTGTGCCACCTAAGTACCGTGGTAGCCCCAACATCCCCCGCAAGGAATGAGTCTGTCCCAACGGTCCCGTAGGTTTCTCAACACCGCATGCGCGAACGAATCGCAAAGGCCAACTCCGGAGTGCCGGCTTGTAGGGAGCGACCCTCACAAGCATGTGCGAAAGAGCACAAACGGTAACAAGTATACTCAAGTCCCAAGTCCAACTTCATGTCTCAACATGGCAATAGTAACTAGCAACCCTACGGTCTAGTTCAAATATTCTCATGATACTAGATTATCTATGTCAAGTTCATTCCCGAGCCTAATGCCGCTTGATGACATTAGCTCACTATTCTACAAATAGATGCCAAGTCTAATGCCGCTTTATGACATTAGCTTTTCCCCTATGTCATGCATAGTTCTAAGTCCAATAATACCTCATTACATGTCCATTTTATCGAATACAACATGTTCACATATTACAAATAGAATGCTACTACATGCATTGTCAACATAGCTAGTCTCTACTACATAGAGTTTCAAAATGTATTGTACATAAGGCATATGTTTTAAGCACTCTAAAATTCACAAATAAATCATACAACATAGAAATGAAGAGCTTTCTAATTAACCATACTCCAATGAGAATATTTTTTCCATTTACATAAGTGAGGCCAAACCCACCAATAATCCTCGCACGCTCCGGGTCGCCAACCCCGACACTTTTCAGACTCCTTGTACCCTAGAAAGGTCACACAAGAAGTTTCAAAGTCAACGGGCGAGCCCACGACTCAAACTGCGAGTAACAGAATCGGAGAACAAGAAGAAATTCACCTATGAGTGAAATCTTTCCCGAAGCTTCAAATGGAAGCTAGATCCCCTCTAAGGCAACCTAGGTAAAGATTCTAAACCACATAAATAGGTTCAAAAGCCTTAGAAATTATACAACTCCAAAAACACAGAGAAAAGGGTAAAACTCACCTCTAAGGTGGAAATCTCTTTAAAGATCTCAAAAGCAAGCTAGGATCTCCTCAAACCAACCTAAAGGAAGGTTCTAAACTCATCAATTAGCCTCTAGAAGCATCAATTCAAAAAGCCCCAAAACTAAACCCTAACATCAACTTCTAGGGTTTCATCTAGTAGAAGGCTTCAAAACTTAAATCCAAAGGAGAAGAGTTGATGCTTACCTTCCAAGAGCTCCAAAACCAAGTCCACAATCCTCTAGAAGTGGTGGTCCACCTCCAAAAGAGTTCCAAGATCAAGCTCCAAGTCTCTGCCAAGAAGACAAAGGCTCTAGGAGGCGAAAAGGAGAAAGGTAGAGAGATTAATCTCCTAAAAACCACCATAAAATCCAAGAGAGGTAGTGTGAGAAACTCCCTACGTCAAATCCCTGATGTGAAGAGCTCAAAAGAAGCCCTAGGGGGCTGGGGGGCTCAAATAGAAGCAACAAAATGCCATCTAGTCCCTGCAGTTTCGGATTTTTGAAAACTGCCAGCTTGTACCGGTACAAATCAAGTTTGTACCGGTATAAACCCTGCGAAACAGCCAAACCGAGCCTCGGGTTGTCTAAGCTGCCCCTCTATACCGGTATAAATCTTGGTCTGTACCGGTATAGCCATCATTTTGTACCGGTATAGACACCATTTTGTACCGGTATAAAGGCATAAAAATCCCAACCCGAGAGCGACCTAAAACCCAGCTTTTTGGACTTTAGTGCTTGGGATTCATCCACTAACCTCGGTACACGTGCCATAGGTCGGAACACAGTCAACGACCCTCCAGAAAATCTGGAAAAGCTCAGTTCTCACATTTAACACTCGAACCTTGCTATTTGCGAAAGTTCAGTGCGTCACACCCTCAAAGCTCTAACAAAGACTTCTGCATAGGTTGTGAGCTTAAGAATTTGCACGGCCTTATAGATCTCCGGCCGAAGTCCCTGCAAGAACTAATCGGCCCGGTCTCGGTCATCCCAAACAACATCCGGGACACAGTCAATGATGTGGGAGAACTACTCATAATCTGCCACCGAGCGATCTCCCTGTCTCAACTTGTCGAACCTTTCTTGTAACTTCCGCTTCATCGTATCGGGGAAGTAATTTGCGAACATCGCCCTCCTGAACTCCTCCCACATCATAGATGGAAGATCGAAAGACCGATCTCACTTTACTCGCTTCCACCACACCTTCGCTGCCTTCTCAAGGCAATGTGTGGCGAGGTGCACCTTGTCATTCTCCGAGGTATATAGGTCCTCAAAAAGTAACTCCATCGAGTCGATCCACGCCTCCACCCTCGATGGCTCCACTTTCTCCCCATCAAACGTAGGTGTGCCAAATTTCTTGAACATGATGAGAGCCGCAATCGCACGCTCCCACTCCGCCTCTACCGCCGTACTATCGGGATTTGAAGTTCCTGAACCGACCGACACCACCGTGACTGGCACAGCCGCCACCGCTATTCCCACGGCTGCACTCGGCACTACTGCAGGGGGCGCAGGCTGCTCGACTCCCTCTTGAGCCACTGCCTGTTGCTGCCGCTCTAAGGCCTCTTGAAGCCTTTGGATTTGGTCCCCCTAACGTCCCATAGACTGCGCTTGTTGCCGCACTACTCCAATAAGCGCGGATATTTACTCCCGAAGCTCCCCGTCGCCACTTGCTCCGGATTGCGCGGGAGCCGCACTCGGCTCTTCGGGCATCGACTTTGTTCGCGGTCGACCACGAGGCATTGCTTCCTAAAATGAAGCAATTCACATTAGTTACTTGACCAACATACTCAAGCATACCCAATTCGGCGAAAGCAGACAAGTGTATCTATTCTCATTTCAAAGCACTATGTCGTTGGCCGCCCGACTAAACACAAGGAATAGAGAACAAATATCCACTTGGATTAGCCCCTAACCACATTAGAGACTTACTAACATTAACCCAATCATAAGCTTTCGCTATAATTTGGTCCCACATCACTCACGTTTCCCAGATCCTAAAGGTTTCCATTCCTAAGGATCTCTAGGTCCTCTCCTACACTTTTGCTTTGAGGCTCTGATACCACTATATCTGTCACGCCCTGGGACCGATCCTATTTGGTCGGTTCGGGCACGTCGAACAGATGCCGAACGGACAGTACCTCCCCTGTCCGCCCAAGGCTCAACACAAGTACAAAATAGAGTAAATAGTTGCACATGCGGAAACATACATATATATGGCTTGCACGAGGGCAAGCAATAGCCAAAGTGGAAGTGTTAAACTAAACATGCATACAAGTATAATGATTAACTTTAAATCACATACATGCATTCAACTTTAACATTTACATTCTTTTCATCATATCCTTCTTTTACATCATATGTTCTCCAAAATAAACGTTTTACAATCTTTGCTTTAAACATCTATAATCATCAAGTACAAAAGATGATATATAAAAAGTATGCAACTAAACAAAATAAAGCCCACTCGGGTGGTCTCTGTCTATGGCGCAATACCTTTACCGTGATCGTCGGCCGGCTCACTCAGTCCCAGCTCCGTGGAAATAGTGGAAACTACAACAAAGTTTCCAGTGGGTTCGGCCACCGACCTCGCCGACTTTCCCACTAGGTCTAAATCAGGCATAATAGAAGAATAACAAGTAGATAGTAACCAAACTAACAATGCAGCTAATATGCCTGAACAAAATATAATCAATGATTATGCTCAGTAGAATGCTCATGATAAATGCAAGGTCACTTTCCAGTACCCGGTACTTTTGGCTAACCCGTAGATTTCGTCTCAACCATCAAGTATTCTAATTCTCAGTACTTTTGGCTAACCCATAGGTTTTGCCTCAACCATCAAAGCACTCAGTAGCTCAAATCTCTTGGGTCAGGCCCTCGGCTTCCTCCCGACAGGACCGTCTTCTAGGGAACACACTATCCCAATGATGACAACTCCGGAGATCATCGCTCGAGGGGGAGCGACCTCCCTCAAATCGAGACTGATAGGTGAGTATGATCTAATCCCTAACTTTAATGATTCTAAATTCAATCCATTCCTTAACTATAAAGTTGCAATGCTCATATGACCCTTAACTATAAGGTTGTTATGTCATGATGTCCACTATGTCATTTACTTGCATTCTTTAACTTTCATTAGTGCCACTCACACTACATGTTCTTTATACTCATTCACATGTATTCTTGATTCACTAATGCCACACTTGTATGCTAGCATTCAAAACTCATTGATGCCACACTAGGTGTTTACTAATGCCACACAATTCATATATCATAATGTCATTTACTGTCAATGTCCCTAGATTCTGTCTTTTCTAGGTTCTTGTCATCATTCATGCATACATAGGGTTTTACACGTTCTCACTAGTTTACCATCATCTCACATGCATTTGTACTCACAACATGCAACACATACTCTCACTTCACCCTACAATGCATAATGATCATATATAACCCATACTCAAGAAATGACACTAAATATAAAAGAAAATTCAATGACTTCGAAAAGCACCACCCACCTCGTATGGTTGCTAGGGTGCTATGGTTAAAATCTCGTGATTTTTAGGCGTCTATTCTCTCGCCTACGACAAAACGAAGCCAAATTAGCCTTTTTCTCTAATATCATTGCGTAGACTTGTCGGATCGACGAACCGAGTCTCCCAACGCGTCGATCTTATCTCTAATTTGGTTTCTACGAGGTCAATTTACCTTGAAACCATCCTAGGGTAAAAGCCCTACTTTTGGTGCCCTAACAATGCACTATAGCAATACACCATTTTAATCTCTAAGACAAGCAAAAGCAAGCTTGATCTTCCTCTAGAAACTCATTTAGAACATTTTCTAGGTCATTTGAACCATTCCTAGGTTGTTTAGAACAACCCTAGAAATCCACCATGAAAGTACATGAACAACCATGAATTTTCATGGGTTTTCAAGGCCTCTACTAGGTTTCCTTTCATGTAAGAAGATCAAAACCAAGTGTTTTAGGATATAAAACCAAACCCTAATCTTAATCATACAAGAAACCTTCCCTTAGCCTATTAGCTCACCAAGCTCCTCCTTGTAGATGAGCCCTTGATCCTCCACAAATTCCAAAATCTTCTTCAATCTTCTCTAACCTCCTCTACTTGGCCTCTTGGAGAGATCTCTAGAGAGAGAGAGAGAGAGAGAGAGAGAGATAAGAGAGGAGGGAGTGTTTGGCTGTGAAAGGAGAGGTGTGTGGAGTCTTTTATAAACGGCCACATTTACAAACAGTAATACATATGTTGTTTCCTTCTGCGAAAGTGTTTTCTCTTTATTAATATATTTTATTTTATATACAATTTGAAAACGTTTTAGCACTAAAAATTATAATGTAGACGGCGAATGATTCGCCATACTTCGTATCTCCCTCTTTCTCTACTTTCTAAGCGTAAATTTTTCGCTCCTTTCATGTTTGGTTAAAATATATATATATATATATATATATATATATATATATATATATATATATATATATATATATATATATATATATATATATATATATATATATATATATTCTCTGTTTTTTATAAAAGCAGTAAATAACTCACCATTCTAATAAATTTTTCACACCGCATGCTAATGCCGCGAGAAGAGGGTTATATACCAAAGAAAATATTTTAGAAAGTTGTATCCGCTAATATAAAGTTGGGATAATTACCTATATACCCCTCATGCGTATGAAAATATCCGATCTACCCCTACTTTTTTTTTTCTTTCTAAAATGCCCCTCATACGTTCCACCGTTATTGCAAAATACCCCAGCAATTATCTCCTGTTAAGTTAATCTGGGTTAAACATGAGTTAAATATCTACCACAGTTAAAAAAGTTTAAAATACCAATTTTGCCCTTAACTTAAGGGCAAATAAGAAAGGTCGGTGACGATAGAGGGGTATATTGGAAAAGACCAAAAGTCGAAGTAATATTTTGAAAATGGCAAAATAGTAATTTTACAGAGATAACAGAGTTACTTAACAGATTTTAACTCTGAGGGTATATTAGAAATAGGTTGGAACGTAAGAGGGATATTTTCAATATTAGCCTTCTAAGAGAGGTAAATCGAAAAATCGAAAACTTTTCAGGAGTATATAAGCAATTGCCCCTATAAAGTTTGAAGGGCTCTTTAGGGATTTTTTTTTTTGAAAAAAAAAAAAAAAAACCTTATATAAGACATGCGATCAATCAGCTGCTCACTTAGCAACTTCAAGTGAGAAAAACAGCCCATTAAAATTTAGAGGGGCCAACTCAAAATTTTGATTTGAAGGGTCCGTTTGCAAAGCGTGCTAAGTTTCAGGGAGTATTTGCACATTTACCCCCAAAATATTTTGTGAGTATAAGAAGAAACATCTTCTTTTTCATTTTCCCTTATATTTAAGACACACAGAATGAAAGTGTGAAGAATCTGCAACATCCGATCCACTGTCGGCGCTCCTCCAGTGATAAGCTGTTTGTGCTTCATCTTTCCTTGACAAAAGCAAATGAAGAACATATTCTAATAAAATTATCTCAACAAAAGCAAATGAAGAACATATTCTAATAAAGTCATCTCAAAGCATTGCCAGGAATCTTAAATCTTACAGGTCAAAACAGCTGATCCCAACTACATTCAGTTGGCAACTGAAGCAACTGATAGAATCAAACCAAACACTGACATCTGGACAGGCGTCAAACCAACCCCTACACAAGATGCTCATCAGCAACCTCTCCCAACAACTATTAACATCTTGGTTAACTGTGTTATTGCTAACAACTGATTTACACAAATAACCTAACTATCTCAGCGACCCTTTGAACTCCGACGATTTCCGTGTGGACCTGACCGCCTCGGTTTGATATCCGGTTTGCTTGTCTGATGTCTCGAGGAACGGGTTCTCTCGTGCAATGCTGGAGGTCTTCGACTTAAACGATCAAAACCAGGAGGTGGTGATTCGTCTGGCCTCTCAGGAGACTCGGGTATACTGGGATATGGGCCCAATATTCCGCGTTGATGTTGAGGAAGGTAATCGAGGCTCTTTGATGGGCTCACTGGTTTCCGAGGTAAAGGAGAATACGTGGGACGTGGTGCTCCATTCATCACATCGAAAGGCGCTTTGTTTGGGATACTAGGTTGAAGTTGGTTAATTTGTTCAAACTCTGGAGGGCGCCATTCGGGCATGTCATCATCATCATCGTCACCATTGCAATCATTCCAACTGCTCTTTCTTTGCAAACATTGATTTGCAATTGCTGTAATTGAATCGCGCCTGTTCTCTGAAGCATAGTTGCCATAGTTTGCCGGCATTGAAAATCGTTCACGAGCATTGAGTGATTCGGCACCAAAAGATGAAGTAGGTGGTGCTGGATCTAAAACATCATTCAGCTTCATGTTACGAGCCTCGGGAGCTGCAAAGCCACTCATGTTCGCCTTTTCTACTTGGAGTTGCCTATTTAGTGGAGACGGCAAATTGCGCACAGGATTCTTTACCCGAACTCCACATGCGTCGCTGAAATCAAATTCTGGAAGGTCGTCGTCATCATCTGGACAATGAGGAGCCTCCTTAGCTTGTAATACAAGTGGCGGCGGAACATTAAGTGGGATTTTTGTCGGTTCCTGCAAAGGGATTCAGTAAGGACAGCACTCTACCATAGGTTAAATTCCAACTAGCACTTGTTGTAACTAGATTATAAGAATAAGTTTGAGAGACATGGTTCATCAAGAAATGTAGAAACCTACAAACATTACCTTCACTATAATATTCTTTGAAACAGGTACCTAAACTTCAAAAAGTGCTGATTCCAACGCCTAATTTTTCATTATTTTGTATTTCGATACCTCCCAATCAAGTTCTATTACAACATTAAATGTCTAAAAGAATTATAAAAAGTAGCATAATATTTTCATTAACTGAAAGGCAGCGAAATGAAAATAGCAAAATATTAGTAGTTAAACGAAAACTTAAGTTCAGGTCCTCATGTCAAATTGCACTTAGTTCCAGGATATTTTCAACATAACCTTTGAAATTTTTGACCTTGGTGACCGAACCATCTGCAAAATTCATTTGGGAATCTAACCTTATTTTTGTCACACCAGCACCAGGTAGGCTCAAGGTTGGGCTCATGCGGAAGGTTAAAAAGTGGTGAATTATTCGCCGCTTTCTTTCTAGAAAGTGAGAAACGATTTACCACTAGATTAACTCCTCTACTTCTATAAGAAAGTGGTGAATCATTAACCACTTTTATTAAACAACCAAATCCCGATCTGAATAATCATCCACCACTATAAGGTGCATGACACATCGATCCATGAACTTAAATTTGTAGTAATTTCTGGCTCGAACTTTGTAAATTGTTGCAATCAAGTTCCACGACCTAATTTTTTTAAACTAAATGCTGACATCCGCTAATGTAGTAAGTGATATTTCAATATTATGATTGATGATGCAGTAATACTTAAACTGTTATATCACTTTTACATCAGCAATGCGTCAATATTTAGTCAATTAAATTAGGTTGTAAGACTTGATTGCAACAATTTAGAAAATTCGAGAGAAATTATTACGAATTAAAGTTTCAAGACCAAAGTGTCACACGCCACATAGTTTGAGGACCAAAAGTGTAATTTTCCCTAAAAATACAGTGAACAATTCACCATCTTGACAAATTTTTACAAACCCTTTTCACTTGGCACTGAGGTGGTGAGAAGAGGTTTATATCACCAAATAAATTTTTGGAAGGTTTATCCCCAAATTTACAAATTTGAAGGCCTATTTTGTTAAAAAGACCCTAGTTCAGTAGTGCGAATATGTAGTGCAAATATGTTTTGACACGAAGAATACCTTTTTCTCAGCAACGCAGGAGTGGATGACTCTCTGTAGAACATCAGGCGGAAATGGTGGCGGCCCAGGAAGGGCGACCTGTTTGTTAAGGTCCAAACTGAACAACTGGGGCTGTTGAGAAGGAATTAATGATGTACCCGAAGAAATATTTGGTTTTCTTACTTCTGAAGTTGGCATGATGCTATTTGTACAATTACGCACGATGATGTTTCCTTTCGAGCTACTGGTGTTAGATAAACTTTTGCTAGACTGGATAGGCACGCTTTCTGTCGTCATATTATTTGTACCTGCAGCCAGGATTTTGCTGGAGGCACCTTCAGATTCTCTTGAGCACGGTGTGGATTCTGCAAGAGGACACTTCACCTCTACAGCCGAAGGCTCATTTAAAGGAAGCAGCTTTTCTGAGCTGTTTTTTATTGGGTCTGACGCCTTAGGACCAGTATTTGATGATTTATGGCTTCTACGCCAAATAACACAACCAATCATCGAATCTTGGTCTTCTTCGAGTGCCATTATGCCCTTGAAGAAACCGTGTTTAGCAAGTATGGTTATTATCTTGTCGCTTCGAGGGCAAACATAAAGATCATAACCCAAACAGATATGTGCAAACCCAACCTTCTCACTCTCTCTGTAACCGTTTGCTACCTGCAAAATGGTTAAAGAAAAGATATTGCTAATTAAACAATTTAGAAACATTTACAGAAAATCGTGTCCTATCAATTTTGAATCGTCGTCCTACCTCCTTCATACCCGTTAGACCAGAATTGGAGGATCCAACTTTCCAACATAGGGAAATAACCTGAAAATTCATAATCAAACATTCATCATACTGAAAAATTAGCATTAGCATTGATTTTAGGAATTTAAACACCTGAATTATGTCGTTCATAAAGAACGAAATGTGCAGTAAATGGTCTACAGACATGTTGAAATAACCCTGAACAATTTTCTTACATCTTATCTAAGTAACAACAATCTTTTATGTTCTATATGTTCTGGTATTACATCCTATCCATCATAACATTCTCACCTTCTCTCAGCTATCATAAATGAGTAATACAAATGAAAGCTACCGGAACATCACTTTAGCTCAGTCAGTGAACTTAAATTTGGAAGCACAGAGAAGGATACAACAATGGCCCTTAAAAAACAAAAGGCTGTCATTTCATCCTAAATGGTTACACTGATCACATGTGCAAGAAGGACAACAAATATATAATACCATATTTGTACAAAGACCTACATAAAAAGGTGAAATATATAACTAAAAGCACTGAAAGTAATTATTACTTGATACATGACTATCAATACCAAAGGTTATAGTAAGTGAGGAAAAAAATACCAAAGGTTATAGTAAGTGAGGAAAAAAATGATTGTGAGTTGTCAAGTCTGGTTATATAAATACAATAAGATTTTTCAAAATAATTTGATAGCAGTATTCTAAATTTTTGCACTTGAATGGTTCAAAAGTACGTAGCGCTTTTTCTGAATTCAAGGGTTAAAGCACAGACTGAATTGTTGATTGCTCCGGGAGAAAATTCTTACCATCAAAGAACGGTTACGAGAGCGAGGAAGCTCTTGGATGAATTTTTCAAATGCCTGTAGTCGCACTTTTCCTTTAATTTCTACAAGTTTTGGCCACTTGATACCTTGAGTCTTCTCACCACTTTGAATAAAAATGAAAAATAAAGAAGTAAAGCATTATTGAGAAATAAATGTAATCAATTTTACTATGTATGTATGTATGTATACAGATTGGATGTGCTAATGCTACTGCTGAAGGCAAAAAATGTACGGAAATATTTTAATTATGTGTGAGGATGGTAGAGCGAAAGAATGCAACTCTTAAATTTACAAAGAGAAGAAGCAAACACAAACTGTGACGCTCTGCTTCCCAGGGGGTCACCCATCAAAGAACTACTTTTGTCCTAATATACTTAACTCTCTTAGCTTCCTGGGTCTAGCCACCACCCATAATGCTATATCTACGTTAAAAGGTTTAGTTTTATTATACCTTATATAGGATTAATCCAAATCTTGAGGGTGTCACATTCCTCCCCTCTTTAAGCGCTGACATTTTCATCCGGCACAAATATACTCACAAACATCAGGTGATGTGAGACTCGTCTCGCTAGCTTTAGTCGACCTTATAAAAAGCCACGCTCCACCCACAACAATCGTCAGCCCGGAAGCCGTACTCTGCCCACTATATGAGACCCTAACTCAGTTGAAACTCATTTCACATTTTCGGCTGATAATTGGCTCTGATACCAACTATGACGTCCGCTTCCTAAGGGGTCACCCATCCTAAAACTACTCTAATCCTAGCACGCTTAACCCTCCTAAGCCTAGACATCGCCCAAAATACTATAGCTGAATTAAGATATATATATATATAGAGTTGAGCTAAAATGCTATCGATAGCAAACCGGCATGTTTGCCACCCATTTGTTTTCGATAATAGAGCCTCCAAATCGACGATCGGCACCGTTGAACATGATCTATACCACTTGAAGTATTTAGAAATCAAATTTCATACATTTTTTATATTGTTCTCTTATCCATCGAGTGGACACAAAAATGAACGGCTGAAAATGAATATTCTTAAAAAAATGATGATAGGATTCTTGTAATCAAGATCAAGAGTATAGATCTTGTTTTAAATAGTTTAAAGAATTTTCTATCAAAAATTCAATTGATTTGGATATTTTTACGCCGTTAAACGAGAAAACGCCTCATATCGACCATTAAAATTACAAATTTTTAAACCCTTTGATCATTAGGCAAATGATATCGAAAAAATTTGAAATTTAATTTCTAAGTACTTCAAGTTGTATAGATCATGTTCAACGATGTCGATCGTCGATTTGGAGGCTCCATCATCGAAAACAAATGGGTGGCAAAAGTGCCGATTTGCTATTGATAGCATTCTAGCTCAACTATATATATATATATATATATATATATATATATATATATATATATATATATATATATATATATATATATATATATAACTAGTCGGAATACTATCAATAGCACCAAGCTATTAGTGCTATTAGTTTTTCAGCCCTTGGATTGAAAAATATGCGATTAGGATGATGTGGGCCCCCCTAGGGTTGAGTGGGTGGTTAGTTGAATAGTATAATCTAACGGCTAAAAACAATCAAAAGGTTAAATCTAACGGTGGAAAACTCGATAGCACCAAGCCCTTGATGCTATCGGTAGTATCCCTAGAACTCTCTCTCTCTCTCTCTCTCTCTCTCTCTCGCGCAATGTGTATATATATATATATATATATATATATATATATATATAGGTCCGGCTACTATACTATTGTCAATACGATCGCCCTCGTACTCATAAGTTGTTTTCGATGATAGAGCTTCCGAATCAACGATCCACACCGTTAAACAATATTTACAGCATTTCAAACTTCTAGATATCAAATTTTATAATTTTTCAACATCATTTACCTTAGATCAAGTGGTCACAAAATTGACAATTTTTAACGGACGGTATGGGATACTTGCTAGTTTAACGGTGTAAAAGATTCGGAATTTATTGAATTTTTGATAGAAAATTCTATTCACTACATAGATAACGATCAATAACTCCGATCTTGAATTGAAGGATCCGATCATCATTTTTTAGGACGTCGTTCGATTTTGACCGTTCATTTTATGCCTGCTTGAATGACTTTATTATGAATTTGAAAATTTATGAAATTTATTTTCTACAAGTTTCCAATACTCTAGATCATATTTAACGGAATGGATCGTCGATTCGGAAGCTCCATCATCGAAAACAACTTATGAGTAGTAGGGGTCCAATACTCATAATAGTATAGTAGCCATGGCCTATTATATATACATATATATATATATATATATATATATATATATATATATATCCACAAAGCAACAGTTGAGTGTTGAGAGAGTAAGCAAAAATAAAGATCTCCACAGGAATGTTATGATGAGAATTCAGTGAAATATTTTCTTTATTAACTACTCAAACAGTTGTAACTTTAAAATGGAAATATCACATGGATTCTGGACCTAGTGTCATAATATAAGATTTACTAATCTCCAACTGATTTTGAGGCTCTTTAAATGTTCGAAACATTCGCATTAAAGCTAGGTTAGAATTTCAAACAAATATAGCAACCAATTATAATTCACCAAAATGCTTATTTCATGTCATTCTGCAAGTTACGCTGGTACTCTATTAGGAATGTTTATATTATATAGTTTAGTGTAGTGTAGTCTTAAATATAATTTATTTCAGTTGTTAGTGTTCTAGCAGTTTTTCTTTCTATGTAGGAGTTAGTGGGGTACGGTAGTTACTAGCAGGCATGAAACTGTTTTTAAGTTGTATTTATTTGAACCTCATGAGAGAAGGGGATCTATGTTCTCTTATCCAACAAATACTATTGTATCTTGTTAACAATGGAGGAAGGTTCTCCCTCGAAGAAGACCATCAACTTGCAAGAGTTGATTAAAGCTTGAATCTCTCAATTTATCTTGCAATTCTTTCAAACAACAACCACGACAAAGAACAAGAAGAAGTCGTCAGATTTTTGGCTAGTTAAGCCATCATCGGACTTGCCGGAGTCAATTCCATCAGAAGCTACTAGAAGGGTTACAAGATCCCAATCCGTCCGTAACATATTGGTATCAGAGCCAGGCATGTCGGGGCTGGATAAAGATTCACGAATCGACCGGTTAGAAGCCGAGGTAGGCCGACTATCCGAAAATTTGGACAAAATCTTTGCAGCCATTAATGCAAGATTTGATAGTTTGGAGACTCGACAAAGAGAAAGAGTTGAGTCCTCAAACAATCAGATGGGAAATAGAGGCTCTAGATTCACCGGTACCGAGGTGTCTACAAGATCTCTAATCCCAAAGTCTGTTAAAATAGATTTTCCTCGATTCAAGGGCAATGAGGATCCAACTAGTTGGTTATGTAGAGCAGAAAATTTTTTCGAGATACATGACATACTTGGAGAAGAGAAAGTGTAGATTGCTTCTATCAACATGGAAGGCGATGCACAACTTTGGTACCAATTATTCAAAGAGGAGCAAGCTCTGGTCACTTGGGAGTCATTCAAAGAAGGATTGAATATTCGTTATGGTCCGACGCGATATCAAGATTTCTTTGGAGATCTGACCAAGCTTAAGCAAATGGGATCAATACGAGATTATCAAACCCAATTTGAGAGATTGCTTATTCGGGCAGGCACTCTACCAGCAATACAACAAGTTGGATGTTTTGTAAGTGGGTTGAAAGAGAGCATTCGTACAGATGTGCAAGCTTGTAAGCCGTCTACTCTTTCAGCGGCTATAGGGTTAGCACGGTTATATGAGTCTCGTGAACAGGCATCTCGACGCTCTATCCCTTCTACAACTGATTTGAAGCGCACGACAACTGAAAAAGAGCAAAACCAAAGTCGTTCAATATTACCGGTCAAAAAGCTAACACCTACCGAGTTAAAAGAACGTAGAGAAAATGGGCTTTGTTTTAATTGTAATGAGAAGTTTAGACCTGGCCATCGATGCCGTAAATTATTTTTGATAGAAGGTAGTTGGACAGATGATGAAGAAGATGATGTCATGGATAAAGCAGAATTACAATTGCTTACAGAAAAAACAGAGATGCCGGAGATTTCTCTTCACGCAATATATGGAGCCCGAATGCCACAAACTATGCGAGTCCGAGGAAGAATTGATCAGCAACGCATCACAATTTTAATAGACTCAGGTAGCACTCATAATTTTCTTGATGATTGCATGGCTAAAAAATTGGGCCTTTATCCTCATCATAAAGGAACATTTGAAGTCACTGTTGCTAATGGAGAAAAATTATGTAGCAGTGGCAGGTGTAGAGACGTTTGCATATTATTGAATGGCCTTTCTATTGTTGTTGATCTATATCTGTTACCTTTAGAGGGTTGTGATGTTGAATTGGGTGCTCAATGGCTTTATACACTTGGGCCTTTAATATGGGATTTCTCAAAACTTCAAATGAAATTTAATTTGGATGGAAGAGAGGTGGCATTACAGGGAGTTTCATCACCTGATGATAAAGTTGTTGGAGAAGCCAAAATAGCAAAAGAAGTGCAAAAGCAAAAGGAGGGGATTTTGCTACAAATAAATTCTCTTTCATTACAGGATCCATTTGATAATGCTTCATTTCTAAATCAACTCATCATTAATCCAGATTTAGAACAATTAATGCAAGAATTCACTGATGTATTTAGTGAACCCCATGGATTACCACCACCTCGTGCGCATGATCATCGAATACCATTGATTTCCGGAAGTGGACCAGTATGTGTGCGGCCTTATAGATATCCACACTTATTGAAGAATGAAATTGAGAGGCTTGTGACTGATTTGCTTGTTAATGAGGTTATACGCCCTAGTAATAGCCCCTATTCCTCACCGGTATTACTTGTCAAGAAGTCCGATGGTTCATGGCATTTATGCATCGATTACCGTGCACTAAACAAAATTACAATTAAGGATAAGTTTCCAATTCCGGTGATAGATGAGCTTCTTGATGAGTTGTATGGTGCGAAATTCTTCACTAAATTGGATCTCCGTTCCGGCTACCATCAGATTCGAATGAATACGGATGACATATCCAAAACTGCATTCCGCACACATCAGGGGCATTATGAATTCTTAGTTATGCCCTTCGGCCTCACAAATGCACCGTCAACCTTTCAATCATTGATGAATGAAATATTCAAAGAACATCTCCGTAAGTTTATTCTAGTCTTTTTTGATGATATATTAATTTATAGCAAGACTTGGTTGGAGCATCTTGAACATTTGAAAATCACTCTACTTATTTTACGTGCTCATCAATTATATGCAAAGAAAGAAAAGTGCAGTTTTGGGCAAAAAGAAGTCAAGTATCTTGGTCATATAATCTCTCACAATGGTGTAGCAGTTGATCCAGAAAAAATTTCAGCAATGATAGAATGGCCAAAACCATTAACCATCAAAGCACTTCGCGGATTCTTAGGCCTAACAGGATATTACCGGAAATTTATTCAAAACTACGGCAAGATAGCAGCTCCTCTCACAAATATGCTCAAGAAGGATGCTTTCAAATGGGATTCACGAGCAGAGGCGGCTTTCGATGAATTAAAACATGCAATGACGGATGCTCCGGTACTCTCTTTACCAGATTTTTTCTAAGCCTTTTATAGTTGAATGTGATGCTTCTGGTATAGGTATTGGAGCAGTTTTAATGCAGGAAAATAGGCCCATTGCGTTCTTTAGTCATGCTTTAAAGGGAAAAAATTTGTTACTATCAACTTATGAAAAGGAAATGCTTGCACTTGTATTGGCTGTGCAAAAATGGAGGCCATATTTATTGGGTCGATTCTTCATTGTACGTACAGACCAGAGGAGCTTAAAATTTTTATGGGAGCAAAAGATAACAACTATGATGCAACAAAGGTGGTATGGCAAAATTAATGGGTTTTGACTTTATCATTGAATATAAAAAAGGAGTGGAAAATAAAGTTGCAGATGCTTTATCTCGCAGAGATGAAGAATTAAATTTATATGCAATCTCTAGGCCTATTCCAAATTGGCTTGAACCCATCAGAGAAGACATCCAAACTATACCAGAGCTGCAAGCATTAGTTGAGAAGTGCAAAAATGATGAAGCTGTAGGTCCATGGGAGTACATCGACGGAATTCTTTTCTTCAAAAATTAGATCTATTTGCACCCTACATCTTCATTAAAAAATACCATTCTTGCTGAATTACATGGGAGTACTCATGAAGGGTATCATAAAACATTGCATTGAGTTCGATCAATGTTTTACTGGCAAGGAATGAGGAAACACATCAAGGAGCATATTAAGACTTGTGATACTTGTCAACGGAACAAAGGGGAAAATACTTCTCCAGCTGGATTATTACAACCACTTCCTATTCCCTCTTAAGGTATGGCGTGACATTTCTATGGATTTCATTGATAGCCTTCCAAATTCAAAGGGCAAAAGTGTTATATTTGTAGTTGTGGATCGGCTTTCTAAATATTCACATTTTATTCCAATCTCTCACCCATACACAACGACCATTGTTGCTCAAGTCTTCTTTGAAAATATTTTCAAATTATATGGAAGGCTGGAAACTATTGTATGTGATAGAGATAAAGTATTTACAAGTTTGTTTTGGAAGGAATTATTCCGTTTACAGGAAACTCATTTTAATTTTACCTCTTCATACCACCCTCAGACGGATGGGCAAACTGAAGTAGTTAATCGAACATTGGAGATGTATCTACGTTGTTTCACGAGTAACAAGCCAAAAGAATGGGTTAAATGGATTCCATGGGCTGAATATTGTTACAATACAAGCAAACACTCATCAACAAAAAGAACACCATATGAGGTGTTATATGGCCGAGAACCACCTACTCTTTTGTCGTACGTAAGCGGCACAACAAAAATTGCAGCAGTTGATATGTTATTAAAGGAAAGAGAATATATCATGAAGGATTTAGAACATCAACTGGCAGAAGCACAGAATCGTATGAAAAAAATCTATGATGCACATCATACTGATCGAGAGTTCCAAGTGGGTGATTTTGTCTAAGGCTTTAACCTTATCGGCAAGTTTCGCTCTCTCTTCGCAAAAATTTAAAGCTTTCACCGAAATTTTATAGGCCATATGAAGTGCTCAAACGTATAGGGGCAGTTGCATATGAGCTTAAGCTACCACCTGAGTCGAAACTCCATCCGGTATTTCATGTTTCATGCCTGAAGAAGAAACTTGGTGATCGTCAATTGGCTCAAGATACCCTTCCTGTTGTACCAACAACAGAAGATTCAATTGTACCATTACCTCAAGCTATTCTAGATCGACGAATCCGTAAGGGTAAGAAGGAAGTTTTAATCCATTGGCAGGGGCTCTCACCACTTGATGCAACATGGGAAAATTTAGACGAGATGAAGATCAGATTTCCTAAATCAGTCCTTGAGGACAAGGACACTTTTTAGGGGGAAGGAATGTTAGGGATGTTTATATTATATAGTTTAGTGTAGTGTAGTCGTGAATATAATTTATTTCAGTTGTTAGTGTTCTAGCAGTTTTTCTTTCTATGTAGGAGTTAGTGGGGTATGGTAGTTACTAGCAGCATGGAACTGTTTTTAAGTTGTATTTATTTGAACCTCATGAGAGAAGGGGATCTATGTTCTCTTATCCAACAAATACTATTGTATCTTGTTAACAATGGAGGAAGGTTCTCCCTCGAAGAAGACCATCAACTTGCAAGGGTTGATTAAAGCTTGAATCTCTCAATTTATCTTGCAATTCTTTCAAACAACAACCACGGGAAAGAACAAGAAGAAGTCGTCAGATTTTTGGCTAGTTAAGCCATCATCGGACTTGCCGGAGTCAATTCCATCAGAAGCTACTAGAAGGGTTACAAGATCCCAATCCGTCCGTAACATACTAACCCAGGCATCACAAACACGGACACACGACACGACACGACACAACTTGGACAAAATGACTCAACAGCTTCATGAAAATTGAGATATGGACATGACATGGACACCGCTAATAAAATATAATATTATTAATACAATAAAATATATTTATTACATATAAGATATTAATTTTGCCAAAATATTGTTATATTTCTCATACTAATAAAAGTTAATAAAATTCTCATTAATAGTTCATATATTTTGAGTAAAAAAAATTCTCCACCATACATACTTTATGTATATGATCCAAAAATAGTTTGTATGCATTCATCAAAAAGTCAAAATATTTATCATCGTATATTATATATGCATACAAAATGTAAAATATTTTTTTTAATGGCATGCAACATGCACGTGCATCGAACGATGCGCGTCTATGGTGCATCCAGATCAGATACGCAAGTTTGTCGAAGACAAGCGAGGCTTACAGCCACGTCCGTGATACATACATACTCACCCTATGATATAGATCCTTCCTTGATCACTCCTCAGCGAGGACTTTATAGCTTGACTCATCAATATAAGTTATAAAATTAATAACGTGCAATCTCTTCTGTTTTGTAGCAACTTAGTAAACTCAACATAGGCCTTGTTTGATGTCCAAACAAATTATTCAGTGATAACTTGTATGTAGTGAGAATTGTCCTGTGTGATTGCATGCAAGAAGTTTGATGTTAGCTCTTCGGGAGGTCGTGACAACCATGATTTGATAGGATAGCTTATTTTGCCTATAAGACCATTTATCTCATTCCAAGAAAACAAGGCAAAAGAGAAACCAATAATGCTTAAAACTAGATAGAACACAAGAAATTTAGTATCCGCATATCTTGAGACCTCTTCATGAATTGGACAATCTGTTCGATTGGATGGTCCCCTTGTCTTTCCTGATGATCCTACTCCCATGCAATCTGAATAGCCAGCCATCTCCGCATCCCCATCAAAAGATGCAGATCATGGATCAATCGGTCCTGACTACAATGCTGTACATTAACAAGAAGGAAAGTTAATGTACAAGAGAATCCTTTTACACACGAAAGGAGAAGGCAAGGTTTTAACCTTTCTAGTATAAAGTGCTCTAAAAGCAGAATCATAAACGTAACAGCCACCTCCATGGCAGGACTGCAGTCTCCCAGCCATGTTTGGAGTATTGATAAGTGATAACTGCCTACCATGGCATTTCATCACATGGCAGGTCATACGAAAGCTTTTGATATGTCATGGCAGCCAATATGGAGGGTGAGATGGCAATCACTTTGAATCTGTTAAGTCAAACTTTTGATTTGCATATTGATGACCCTTGTGAAAAAGTGTGACAAATATGTAGACTCTGATAAATAAGAATATAAATGAGGAAATCCTAACTTGTTACAAGTTAGAGTAGCAGAAAGCTAATGATCAAGTGGCCTCAAAATTGACAATTTTAATGGTCTATATCAGATTTTTCTTGTTTAATAGCGCAGAAATACTCAAATCAATTAATCTTTTCACAAAAATATTTGGTACTAAAGTAACTGAACTTCGAATCATTTTGAAAATGACTATCAATATTTAAAATCTTTAATTATATTGTCCAACCTTTAAAGTTTTTTGCCTTGAGTTTTTCAGCTTTAACCTAGAACGTCAATACATCCATGCGTCATGCCTTCCTTTGTCCTCCATCACACCTTAATAGTTCAATCTCCCCTGCTTATTGAGTTAACAGTTATTCCTACTTAAGTTTTGGATGGTCAGAGTAAAATCATGAAATCCATTATGAACAATTAAAGACACCGGACATGGATGTACTAATGCAACAGGTGTAAGCAATAATTTTTAAGACACAAATCAAACAATTTGGAAGGTTAGGTAGCAAAATCAAACTTCTCTAAGATTAGGCAGTTGTCTCTAAATGACCTAACATTCTATATGGCATTATGAGTGGCGGCTGGAATAACTGCTGCATGAGAGAAAGTAGTCTAGTAGGTGACTTTGAAACTACTATTTCTAAACAAGAAAAATATAAGGTTGTGGTAGCAGCAACTTTCCTGAAACATTCAGTGATAGACATGTTAATGTAATGAATTTAGAGAACGACTACGTTGGGGTATATAATTCATCAATAGCGATTGCACAACAAATTGTCTAGTGGCAGTCATGGTGATAAAGGAATAATCCTTGATGGTGGTAATAGATAAATGACCCACATTGGTGATCGTTGGTTGTGCGGATACAATGCCCTAAATTTCAAATGAACAGAGAAAAGAAAGTTTTTTAGCCTGAAGTGTCAGGTTTTCAGGTTTCAAAACATACGTCTCATGTTCCAGAACAAGAGCAGAAAGCAAGGTGATTAGGTGTTCGATTTCTGAGGAACCTTGAAAGTTGAAACATACTGAATCTCCGGGTTATGATACTAGCATTGATCGAGTTGATCAAAGTGAAGCTTGAGTTTGATGTGTGGCATCCCCGAGTCATTTTGGAGGCGTGGGGATGATTAGAAGTTCGGAAAGTATACAAGTGTTTTCAGCACGAACCAAACGCGAAAACGAACTTTAGAGCAATTTTGCTGTTAAAGTACAGAATTGGCACTTGGTACCGGTACCAAAGCAATGCAGTATTGATACCCAGCCAGTGCGTGTTAAAACAGCTCTCAGGATCCGGACCGTACGAGGTCGCACGGTGATCGGGTCATGTGTACTGCATCGAGAAGCGCATGCACTTCTGCGTAGCCTCGGGTTGGATGTTGGGTACCGGCATGGCTGTCTGGTAATGGTACTAGAACCCTCTGGTGCCAGTACTACAACCCAAGTACCGGTACCCAGTTTGTGAGGGACTAATTTGTGAAGGCTAAGAGTGGGTTGTTGGGCTGTTTATTTACAATTGTGCAAGCCTATATAAATACCCCACCACTACACCTGTACTTCTCATGCAGATATTACTTCGTTTTCTCCTCCAAACCTCTCATCTTCTCCTTCTCTCTCTAGAAGACTTCTCCAAGGGGGAATTAAAGGAGAATTGGAGATTGAAAATTGGGGAATTTTTGTGGAGAGCTAGTCCAAGAGCATGTAACGACCCAGCCCACTAGCAACAATAACTCGTTGGGCCCAACCACCGGTCCAAAATGCTTAAGCCCAGTTATTATTACTAGTGTCCAAGTCTCATATAAACCCAATGACAAATCCATTCCCATCCGATGTGGGACTATTGGGGTGTCACAGAGCAAGAGAAAGTTCTTAGAGCACGAACCTAAGGTAGGTTTCTTGCAATTTCTTGCCAGGGTTTGGTTTAAATTCCCTAATTGAGTTGGTTTTGAGTTTCTTGGATTTCTAGAGCTTTCTTTATGCTATGAAATCCTAGAAAAATTGATGTCTTGGGTGTCTTGTGTAAACCCTGTGGGAAAATTGGGGTTTTTTAATTTGTGAGATCTAACTTAGGTTTGATCCAAGGTTTTAAGTGCCCGTCGGCACGGGCCGTATCCACCGTGTTGTACCGTGCCAACAAGATACTGGCACGATACAGACCCGATGCCGATGGCACAGCTCAAAATCCTCTATTCTTTAAATTAGTAAGTAATTTTCTCAATAAAGTTCAAAATATGTGATAAAAAGACATAATAAATAGTTAGAATATTTTGTTGCTAAAGAAAATAAATATTTCATGCTATTATGTGTCGACACACAAGAATTTTTTTGATCGGCAAGCATCGGTACGGCTAGGCACGCACCGTGCCGTACCGTGCCAGCAAGTTTCCGGCACGATCGCGTTCGACAGCACTTAAATCCTTGGTTTGATCTCTTGTTGCCCTAATTGGAGTATAAACCGACATGTTGGGAGCCTCGGATCGAGATTCCAACACGTCTTCGCTGAGCTAGTGAGGAAAAACCTCGTTTTGGCTTCGTTTGCCGTGGGTTGAGAGTGATCGTCCATAAATCGCGGGAAGTGGTTTTCTCGCACTCCGGCATCACTACAAGGTGGGTGGTACTATCTGAAATCTTTGAATGACCCGTTATGTCTAGTTACTTCTTGAGCATATTGTATGTGTATAGTGAAATCATGCATTATAGGGTAAATGTAGCATATGCGGTAGTTGTGCATTCTTGTATGCTTTGGAAGCAAAGAACATGTGACTATAGATGATGAATATAGAAACCCTATAGATGTATAAAGCATTGAACTATGACACTAGTGAACAAGTGACATTGTAACTAGACGGCATGAGTAGCCCTAAGTAATGTGAATGTTAGACAAAAAAAAATGAACTTATGACACTGTAGAATTGGAAATGCTAAATATAGAAAAAAAGGGCTTGTCAAAGTTATGGCATGGTATCCTCCAAGTAAGGATTGGATTGTACTCGAAGATAGTCTGAATGCTCGAGGTAGGTCGCTCCACCTTGAGCGGTGAGCACTGGAATGTCATCAACTGGGTTGGTAGTGGAATTCTCCCCAGCAGACGGTCTCGTCGGATTATAGCGGTATTCTCCCCGACAAATAGGATTTGGTTTGGTGAGTTAAGGTTTAACCAGAGGGTTAAACAAGTGGATTGGGTAAAAGTAAAAGAGCATGCATGCATCATGAGTATATCACCTTCTAGTTTTGTACAAGCATTGTAGTAGTAGTTTTGGTTACTATATCTTTTTTCTTCACTACATATGTCTGAGTAGACCTAGTGGTTGAGTCGGCAAACCCACTGGGAACTTTCATTAGTTCTCACACCACTAGCCTTGCAGATCCTAGCGCGAGCGAGGCGATTGAGGATCGGGGACAAGGGTATTGCATCCTAGATAGCGGGCCTCCATCGAGTTTAGCATGTACCCCGTTTATTTTCATCTTTTTTAGCTTGATGAAAAGAACTATGTAATGGAAATATGTACAAAGAAAAATGGTGTATGTACTTGGAGAACATATCATGTAATTTGGAACCTAGATGTAATGAAGTATCAAACGTTGTATTTTGTTTCAATATTGCAAAGTACAATGGAGGTTGTAATGGTAGTAGCTTACTTTCACTTTGGTGGTTGTTGCTTGCCCTCGAGCAAGCCGTGTATACCAAGATTTTCTAGATATGAAATGGCTATACATGTGGTTGTTGTCGAACCTTGGGCGGACATAGGAGGTTATGTCTGTTCGGTGTCTGTTGGCGTGCCCAAGCCGACCAAATTGGAAGTCGCGGGGCATGACAAACCTGTTATTTAGTTCCGGAATATGACTGTGTTTCGGAACCCACAATGTAGGTTCTTGGACCTGCATAGGTTTTAGGGTTTTAGGGTTTTAGGGTTTTTAGGGTTTAGGGTTTTAGGGTGTAGGTTTAGGGACGCACCATGCCGTACCGTGCCGACAAGTTTCCGGCAAGACCCTTTTCATGGCACTTAAATCCTTGAATTATATAAGACTTGCACGAGGACAAGCAACGACACGTAGTGAAAGCTCTAAGCTACTACACATCAACATACAACCATACACATGATATTTGATTACATTTAAACCAAATACAAGTGAACTAGATCTATTACATTCATTCTTTTGTTTCCATACATGTATGTACACCACATAGTCATCCAACCCAAAACATATGGATTTATACAACTTATTTACATCACATGTTCAACATATAAAAGTTGAAACTATACAAAGGGAATGACCATACTCCGGTGGCTGCTAACTACGGCGCAGACCCTTGCCTCGATCCTCCGCCACCCCGCTCGCACTAGGATCTGCAGGGTTAATGGTAGGAGAACTACAACAAAGTTCCCAGTGGGTTTGGCCACCGACCTCGCCGATTTGCCCACTAGATCTATTCAGACATAAGTATGCAAAGAAAATAGAGATAACTAACCACACTAATGCTAATACTATGCCTGCAAGAAAACTGGATCAATAGATAGATAATCATATGTATGATATTGCATGCATGCTTTACATTCACTTTGGCTTTCACCCAATTAGCCCGGTTAACATTTGTTAACCCCAAAACTCATAACCATAAATCCCTATCGATTGGGGGGACTTTGCCACGCCCAAGGGACAGTCTTCGGGGGGGACTTTGCCTCGCCCAGCGGTGACCAACTCCGAAGCGTACCGCTCGAGGGAGAGCTACCTCCCTCAAGCCAAGACCCTATGTGAGTATGATTCAATCCTCAACTTGAGGACGTATAGCCACCCTTGCTATTTTGCCACAATACTATATTAGGTTCTTACCTTGTCATGAATACCATTTACTAGGCCACACTTGCCATAATGCCACAACGATTATACCTTGTCTAGCAATTCATGTTCTCGGTGCCAATCTTGCCCGCTAATGTCAATGTCACCTTTGTTTACTATTGTCGTAGTCCATATCCCACATTCATACAATCATACAAATATAGGGTTCCAACATACATGGTTCATATCAATTCATATGTTCTCTAGCCTAGAAGCATATAATTAAATCCCAACCAAAATCACATATCACACGACCATGCATGAAAGCTACATCACATATATACTCAAGAAATGATGACATAGACATAATAGAAAATTCAGATATTTCGGATAGCACCCCGCACCTTGTGGAATGCCGAGATGCTACAATTCAAGTTTCATGATTTTTAGCCGCCTATGCCGCTCGCTACGGCAAAACGAAGCCAAAACAAGCCTTTTCACCAATATCTTCGCGTAGACTCGTCGGATCGCCGAACCGAGTTCACCAACGCCTCAGATTACCTACCAATTAGGGTTACAAGAGATCAATCCCTAACTTGAATCTCATATTTACAAAACCCTAATATACAACCCTAGGTTTCACTAACCACCAAAATACCTACCATTAATGGATATTAATGCATCAACCACTCATAACAACTCCTAGAAGCACATGCTAGAAGGATTCACACCAAAACCTAGCTTGGAAACAAGAAAACTAACCTTTAGGTTCAAGCTTTCTCCAAGCCCCTTGCACAATAGCAAGCACCACCCTTATTTGGTCTTCTTCTCCACCCAAGCCCCTCCACAAGCTTCTCTTGCTCAAGCTCTAGAGAAAGAGAAGGAGAAAAAGAGAGATCTTTAGAGAGAGAGAGGGAAACCCCTTTGATGTTGAGTGTGAGGAAATAATGTCAAAACCCTAGCCACACCATATAAACACACTCACACTAACACATTTACAAAAAGCCCCCCCCATCAATTTCACAATTCATGGCAACCCAACCAAGGCATTCTGCGCCTACAGGGTCCGGACAGTGAGAACAAGTTTTCAACATTTTTGCTGAAACCTCCCAGCTTGCTCTCTTGGGTCCACACACCCAATGCAATGACTCCAAAGCACTTGGAATGCACTTCGGACCATCCCAACTCGTCCGACTCCGCACTTCGATCGTTTTGACGAAAGCTCGGCACAACTCGACGGGGATGCAATATGTTACAGCAGGGGCTGTCTTGGGCAGTGTGAAGCCACTTGGTGTAATTCTTCGGACTGGTTGTCCAAGTTTTCGATGCCCTCGCAGAATCAAATTTGATTCCAAAGCATTTCCCGACAAAATCTTCGGCGGAACGCGATGATCATTGTGGGATCCACTTGCTACTAGTGTTATCACCCCAAGTTTGTTGCGGAGCTTCGTTGGTTGGCTACTCTCACTGTCTCGAGTTTCCGAAGACAACGAGTGAGCGACGGAGGATTTTAGTGACGAAAACGACATTTCTGAAAATTCGGAACAACATTAAGTGTTATTTTATATATGTGCTCTTTGGACTTGTGGTTGCTATCTGAACACCTATGTTGGTGCATTTCGAGACAGTAGATGACCAGCATTGTACTATGGTACCCTCCAAAACACTCCATACCAATCGAAAGTACTTCGGTGGACATTTTGAAACTTTCGACGGTTCCGGGGTTGCATGTTTATTGTTTTGGAGTCGACTTGGTAGACCTTGACATGGTAGGTCTTTCGTAGGTCCAGTTGACGTCCCAGCGCACCTTGAGTGTTAGGCGCTAATATGGTTACAGATGGGTACTTCTATCGGGAGTCGATACAGTGGTACTAGCTGGATGATATTCTTCCCTTATCCTTTCCCGTTGCTTCTGCATACTATTCATGAGTATTACACCATTAGACTTTCGATTTATTTACTCTACTTTCGTTCTTTCGCATATTAGCAGTAGATAGGTGTTGGATTATTGCATGATTCGCATATTAGCAGTAGATAGGTGTTGGATTATTGCATGATCTCTCTCCATGGGACCTGATTGGTCGATGTTGATCAGTTCGTCAATCGGGTGATCTAGTTTGGACACGTGTGGGTTTTCGACTTACTCTCGGCTTTTTGCCGCTTTGTTGACTATTGAGCATTTCACATCGATCGTCACAGCTCATGTAGCATGTCACATACAACAACAGTTCGGCCACCGCGTGGGTGTTCTTTTTTGTAAAAGTGGTCATCTCTCACCCGTGAGCCCCTACAAGGTGCTAGTTGGGGTTTTGTGCTGGTGGGTGAACACACTTTGGCACTGCCTGCGGTCTTTAGACCTATATGGGAAGGTGTTTGGATATCAGTTTTCATACAGTTAATGCATATGTTTATTATTTACGGTAGCAGTAGGTGATTACTGTTGTTCATATCTATGTTTCTTTATCCGCTATTATACATGAGTATTTATCTATCTCAGTTGTATTTCTCTCGCCAGTGAGTACACTTGCCTTCGTCGGCTTGCGATACCCACTGGGAAACCCTTGTTTATTTCTCACCCGCCCTTTGAGGTGATCTCGGTGGTGGAAGTCGGGACGGTGCATGAGCTGCGTAAGCTAGCGAGCTATAGAGATCCCAACCTGTCTACATCGATTACGGTTACACTGACTCTGACCCATTCCATTTATTGTTAATAAATTAGAAATTGTGGTTCAGTTATCTGCTTGTGTGATTGTTGGCTTATGAATAATCTTTTGCTGTGGATAATCATTTATTTGCAAACATTTGGAATGATGGTGCTATTGCGATTTTCAGTGATATCGTGATTTCGGTTTTATGATATGTGATTTTCTACCCCTTGAGGTAGCCAGTTTTTTTAAAAGAATGAGTTTTCGTGTGGTAGACCATTTTCAAATGAGTTCTACGGCTTTATCGATTCTTAGTATTTCAAAAAAATGAAGTTTCCGGGTGGAAAACATTTGTAAATGATAGAATTAACTATTGTAATGTGCATTTGCATCATCCTTGGCCTAAGGAGTGTTTAGAGCATGCATCATCTCAAGGGCAGCTAGCTAATTGATTATTGTGAGCATCTGCATTGTGAATTTTGTTTGCGTGATTGAATGTTAGTGTTGCAACAATTCTCATAGTGGTACGTCGGACAAATATAGAAAAGACTCCGTCCTAGTGGACAGGGGGAAACATGTATTTGTAGCGGGTTTGTTCTGTCCCATGGCAAGTTGTTCTTCAAAAAAAAAAAAAGGCATTTTTTTCCACTGGTTTACTTTTGAACAACTCTTTTATTCGAAAAAGCTTTACAAGAGAGGCCACGGGGCGTGACACTACATATATATATATATATATATATATATATATATATATATATATATATATATATATATATATATATATATATGCATTATTTGAGCTAGTTTTAGGTGAGGTTGGTAAGAAAAATATGGTAAGCTAGTATCGGACAATGGTGCAAATTTTAAGATAGCTGACAAACTACTAATGCAAAGGCATCCACATTTATTTTGGACTCTTTGTGTAGCGCATTGCACAGTGTTTTGAAAAGGCGCGCCTGAGGCGCGAGGCGCGGACCTCAGCGCCTCAGCGATAGCGAGGCGAGGCGCTATTGCTGAGGCGCGCGCCTAGGCTCTGAGGCACGAGGCTCACATAAGGCGCGCGCCTCAGCATATTTAATATTTCTTGGAGTTTGGATTAAGGTTTTTGGGTTGTTGGGTTTCGGGTATAAATTTTATGTTTTAACTCGACAAGCTTAGTAAAAGATTCTAAAAGAAACATAAAAAAACTCTAGAAATCATCTACCGACCTATTTTTCTACCGCCCTCCTCTCCTTCTACCGCCCTCCCCTCCCTCCCCTTTCTCTGTTCGTGGGCAACTTGCCCTCCTCTCTTTCTACCGCAGCAGGAAGCAGCAAAGAGGAAGAAGCAAAGAGGAGCAAGCATCAGTTTTTTTATTTGCAGCAGCACTGCAACAGCAGAAACAGGAGCAGCGGCAGCAAAAAAGCAAGAACAAGCAACAATCAAGTAAGTATTGCCTCTATACTCTAATATTTTTCCTTTGAATCTGTTTTTTAGTAATTTTTTTCAGGATTTGATGTATTTTTTAGATTTTTCTTTTTTTTCCCATATGTTTTTACTTTTTTTTGTTTCGATTGCATATTTCTTTATCCAGTTTTTTGTTTTGAACTTGTTTTTAGTTATTATTTATAGGATTTGATTCCTTGTTTTTTTTATCCAGTTTTTTATTTTGAACATGCTGATGGTATTTTTCCTTATCATGTCCTGTTGCTTGCATAGTATTTGTTACATTTTTCCATAGCTTTTTAGTATGGATTTTTTATTTTCAAGTTTATTACAAATTCTAAAAGTATGAAGCAATGTTGACAGCTTATAAAAAATCAAATGATTCATTAATTATGTTTCCTACTTTCAAATGATTCAAGTTTATTACAGATTCTAAAAGTATTGAAGCAATGTTGACAGCCTATATTATTCATAGTGACTGACAATGAATCAAATGATTCATTAATTATGTTTCCTACTTTCCTGCAAGGCTGCAACAATTTCTTGCCAAAGCATGAATTTACTCGCTTAGAGCATATATTTGCAGGTGGTCATGTTGTAAATTTTTTGTTTCGATTGCATGCTTGTTGATTTATTGTTAATTTGTTATGTATTTTGTTTTTGATTTATTGTAGATTGATTGAATGGATAATGAAGGATACAAAAAGGATCCTGCATGGAAATATGCACGTTTAAAAGATCCCGGCAATAGAAATGATGTAATATGTAATTTTTGTGAAAAAATAACAAGAGGAGGCATTTATAGAGCCAAACAACATATTATTGGTGGCTTTCGAAATGCAAAAGGATGCCCAAAATGTCCGCCTCATGTCCGCGAGGAAATTAAGGAGTTTATGGTTAAGAAAGAAGCGGCAAAGGAGAGAAATCCTTTGAAGACTGATTTTGACGAAGTAAAGGGCTTAGGGGATGAGGAGGATGAAGATGATACTGATGAATTTAAAAATCTTGGAAAAAGAGGTCGAAGTAGTGGGAGTGTTGGAAGTAGTAAGTCAGTAGCTAAAAAACGTAGTCAAAAGGGTCCTATAGATTTATATTTCGCTCGTGACGCGGAGAAGGTGGTTCAAGAAAGAAAGGAAGGAAAGCTAAAGCAAACCACAATAAATAATGCATGTAAAAAGGAATTGAGAGAGAAAGCTTGTAGAGACTTTGCCCGATGGATGTATGACGCTGGGATACCTTTTAACGCCGTTAATTATGATAGTTTTCAAGTAGCAATCGAGTCCATTGGGCAATATGGTTGAGGAATGAAACCACCGTCCGCTTATGAGTTACGAGTTCTTTTTTTGAAGGAGGTTGACAGGACAAGAAATGCTTTGAAGCCTCATGAAGAGGAATGGGCGAGGACTGGTTGCTCTTTAATGTCAGATGCATGGAAGGATAGGTGAGAAAGACCCTTAATAAATTTTCTTGTGAACTCTCCAATGGGTACGGTGTTTCTTGGAACTTTTGATGCTTCTAATTATGTTAAAACTTGAGAAAAAATGTTTGAATTATTGGACAATATGATAGAGGCTATTGGGGAAGTAAATATTGTTCAAGTTGTTACTGATAATGAATCGGCTAACGTAGTAGCCGGTAAGATTTCTATCTTTTAGTTTATAACTTCCCTTTTTTTAATACTTTGTGAGTAATATTTACATAACTAATAGCCATATTCTTTCTTTCATTCAATTTTTTCCAGGGAGGTTGTTAGAAGCTATAAGACAAAATTTGTTTTGGACTCCTTGTGCTGCCCATTGTGTTGATTTGATGCTCAAGGATATTGGAAAGATGCCGGTAGTACAAAGAACCATAAAAAGAGCAGTGACTTTGAATAGCTATATTTATAATAGCACAGGTGTGGTGAATATGATGAGACATTTCACGGGCCAAAGGGAGTTGCTTAGGCCTGGCATAACAAGATTTGCCACTGCTTTTCTCACCCTTCAACGCCTACACTGTCAGAAACATAACTTGAGGAAGATGTTTACATCTTAAGATTGGACCAAGAGCAAGTGGGCAAAATAACAATCGGGCAAAAGAATTACTACCATAGTAATGATGCCCACGTTTTGGACCAAAATAATATATATCCTTAAAGTTTTCGGTCCACTTGTTCGTGTTCTAAGATTAGTTGATGGTGAGGAGCGACCTTCGATGGGATACATCTATGAGGCCATGGATAGAGCAAAGGAAGCCATTGCAAAATCATTCAATGAGAAGGAGGATAAATATAATGAAGTTTTCAAAATAATTGATAACCTATATGCATGTGTTTTCTTTACTTTTTGATAGTTATTTTATTTTTATATGGTTATTTTGGAGTTTTGTTAATGTGGAATATCAAATTAAATTATATTTAGTAAATGTGCGCCTTGCCTTCTTGAGGCGCGCGCCTTGCCTTCTTGAGGCGCGCGCCTCGCCGTGCGCCTCGCGCCTAGGCTCCAGAAAGGTCTTGCGCCTCGCGCCTTTTCAAACACTAGCCATTGCATCAACCTAATGAGATAATAGAGTGAAAAAAACTGAAGATACTGCACAACGTGCATCTAAGTATTTGTATAATCATCTTTAGGTCCATACTTTAATGGTGAAATTCACAAAACGAGAGCTCGTACGTCCTAATATTACACAATTTGCCTCAAATTTTATCGCTCTAAACAGTATTCTTTAAAATAAAAATGGATTAAAGAGATGTTTGCATCAGATGAATGACAAACATCTCGTTATGCCTCCATGGCTGATGAAAAATCAATTGAGCAAATAATTCTGTCCGCCAAATTTTGGAATTATGTGAAAGAGATTGTTGATATTGTGGAGCCGCTATACATGGTCCTTCGTTTAGTGGATCAGGACAAAATATCTCAAATAGGACATGCCTATTCTAAACTAAGGATGGCTAAAGATAATATCAAAAAAAAACAATCCATTGTGGTGTCAATCTTATCTAAAAATTATTAGCAAATGTTGGGATGTCCAGATGTGTCGAGATCGACACCTAGCAGATAAGTTATAAATTATAACAAAACTATTTTTAATTTATTATTCAATTATATTCTTGCATTGTTAATGGAGTGATTTTTTTTCTTAATGATAGGTTGTTATCTAAATCCGTCGTATCACTATCATTATAATCTTGGATTTGCTGATGAATTGTTTAAGGCATTACGAAATGTCATCAATAGATTTGAGAGGGATCCAACACATGTTGCTCTTGCCATAAATGAAGTATAATAGCTTTTTCAATGTATCATTATTTTGTTAGATGTTAATATACCGATTGCTCATTATTATACTGTCACTATAAAGGAAAAAATATTTCGTGAATCCTCTTAAACTTTTGACGAAGCGAGTGTAATTAATGAGAGACAATACCGATCCCAGTAAGTAACTCAATAATTTAGACATTTTACAATTGGCGATAAATCTAATTTTCTTATAATTGTAACTTTTAATTGAACAGCTGAGTGGTGGCTACAACACGGTAGATCAGCAAAGCATTTAAAAAAGATTGTTAGGCATGTTTTATCTCAAATGACAACGTCTAGTGGATGTAAACACAACTTAAGTACATTCGCACCGATACATATCAAAGTGCGTACCCAATTAGTGTACACTCGATTATAGAAGCTAGTTTATATTCATTATAATATGAAGCTCCATTTAAAATGCATGCAAAAGGAGTATGATAAGGAAAAGGAATTCTCAACTTTAATTTTCAATTCTACGGCGTTGATGATGTTAAAAACCTCACATCCTCGTAAGTTATATTCTTTTTTTAACTTTTGTATAATTTTTTTAAATATCATTAACTATTTTTTATTCTTCATTACAGGAGTTTGGTGGGATTATTGTGGTGATCCACTTCCAGTGCTAAGAAAATATGCAGTTCGTATTTTAAGCCAACCATGTAGTTCTTCATCTTGTGAGAGAAATTGGAGTGCCTATGAAGCAGCACAAACAAAAAAAAGAAATAGATTATCTTCGGAAATGTTAGATAATTTTGTTTATACTAGAATGAATACATTAGCAATGAAAAAGTGGTCCACTTTGGAATCACAAGATTTGGAGCCTATTGATTTAGAAAAACTTCATGAACTTTCGGAGTATACAGATAACGGAAAAGGTGGAGATGGAGACGAGGGCGAAGAACTGGAAGAAAATTCATTAACTAATCTCGACCTTTTGTGGTTAAATCAAGAGTCGGAGTTCGCTGATTATAATTACTAAAACTTTCTATGCTTGTATGCTTTATGTTTATTCAAGCTTGTATGCTTGAATAATTACTAAAGCTTTCTATGCTTGTATGCTTTATATGTGGAATTGTTAACTTTATATATTTTTTATTTGTTTACTGTTTAGACTTTAGATATGCTAGTATGCACTATGCAAAGTGCAAGTTTTATCTTGTATTTTGTTTTCAACTATGCTTTATGTGAACTTTCTGTGTAATGAACCTTGTTTTCACCTATGCTCGTATGTGAATCTTCTATGCTTATATGTGAACCTTCTATATTTAATATTTAATTATATTCAGCTTCCAACTATGTTTTATATTTAATTATTTATTTATTTTGGGGCATAATATAGTTTGCTATTTTTTTTACTTAATTAGCTTAATTTTGTAGCTCTTTATTCTTATATTCTTAAGAAATATGAAAATTTATGCTAATAGCATAAATTTTCAGAGAAAAAAAACTTAATTTAATAGCCGAATTTTTTATCCCGAATTTTTAATTGGCGAACGTATAATATCCGTATAAATCACGTATTTGAATAATTGCCGAATCCGTTTTTTAGCCGTATTTTTCAATAAATTTAAAAATTAGAAGAAGAATTTTATCCGAATTATATCCGTACCGAATTTTTGCCGAATCCGAATTTACTAACTATGGTTGAGGCAATAGCTTTTCTAATTCATTCATTACTCATTCTTCCAACTTCGTAGATTTGCTATTATGCGCTTATGTACAATTTGTTGTGTTTGCATTTCTCTACCTACTTGGGCACAAGAAGCCAAAGCACCTTATCATAGGTGGGTAAGGCACACGGAGTATCATAAGTTACAGGCTCAAATCCTTGATTGTGCTAAAATATATATAGGGTTGGGTTTCTAGGACAATAGAGCCAATGAGCTACATCACCAAAAATGAAAAAAAAAAAAAAAAAAAAGAAAATGTACACAACAAAATACGCTTTCAATCTACCTACCATCCATTAAATAAATACTGTTAGCCACTTTGTTTCAAGAAGCGCCACATCATATGTAACAATCCTGAGCTTCGAATTCAGTTTTTAACTCAATTTACTTTTTAAATTTGAGATTGCACTTGGACTTAGAACTTCTTACCTTGTTCTATTTTGAGTCATTGGAGATTTGTTTTTCTCATAGTAGGTAAATTAATTTGACTAGATTTTGAACAATACAAGATTGCTAGATCAAATTCTGAAGTAAAGAATTACAGAGGCCCATCAACCTACAGCTTGCTCTTACAAAAGTCCCTTTAAATTCTGTAAGCAACATCGTCACTTCTCCTATTTGAGCAATTTCATCTAAGGAATTTAGTGAGGGTAAACATAAGGAAGTATTATTTCAACACATGTTACACCTGAATTATCACTTAAGAATATATCCGCACTAATTCAAACAACAAATCCACTGAACTACAGAGAAGCCATCAAATAATAAAAAAAAAAGAGTTCGGTAGGGCCCCACAAAAAAATAATTAATTAAATGAATATACATCAAAATGACCTGAAGTATGACCAGTCCCTTTATATGATTTTGCCATTATGTTAGTATTATGACTTCAGAAAGTTTTTATTCGTTTTGATTGAATGGCTCTCCAGCAAACTAGGACTAGTAGATGTTAAGGCATAAAAAGTTGCAATGGAAACTTACATGGAATATGACTTTCTTTAGAACACATCATCAAAGTGGAATTTAACGCAAATGCCAACTTCTGGCAGTAAGATTGTATGAATCGTGCAACCATTGCACATGCATCCATGGAAGCCTAGCATATAGAATGACCTTTTCTAAGCAAGTAAAATGTATGGATAGTCCTCGGACTTTTAAACTACTATAATTTGGTCAGCGATTATTTGCCTCATTCATATTAATCCTTGCTCTCACCTAATTATTTCGATATCATCTCCATAATCCAAAATCTCTCACATCCATTATGGCCGCGCTCTGCACATAACCATAAAAAATCAAAATGGCAGTTTTATTCGTCATTCATTAGATGACACGCCTTACAGCGACGGGGAAAAAGAGGGCCATTTAAGATAATGATGACTGCATCGATTCGCAATTCCGAACAAAAAGAAATGCATTTCAAATAGAAAATGAACACAAGGATGACAATGCAATAATTATGTGAGACCAGGTCTAATCTATTTAGGTGAGAAATTCAAGAGGCATCTAATAGAAAATGCATTTTGTTCGCAATCCCGAACAAAAGAAATGCATTTCAAAGAGAAAGTGAACACAAGGATGACAATGCAATAATTATGTGAGATCACGTCTAATCAATTTAGGTGAGAAATTCATGGGGCATCTAATATGTTGAACTCTCAAGGACTATTAGCATATTTAACAATTTTGACATAGTTTTTATCTCAAGGAACATAGAACCCTTTTGATAAAAGGCTCAAGGTGCGTTCAAACTCATCTTAGACATCAAAATATTTATGGATCTGATGATATGACCAGACTCATTTGATGATTTGAGGCTGATTTCTTGGCCACACCCAAGATGTCAATGAGGCATCAATTCAAACTCCAGGTATCTTTCAAGCTCATTCAGGGTGCCCCTACTGTCCTTTGAGAAATTTCCGACCAAGGGTGCAAATAAGTGCTCAAGCTTGAAGCCAACCACAATATAGTTAGATTTTGTGACGAAAGTTTGTTTCTATAAAAAATACAAACTCTCAACAGAAATTAAGATGGATGCAGTCCAAAAGAAACCAATGTGGGGTTAATTTAGCTTAAAATCAAACCACACAAATCTAAATTAGCACAGTTAAATTATAAACCAAATTAGCCTTGGCACAAAATAAGCCTATTATCAATTTTTGTGGGCATGGAATAGAATTATTATTGTTATTGGCATGAGTATTCCACCTCAAGTCCATGATTTTACTATATATATGCAAATCTCTTGCATTATAGATATTTAATTGTCACTAATTTGGAGCAGGACAAAGATAAGAAAATTGAAAGCATTCTTACCACTAGGAAGCTTACTCCCTCCTTTAGACAACAGAGGTTGATATAAAAAGACAACAGAGGTTAATATAAATAACCACAGTCAACCAAGCTGTGCAACTAACCAATCAATCATCTGCACTAATTGATCGGGCTAAAGCAGATCAGCAATCTGATTAAATTTGGCGGTTTTAAAATAATTTTCAATTTAGACCGATTAATGATCATTTAAGCTGGTTGAAGGAGGTGGAAATGTATAGAGGTTCAAAATCTCCTTGACCCTCAGGATCAACAAAATAAAAAATCTTTTCCACTTTCTGCAGTTCTTCCAAGTGATACGTCAGGATCATAATTGTGCAACTAGATATAATAATAGAATGCAATATTCTAGAGGGTAAACATAGTCTACAGGCAGTCAAGGCACTGCATAGCACCTATAAAAGCGGTGAATAGGTGATCGCATCAACTAAAATTCAAATGGATATAAACAGTAAAAGTACATGTAACAACAACAAGGATGTATACAAAAATTAAGAAAGAGGAAAATTTTAACTTAAGATTATCCACTTAATTGGATCATAAGATATTGTAATATTGTATATATCACCGGAATGTTCAATATGTTATTGCAAGAAATTTATACTAAGCACAAAATAATGAATAATGAATAATGAATAATGAATAATGAATCATCTATAAAGATATATAAATTAAACTTGAGACGTGCTTGAGAAGCTCATGATATTTCATTTTAAAACCACCTGTATTATTCTTAAGATGCACGATTTTACTCAACATGTAGCACTTAACCATATGCAAATATAGTCAATACAGTACTGCGGGTTTACTTATGCTCGGTATGTAAGAGCCAACCATACCGAGATACAGTCAATGTTGTACTGTCAAGCAACCAAACCCACTTATAAGGGTGCATGGGATGCCTTTTAGAATAATGAGCAAGCGAGTGAGCATGTTAGAGAGAGAGAGAGGAGAGAGAAAGAGAGGGAGAGTGGGAGAGAGGCACTGATATTGTGAAAGAAAGATTGGGCGTATCAAGCATCAAGCACATTACCTAAAATCCTATGTTGTTGTTGTCGAGAGAGAGAGAGAGAGAGAGAGAGAGAGAGAGAGAGAGAGAGAGACGATCAACGACGAATTATGGTAAATTCAAGTTCTGAAGAGTTAAGGGGAAAGCAACAAATCTCTTCAAACTTCAGCTTTTAATGGGTTTAATGTGCATAGACATCAATTTTATCACCATCCTACAGCCTGCTGAAGAGAATAATGACATGCCTAAAGATATAACATGAGCACGAATTTCATTGCCTCAAATTTGTTTATTGAAATAAGTTCCAAAGAGGGATTACTTGATTGCAGCATGAATTATCATGGATGCATATTGTGTTACAAATTCAGAAACCTTAAAACGTTTTGTACAGAAAGAATGTTAAAAAAATTTGCAAAAATCTATAAAATGGTCCTATAAATTCTTTAGAAACGAGAACTGGCAGCTAAGCAACTTCATTTTTACTCCTAAAATGTTACATCAACCGTCAAGATAAAAGAAAATAGAAAATAAATGACCATATATTGTAAACAACGGTGGTGTCCAAGAACCATTCTCATCACGTATTTAACATTCTCCTACAAGAGCACCAATAAGAATTTATTGGATTTTTATCATATTAGGGTTTTCTCTTGTGGACGCCATTTTTCAGTTTTATTCATAGTTTTCTCTTCGAGCTTTCACAGAAGAACAGAGGAGAGAAAAAAATTTCCTTTCCTAGGCCCCTCTCAAGGTTTACTATGTTTTTCTCTAATTTCGTATTTTCTTTTTCCCCCCTCTTTGTAAGGCCGATACTTTAAGATCCTCGCCTTAACATTACACAACTGCAAAGCACTAAACAATATGTTTTTAATAATATCCTGGCATAAACAATGGAGAAAAAAATATTCATCAACAGCACATCTATAGTTCCACTGTATCATAGGAAATCGACTCTTAAACAGTCCCTAAAACAAGACTGCATCAATATCCATTAGAAAAAGCATCATTTACATTAATCAGCCAAAGTAAAGATGTCAATCTTGCCTAAATTTGCCTAATGCTGCTCACCCTCCAAAATGCAAAATGCTTAACACCTTTTTTCCAACACTTCTTTGTACCATCCAGTTCAGAAACATACAATTATATCTCTCAAACACTTCATATTATATGCTTGAATTTCCTTAAAATATTGAGCAAAGGCAATGAAATATGTGGTAGAGACCAAATAAAACATTTTAGTTTGAAAAGTTTCGAATAGTAGAGAAACATTTTTTGTTCATATTTGAGATTTATTTGTGATTCCAACATGTTTATTGTATGATTATTGTTTAGCGCAGAAATGCCCAAGGTATTGTTTTTTTTCATAATTCTCTTGCATTTGTTGATGATTTTTTTAAATATAACTCCTTCGTACTTTCTGACAGTGTAGTATTTGAGTACCCATTCTGTATGTAAATCCATAGTTAACGTCATATGGGAGCATTAGCAGTGTAATTTTATTCATTACTTGGGGAAGGAAAGACATCATATTATTACGAATATAGTAAAAAAAGGCACATGATCCAAGAACATATAGTGAACCAAAAAAACGAATAATCATGGTAATCTGTTAAATCTTGGGAAGAACCATGAGAATGCAGTCAAAAGATGCTATAAGTGAGAAGGTGAAAGATTAAGATAAGGAACCTCTTAAAGAAGGCAAGTGCAGAGACCATAGTAGAAGTATTCAGCTGAAGAGAACCATCCCATAGCTTTTCAGTAATGATAGGAGATAATTGGCCGGCAGCTAACTTTGTTGGTTCATTCTGAGAAGGCAGCTTATTGCCAATCTCAATTTGTTTTGTAACCACCTCTTCAGAACTATATGCATCCTTACTTTTTGAAGCATTCTTCTCCGAAGTCTCAGTTAAAGAGTTCACAAAAGATTGACCAATGTTTTCCACCCTTTCACAGCTTAGACTTAACTGTTCATTGTTAATAGGTTTTGAGGACACTGTCTTTTGTATGATGGTATGACTTTGTTCTCTATATCTTATGTTCAAGTGGTCAACAGAAATGTTGTTGCTATCATAATTTCCATGTGAAGTTGCATCATTATTAAGGCATTGAGTTGCTGAGAACTGATGCGGTTTAATTGGCATGCCATAGTTTGCATGGTCCCTTCCATATGAAATTGTATCACTAGTAAGACATTGAACCTGATTAGTGATTCCGTCTGGAAACGTCATACTTGAAAAGGAAGATCCTTTCTCATTGCATGTGATGGAATTGAAGCCACCAATTGCACCTTCCAGTGTTTTGGAACCTGGTGTTTGCATAATAGTTGGCAAATTACTCAAATTGCAAAACTGGGAGTTCCCAGTATGAGATTGTGTATTGAAGGCTTTAGTAGCAGGCTGTAAATTGTAAGCAAGAAATTCTTCTGTAGCCCTCAAATGGGAATTTGTTTCCTGAGGAGCAACTACACCTTGTTGCAAATATGATTCTCTATTTGAAAGGTGGTCCGCATAAAAGCTAGCATGAAAATCGAAGTCCGTAGCTTTCCTTTTTCTTAATTCTTCAGTAGGAATTGGCGTATCAAAGGTACTATGATAATTCATTCCTTGACCTGGAACCATCATACTTTGTTTCCTATTATTCCACATTGGGAGTGAATTGTGCACAATCAGCAAAGCACCAAGCCTGCAACCAAAATATTTAAAGTCTGTCAAAAGACAGAAAATAGCACACCGGCACTCTTATCAAGGAAAGATAATTACTTCAATCTGTAGGAAAGTCATTGAATCTAGCAAATCTGTCCTTCAATAAAAGTTTTCTTTCCACAAAGAACTCTTCTAAATTGGTTTCTTTATATTTGGATACATTAAATTGTGGGGAATGGGGACCGGTGAGGAATGCTAAAATCCTAGCTTAAATGCTGCACATTGCTCAATAGATTCAAGCACTGCCTTATCATGCCCTTGGCATGCACTACAATGAGTGGACAAGATGCAAAACAGAATTTATATGAACAGAGGAGCTACTCCAACATGTATACCATAAGGTTTCGAACTCATTATCATCTTCAAATTCTTGTTCTGTTTTCAAGCAACCTAATTATCCTTCCGTTGTTTTAAGACTAGCTATTAAGAGAGGGGCATATAGACGACTACAAAGATAGAGATGAAAGGGAGAAGAGAGAGGGAGGAGGGGGTAGTAAAGAAGGGTGTTGGGGGGGTGGGGGGAAGAGAGTTCTAAACACAAAAAATTAGATCCATATATTATAAATAAAATCTTTAATAAGAAAAACAAGAATAACAATTTCATACTCATAACATTATAGCAAATGCTAATTAATTGTCTATTTGCATAATTCAGTTTGCTCAATATTCAAATCATCTTTAAAAATCTGAACTATCACAATATGACAGGTGGTGAAGTTACACATAGAATAAGCGAAATAAATGTTCAACAAAATGAAAACATTCCTTTTGCTTATTTCAGTAGAGTACATTGAATGCACAGAAATGGCTATAACAGAGCTCCTGTTATTCGTATTAACAGCTACTCTAGGAGGAATGTTTTTATGTGGTGCTAACGATTTAATAACTATCTTTGTAGCTCCAGAATGTTTCAGTTTATGTTCCTACCTATTATCCGGATATACCAAGAGAGATGTACGGTCTAATGAGGCTACTATGAAATATTTACTTATGGGTGGGGCAAGCTCTTCTAGTCTGGTTAATGGTTTCAGCAAGGCAATGAATAGGACTTTTTTACAAAATAACCCTCTAAAATTTTGTTATTCGCGAAAAAACTCTGCCAAAATTATATTTGGAAAACTAACCCTCTATTTGCAGGAGGGGCAATTTTCTCTTAAGGAGGGTGAATGATTCACCGTCTTCATAAAGACGGTGAACGATTGTGGCCTTCCTAATTTCACACAAAAGCAATGAATGATTCACCGCCTTTCACTTATTTACTATTTCCCTAATCCTAACAACTACATAAATATTTCAACAAATCACATATAATCTTAACAACCTTACAATCCTAATAATCTATCCATACAATCCTAACAATCAAAAATATCCTAATAATCTATCCATACAATCCTAATAATCAAACATCACATATAATCTTAACAACTTAAAAAACCTAATAATCTATCCATAACAATCCTAACAATCAAAAAAATCCTAATAATCTATCCATACAATCCTAACAATCAAACAAAAATTCTAATACTCCACACAATCCTAACAACTCACTTTTTTTATTTTTGTATAGTCTACGTACAATTTTAACAAACTCATTTTTGTTTTCTCTTTCGCAAAAAATTATGAAGAAGACGGTAAATCGTTCACCGTTTTAATGAATGCGGTGAACGATTCACCGTGCTTCACCACCTTTAAGAGATCTTAGAGACTTTCAAAATGTGGTGAATGATTCACCACGTTTTGAGAATTGAGAGTTAGTTTGCCAAATATAAATTTGATAAAATTATTTCGCAAATTATAAAATTTTAGATGGTTATTTTGTAAAAAAGTCCCAATGAATAAGATCCTAAATCCTAAGGTTCAAGTATGACTTCACTGCAGAAATAAGTGAAAAGCCAAGCCTGCCTTAACCCAAATAACAAGTAACGCTATTAAAGAATATTAAACAACCATTGTTCTCCAAAAAGTTAAGCTACTAGAGAACGTTGTTTTTAATATTTATGTTCAAGACTCCCTTCACGTCTGGCTCGAGACACTTTGATAGGCTCAAGACTTAGATTTGAATTAAATGAGAGAAAATTAATAGTATTCAAAGTCTGACAGACTCAAAACTCATGGCCTTTTGCTCTAATACTGGATTAAATTATATGAAACAACCATTATTCTCCAAAAACTTGAAGCTTCTAGAGAACGGTGTTTTTATATTTATATTCAATAAATTCCGATGTGATATATTGGCAAAGACGCATCAAAATTATAGAAATAAGTTATAGCTAATATTTTGCATGTTAAATGCTCAACAAGTAACATTTTATGCTGCAAATGTTACTTGATAATTCTTTCATACAAATTGTGCTTGTCTATGTCAAGAATAAGGTAGTGTAATGTCTCAATATTTAACTATGTTTGATAAGATCAAACTTTAGTGGTAGCTAGCAAAAGTAGAGGCAGCTAGAGGCAACTATCGTCTAGCAACTAAAAAGGAAGCAAGCAAAAGCTCTATTCTTTTTCGATAGTTGCAAACGTACAAACTAGGCAAGGTGCTAATGTGTACTGTTTTCCAGTGATAGTGAGGGATGGTAGCGACAGTAAACAAAAAGGTTGATTACTAGTGATGGCCTTGTGGATAGTAACATCGGTAGTAAGAGTCGTCTCTATAACTAACAATGTTGAGCATCGTAGCAGTGACCATTAGGCTTTTGCTACAGGTAGTGGTAGTGATGTGTACAACTTACTAGGACGAGCCAATGTCAAGAGAAGGCAGTGACAACGTTATAGCCACTGCTAGTTGACAAGGATGGTGGTTTTAACCATAGCCCAGAGCAGCCACCTTCACCACAAATGCCCAAGTATAATTTGCAACCTCAACAATGAATACAAAGACAGCCATTCACCTTTAATGGTTGCCATCCAGTGGAAGCATGATAAACTAGTACAGTCCTGGGGAGGCAACAACAGTCAATTCTAGTGTTTGCTACCATAAGGTCGATGGTGGCTAGTGGTGACCAACAATAATGGAGGCATATGATAGTAACCAGAACAAATGATAATGGCAATGACAACAGCAAAGTCTTGAGGAGGCAACAACTGTCAATTTTAGTGTTTGCTATCAACCGACAGTCAGTTCTTGCAGACAATGTCAACGACAACCCACTTTACCAACGACACTAATGGATGTTAATAACTTCCTAACCACAGATGAAACTTCAAATGAATTGGCTTTACCTTTAATCCGTACTAGGTTAACCATCAATTCCCTCTCTACGAGCTAGAATTGTAACATTTCATAAGACGTATACAGTACAGAAATCCAAGTGTGAAATGTTATAGCTTTTTCACCTCTTTAACACCCTATCAAATGTGTTATATGAAGGCTTACTGTTATATCAAATGTGTTAGACTCTATGAGTTCAAGAAGTGGCTCCCACCAGCGTAGTACTTTATCCCTACATAGCATAGTTCCAACATTTTTAGTTAGCTACCTGTTCTTATATCATATGTAGCGACACCATATGAAATAACCCAACTGGCCACTGTTATAAGCAACTTGTTGGGCCCAAACAACCAACCCGAAACACTTAAGACCAAGTTAACGCCCGTTTGGCCAAGCTATTTGGTTTAGTGCTGTTAGAAATAATTTCAGTGCCGTGACACGGAGTGATGCCGGAAACTTGCTGACACAGTGCATGCCGGGCCGTGCCGATGCGTACCAATCACTAAAAATTCATGTGTTCCAACACATAATAACATGAAATATTTATTTTCTTTAGCAACAAAATATTCTAACTATTTATTCTAACTAAATCCTTGGCTGTTAGAGAAGTGTTGCAGGGTATAATGTCATGCTGTTAAAATAGGTAGAGGGTTTGGTTCTTTATAAAAAATGTGTTGTAGCTTACAGATGATTGGTAAATATTTTGATAAAGTGCTCTAAAGTACTGGAAGTGCTAAAATTACCAAAATACCGATTGTTCTGATTTAAAAAGTAAAATAAAATTTTATACAATTTCCTATGAAAAAAACCAAATTTACAAAATAAAATAAAATATAATTAAATAAAAACATCACTTTCATAAAATTATTTCTACCCATAATTATCTATTAATCTCTGTTTCTTTTTGCCACGTGGCCTGTTTATCTTAATCCAGATTAATTTAATCCCACGCCACCCATGCCACCTCAAATCCTATTTGTTCCTTCGCCCTCGCTGCTTCGATCCCTCCCACACTCCCACCGCTTCGATCGCTGCCCTGCCTCTTCGATCCCTCCCCCACTTCTGCTGCTTCGTTCCCTACCACGCCTCTTCAATCCCTCCGCTGCCTCTTTAACAATATAATTATGTTTTATATATTAGATTATTCACTCATGAAAATAATGTTCAAGTATGAATTAAGACTCATAAAATCGTGAATATTGGTTCATAGTGCTTAATTAATAATGTGAACAGAGTTTCTTATTTTAATTTCTTTTGCAATTAACAAATTGGTGTCTCGAAATAAGAAAATTAAACTTTTGACCCCCGTTTGGTACGGGGTGAAGAAAAAACTAGTTATTCCAGGGATAGTGTTAAATTTGGGGTTAAGGTGGGGTTAAAGTTTTTTTGTGTTTGGTTGGGAGTTGGGGTTAGTCGAGGATAGTGAAAAATAGTGTTTGGTTGAAGTAGGTGGGATAAGAAGGATAGTGAGTTATTATGAATAGAAAAGTAGTGTTTGGTTGGGGTTTGGTGGGGTTAGGTGGGGTTAGCTAAGCCGGGATAACTTTTTGAGGTGGGGTTTGCTAACCCCACCTCTTTTTGATGATGTTTGGGGATAAAATGGGGTTTAAGGGGTTATTCCACCCCTTAACCCCCAACCAAACGGTTGGATTTTTTTGGATGATTTTTTGATATTAGTTTTTTTTCTCTCCAGTTAAATAATATTCTTCAGTTCATGTGAATAATATGTTGCTAATTCACATGCTAATTAACTAATATGTTGCTATTTGTCTAATATATAATATTAGAATATTTATTTTGGTAGTTATACCTTTTAGTAGTATAAAAAAATTTATTTCATATTTCAAATGCTTTTTAATTAGTCTTTATTTTGGTGCTTTAGATAATTACCTATTAATTCCTTCTCTAATCTGGAATTTAGGGAACCAAGTATTTATTGGTTGTATTTGTAGCAAGGGATTTCCGTCATCATCAGTGACGACAATGGCCACACTACCGCAAAGGCTATCAAAAATAGTACTTTCACTCCTATTAAATTTTTACTATTATTTTATTTGTAATTTATATGATTATTATTGTAATAATCGACATTTTTGTCTTAATAAATAAACCCTTTTGTTGACGATGTTATTGTGTGTAATTTAATTACAAAAGCACTCGTCAAATTTCAAGTGAAAATGAGCTAAAACGAAAAAGTTACACGATCCGGAAATCTGACTTAAAATGAATAGTAACTCCGGATTTTCGGTAAATCGCGGAGTAGAGAATGGTTCCGGTGCGTACAGAACTCCGAATATAGGACTTCAATAGCTCGTTTCGAACGGCTCGACTATTTTGAATCCAATGGCGCTGACGGAATTGGATTCTAATGCACGGTTATCGAGAAAAAGGGGTTTGAACGATTTGACATAAATAACTTAATAAATGGGGAATTAAGGAGAAAGATTGAGGGATTGGTACTTCGAATCCGAGACCAAATCGATCGAAGTAAAATGCTAGATTCGATGTTCGCGACGTGTCGAACGTTACTGGTATGATCCGATCGGAAATCCGACGGACGGATCTTCGGGAATTACAAGATGAATGCTGTGAGGTCAAATTGGCAAAACGAAAAATCGCGAGAACGTTCAATATTTTATGCGCCGTTTCGCGCAAATTCGAACGTAGAGGGACATGTATGCATAATACATCTTCTGGCAGGGGCTCGGCTCAAAATTTAATACTTGGGAGGACCTATCTGCAATTATCCATTATGTATAAGTGTAGGTGTTAGGGTTTCACCCTAACCCTAGAAGTCCCCTCATCTCCTCCAGCCACCATTACCGCATCCAGCAAACCCCCTGCCACCTCGTGCGCGCGTCCCTGGCCGCCGGCAAGCAACCCCGGCCGCCGGAGAGCCTTGCTCCATCTCCCTCTTCCTCCCTCACAGCCACCACTTGCACCCTTTAACTCTAGAACCCCTGAAGGCTTGTATAGCTTAGATCCGACTTCCCTCGGCCAGATCCACCTTCGGGCTTGCATCTCCGGCCATCCTCGCCGTCGCCGTGCATCGCCGGAGCCGCAGGAGGAAGCTGCGGCCAGATCTGCTCCAGCCCAGCCGAGCTCGGGTGGGTGCGGGAACCACGCGCCGTCGCCACTCTAGAACAGCCGCGCCGCCCTCCTCCGGCGTCATGCGACCTCCGCGCGCCTCCCCGCCGTCACCGCACGCCGCCGGCCACCGTCGGGCTTCTCGCGACCGCCCGGAGTTTGTGCAAACCGAGGCCGAGCCCTCTCGCTTCTGCGCCGCCGCCGTCCATCGGAGGAGCACGGTGATCCCCAGACCTCCTGCCGATCCATCGCCGTCCCGATCACCTCCGCCGCCGCCGTGCCGCCGGAAGTCCCTAACCCGAGAGCAAAGGCGGGCTTCGATCTCCTCCGCCGCGCCACCGCCGCCGCCGCCGTCGGCCGTAGCTTTCTCGACATCTCCGACCGGCCGCACCCTTCCCCGGCCGGAGCGCCCGCCGTCCGACCGCCGGCGGCCAACCCTAGCTCCCCTCGGCTCTGGTAAGCTGTTTTAAAATACAGCAAGTAGTTATCGGGTTTAGGGCATTGGTTTGGGTGATCCGTTAGGTCTTTTTGACCAAGTGAGGTGAGCAAGAGCATCGGAATTTCATGCTGAACGCGATGCTCACCTCCGTTCTGGGTTTCGATGCCCCGATTAGCAGGACGATCGTACTTTACGCGCTGTGCGCGATAATTTACAGAATTAGCATCGCTCGTGCGCGTGCTACGAAGTCCGACAATGCTCCGAAAGGTGAGCACGGTCTTCGGCACGTCGAAAACTTACAGCGGGTGCGATTTCAGGATTTATGGTGCACTGGTTTGCGTGCACGGCCCATAAAAGCCCTAAATCGCATGAAATAATGCGATTATATGCAACTACGGGGGTTTTTATGCAAATTTGGATTTTCTGGTCGCCGTAGACGCGTAGGATACCGGGCAACCTCTCGGACCGATTGTCCAAGGCCCCAATAATTACGTAAAATCGTAAGTGGATTTTCTGAGCGTTTATGCGAAATTCGCCGACCTTAACGTTATTTCGCTCTAATTCTTCCGCAATTGTTGTAGGGTATTTACGATGTCGCCGAGCCTCGTTGGTCGGTCACCCGCGTCGTTTCGAGGGTTCGAAACGACGCGAGCGACGCGGATTCCTGCGCTTTAACTTCCAGACGTTTCGGCAATCGGTTTTGGGAAACCGATTCTCGTGGGAATTGTTAACGGGACTACGTAGTTAGTGATATACATAGGATGAAGGTTTGGATTCTAACCCAAGGGACCTTTCATAGGTTCGGGTGCTTTGCAGTCAGCAGTTCGGCTTCCACGTACATATACAGGTGGGTATCACAGGTTGCCGTCGGTTCAGTGGTGCAAGCTTGGTGACGCTTCTTTCACCCCTTGCTTTTACTTTGCTTACTATATACTCTTACATCATATTACTCTAGCTTTACTCTGCTCAGTAGCTTCCTGGTTTTGCACTACCTGTAGGAGTAGAGTAGCTTCCATCAGTTACATTCTTACTCGAGACCTGGTTGGTCAGTTTCTTTCTCTACTCCGACCTAGTTGGTCGCTTACTTTGCATACTGGGACCTATTTGGTCACCACACTCGCACTTGGTACCTGATTGGTTCTTCTGGTTACTTGACGACCCACGTGGTCGCTGGGCCCTGGGGGGGCAGGATTGTCGGCTAGTTGCCGATGGATGATCTTTGAGCATGTCTACATTGATCGCCCGATACGTACTCGTCGCATTTCACGAACACCAGCGGTCTGATCCACCGCAAGAGGGTGTTCTTTTTCGGAAAAGTGGTTCGACAGATGATCGACCCGTGAGCCCAAGAGGGGTTATATGCACTGGAGAGTAGTAAGGGCATTGGCTTGAGGTCTGCAGTGCTGATCAAGAGAGCATTGGTTCAGATTGGGTATTCTTGAGCTTCTATACCTGTTGACGCATACTTACAGTAGCAGTTGGTTTACATTTCTACATATCTCTTCTCTACTTTAGTCGCTACTGTACTACTACTATCAGCTTTACTTATTTAGCTCCGTGACTAGTGAGTACCCCTCGCCCACGCGCATTGTACCCACCGGGAGGAGACATGTTTACATGTTCTCACCCCCGCCTAGACCGTCGGTCCGAGCGGGACCGCCGCGAGGCGCGTACCTAGCGCACGTTCTAGTACCCGACCCGCGGTTTGCTTTTACTTAGTACCTTCAGTTTACTCTTTAGCTTGCATTATTTATTTACGACTTAGACTATCTACGGTTCATGTTCTCTATTTTGAATTGGATGTTTAAATTATCGTATGGTTTAGATTTGAATTGGAATTTATGATATAAAATGATTTTCTACCCCTCGTGGTAGTGTTTTAAAAAGAAAAGGTTTCCGTGTGGGAAACAGTTTTTTAAAGGTTTTATCGTGGATTTTGGTAACTTAGTATTTCAAAACCAGTTTCCGAGTAGGAAACCTTTCAATTGATAGATGTGGATTTATGAATGAAGAATTGTGGATAACCTGTGGTGAATGGTGTTTGGATGTGTATATTGATCGTAATTATTATCTGTACACGTGGTTGTGGTTGTATGATTATAGAAATACTCCTTGTACTTGTGCGATGCCGTGCAAATACAGGGAAGACTCTGTCCGTGTGTACAGTGGTCTTCCTATATTTGTGGCAGGTCTGACATGTCCTTGGGAGTCGGGGTTTTTAAAAAAAGAAATTCCGCTGTTTTTATACTCTAAAATGACCCGGGGCGTGACAATTATAATATAGAAACATTACTTATCTTTCTTAATATTACAATGAACTTTCCTTTCTTTTTTTTTACTGGCTTATTCATTTTCATTATTTGGTTTAGATATTTTCAGAAAGAAAGGTACTTCAGTTTTATTCTTTAATTTTTAATTATTCAATACTGAGATTAAAACACTTAAAAATATTAATGTAAATAATTAATTAATAATAGCTACAAACGATAAGTACGCTTGTGTTCTTCAATAATTATGTATTATAAATTATTTTCTTAAATAACTTTTAATATTGAAGCCTAAAGCATTAGTCTATAAGCCATAACGATTAACTATAATATTGTATATCCGCCGCATCGTCTGAGTTCTTTAACTAGTTTTAATATTAATTGTATAACAAAGAAAAGTTCTTTCATCAATCAAATTTAAAAATTTAACTACTAAGACTATTCAAATCAAAATAACTCAAAATTGATGGGGTGTCAAAAAGAAAAGATTAAAACACATGGACCCCCACAGCTACAGCCATGCTGAAATAGGACATTTAACTATTTTTTATTTAAATGCTTTAGCGAAAAAGAAAAAAAAATAGATTTTGTTAGATTGTTAGTGTAAAGATTGAGATTTTTGACAGTGCAACTAAACTCTCTGTTGACGATGTTTATGTGTGTAATTTAATTACATAAGCACTCGTCAAGTTTCAGGAGAAAATGAGCTAAAATGAAGAAGATACGCGATTATTAGTTTTCACTTAAAGTGAATAGTAATCCGGTTTTTCGGTGATGCCACGAAGTAGAGTTGGCTTCTGGTGCGTATCGAACTCCGTTCATAGCGATCCAATAGCTCGTTTCAACCGGTTCAGCGATTCTGGAACCAATGGCACTGACGGATTTTAGATCTGAAGCATGGTTTTCGAGAAAAAGGAGTTTTATCGAAAAGAAGGTTTTCGCACTTTGCTATTCTTGCATTGTGAAACTCCTCGGGCCCCGTGCTTGTGACCTGGAGTAGGGTGAATGTTGTTCTGGGCCCCTACTGGTGGTAGGGAGTCCAAATTCGGGTTCGAATTTACGGTTGATTGGGTTCACACATCGGTCTGTGTGAAATATTTGGGACCTTGGAGAGCGGGCATGTTTCATCGCGAATCCGTAATCGATCGAGGCAAACCAAAATCATGGGTTTGTTGTCCCCGTCGTGCTGATCGCACTGGTGCGATCCGTTCACAAATCGGACGAACGGATTTGCTGAAATCACGTGTTGATCGTGGAGAGGTCGGCAATGGCAAAACGGTAATTTTGCATAACATGCGAGATTTTATGTGCCGTTTCGCGTGGGATCGCTTGTAGAGGTGTGTTTGTGCAAGATACACATGCTGTGAGGGCCTCGGTATGAAATACTGAGTTTCGGGGGGACTTTTGTTTAAAATTGTCATTTGCATAAAAGTGGCACTTAGGGTTTCTTCATGGAAACCCTAACCCTAGGTCTCCTCCTCTTCCATAACTGATGCTAGCCGCCTCCCTCTTGTTTCCCTGTACTCCCTGCGCGCGCCCCGGCCACCTGGGAGCGTCGCCGGTCGCCGGAGCTGGCTGCTCCTCTTCCCTCTCCATCTTTTTCTCCATCTCTCCCTCTTCTCGGGCCGGGCGTTGTTCAGCTGATGGTTGCGTGCCGCGCCGCCTTTGGTCGGCCACGCCGCCACCCCCGGAGCCCTAGCCACCTCCTCCGCCGTCGCCGCCGTCTGGCCGACGCCGCTACCGTGCGCCATGGGCGCCGCAGCCCGCCCGACCCGAAGGCATCGAGCCTGTGTCAAATCTCGCGCCCGCGCCGCCGCGCTTTGATCGGCGCGCGCGCTCTCCCGGGCCTCCGACGGACCTCCGCGCGGCCGCCGTCGCCCCGAGCGCCGCCGCCGATGCCCTTGACCGAGGCCGGACCAAGCTTTATTCGCGGCCTCCCCGCGCGCACCGCCGCCTCCACGGCTTCCTCCGACCTCCAAAGAACCCGTCGCCGTTGTCCCGAGGAGCGCCGGCCGCCGCCGTGGCCACAGCCACCTTGGAGCACGAGCCCGAGCCAGCTATTCTTGGGGTGCTTTCTTGATCTGTGCTTCCCGGGCCTCCCCAATCCTAACGGAAGGGAGCACGATGATCAGAACTCATCGCTGATCACCGTGCTCACCTTGGTTTTGGTCGGAAAGACCCCGATCCACTGTTTCGGCGATGTCGGTCCTTTCTGGACCTTTTTGGACACTGTTTCTGCTTTCGCGCACTATTCCGGCGACCCGAGGCTGTTCCGGTGCCTCCGGAGGGGAGCACGGTGATTGTCTGTCAGTGACGATCAAAGTGGTCACCTCATTTAGGGTCAGCAAGCCCTGGTTTGCGAGATTAGCATGTTTTATATGCGGTGCGCGCAGTTTGCTAAATTTCGGGTTGCTCCCGCGCTCTCCATAGTGGTCGGCAGTGCTCCGAAGTGTGAGCACGGCCTCCGGTACACCGAGACCTATCAGCGGGTGCCTCGGTTGGGCCGTTTGACTTCCGGTTTGCACTGTCGGGCCATAAAACCCCCGAAATCGCATGAAATAATGTGATTTCGTGTTATTGGGAGGGTTTTTATGCAATTGTTCACCTTGTGGCTGCTGTTGGCAGCATGTGTGAGTTGTGGGTGACCTCTGGACTGATCGTCCAAGGCCCCAAAGCCTTTGCGGGAATCGAAAAAGTGATTTTCGGCTCGTTTCTCTGCGAAATCCGCCGACGGAACGCGGGTTTTTGTTCGGAATTATTCCGACGGTGCTTTGTGGTCTTTTGTGTAGTCGCTGAGCCTTGCTGGCTGGTCACTCGAGTCATTTCGAGGGTTTAGAAATGACAGGTGAGCGACGGTGGGTTTCGGTGTCGAAATAGATACTTTCGGGAACCCGTATTCGTACAATTATCCGACGATAATTGTATAGTAGTGTTATCTTGTGTTTGCTGCCAAAACATCCAAATTGGAGTGTTTTGTGGCAGCGGGTGACTCGTGACACGAGTCGGTGCACTTCGGGACAGTTCGTGGGTCCCGGCGGAGTCCCGGTGCGGTTTTCGGGACTTCCGGCGAGTTACGGTATTTGGTTTCGGAAAACCGATCTCCGTGGGTTTGATTGTGGAGTTGTGCTCTTAGTATTTCTTAGTGGTGGGTTTAGTGTTTGTTATTTATGGTTTGGACATTAACCCGGTGGACCCTCCGTAGGTCCGGTTGATACTTCTTCCTCATATGAAAGACAGACGCCGTATTTGTACAGGTGGCTACTTCGATCCGACGTCGGCACAGCGTAGTGCACGCTCGGTGATGGTTTCTTACCCTTGAACTCTTATTATTATCCATGCTTAGTATCATGTGTAGGAGTAGAGTAGTCTACCTGTATGTGATATTATGTTTCCTCGTAACTCTACTTGATTGTTCTACATATCCTGTATCATATCTAGAGTAGAGCGGTTTCGTGACTATCTATGAGATTGTGACCCAGTCGATCCGTGCATTGCATCTGCTCGTGACCCGGTTGGCCGCTCCGGAATCTTGTATCCGTCACCTATTCTGGTCGTTTCTTTGACTTCGTCGTTGATGACCGTTGAGGCTCAGATACCCCGAGGGGTTGGATTGCTCCAGCTAGTGGTCGACTCGTAGTTCTGGATTCTGTTGATACACTTTGATGACCTATTCGTTTATTCTTTGTGCATATATTCTAGTTGACTTGAGTAATCAGTACTTGTGTATCTTCGATAGGATGTAGAGTTGTTCCATCCTAGCTAGTTGACCTGAGTGGTCCGTTCTTGTGTTTCCTTGAGTAGTATTTGCATACTGTTGAGAGGATGTTGAGTTGTTCCATACTAGTTGACCTGAGTGGTCGGTTCTTGTGCTTCCAAACAGTCGATGACCTATACGGTCGATGAGCCCTGAGGGGCGGGATTGTAGGCTGGTTGCCGACGGTTGGCTTTTGAGCATATCAGCATTGATCGCCCGAGACTCCTTCGCATTTCACGAACACAAGCGGTTTGGCCACCGCAAGAGGGTGTTCTTTTCCGGAAAAGTGGTTGGATGTGCCAACCCGTGAGCCCGGCCGAATCGGGTCATATGCACTCGTTAGCCTGTGGATCGTAATCGGGTGCCCACGTCAAGATCGGGTTACTTGGTGTGTAGAGTAGCAAATGGGCACACGCTTGAGGTCTCGCGGACCAATATAGCAGGTTAGATTGGGTATACTTTGGACTTGTCGCCCGGTTGACGCATATTACTATAGTAGCGGTTGTTACATACTTACAGTTCCTTCTTTACAGTCTGTCTTGCTACTATAGTTTTGATACTCATGTATGCTTTATATTCAGTTCTTTTTTACAGTAGTGGTAGTTATTCTTATACATCCTGTTCATGTATTATTGTTGCTACTGTATCTAGTATTTCACTTACCCCTATTATTGTTTATTTCTTCCCCGATCCTAAGTACTCGCCTTCATCGGCCATGCATCTAATCGGGAGGGGGAGACATGTTTACATGTTCTCACCCCCCCACCATTCTTCAGGTATTGCGGGCGGTGAGAGTTGAGACGAGACGTGAGACTCGTTCGTAGCGGTCGATAGAGCTTCCGACCCAGGTTATTCGGTTTAGTTTCTACTCTTATGATTTCTGTTGATATAGCTCAGTCAGTTTTTATGGTTCAGTGTTTTTATTACATTTGAATATGTGGATTTTCATGAATGTAATAAAAGGATTTCTAAATTCTTGTAAAAGATAAAAGGTTTTCTACCCCTCGTGGTAGCGTTTTTTAAAAGAAAGGAGTTTTATTATACAAAACAGTTTTCAATGAAATCTTCTCGTGGTTTTATGAATGTGAATCTATGGTGAATGGTGTATGGATATTTGGATGTAAATGTCTTTATATTCAGCTGTGGTTGTTTCCTGGTTGTATTATTATTATACTCTGTACTTGTGCGACGCCGTGCAAATACAGGGGAGACTCTGTCCGTGTGAACAGTGGAGTCCCTGTATTTGTGGCAGATCTGGCATACCCTGGGGGTCAGGTTTTCAAAAAAAAAAATTCCGCTGTGTTTTTATCCTAAAAGAGACCCCGGGGCGTGACAGTTAGAGCTTATGCTTAATTTCGCTAGTTTCATAAGAGATTTTGAAAGTTCAGGAATTGTCAATAGAATCAAAAAATAAATAAATAAATGTAATTCATCGGTAGGAAAATGGTGATTACGGTTCCTTGGTGATTTTACTATTTGATTCTTTCTGCTACATTATTCCAATCTACTTGCAAAGAGAAAGAGAGAGATGAAAAGAAGAGAAGATGATATAGCGACGGGAAAGAGAAACAAGAAGATGATAGGCGAAGGAGGTATAGATAATTGGGAAAGAACAGAATTTAGTATTTTATTTAGCAGTATAATGGTACATTTGTGAAAGAAACGAATTAGCCCAATTTTGTATTCCGCCTTTTGGTTTGTGAAAACACCTCAAATAGAGCCTCTGCATTAAGATCTCACACAGCAAATTTTGTGGCGAAGTACCACACAAACTGTTGAGGCTTCGGCATCCAAACATCCCATTACCTAAACATGCACATTCTGTCACCACAAAAGCTAGTCAAAAAGAGGCCCTTACTAGTACTAATGTGCTAGTCATACATATCGCCCTCAAATTCCCCCAGATTATTGAAAATGGAATTATTGGGGTGTTACAATGTAAAATAGACCAGGGACCCACAGGCCAACACAACCCGGCATGACCACGAATCATGCTAAGCCGCCCTTTATTGGCCCTGCAACCAAGCACAACACAGCCTGCAACCATCATGAGCTATATTGAGTTGCCTCTAGCCAACGTAGCATATTTTTGTCTTCTCTCTTTTACATCTTCAATTTTTTTTCTCTCGAGTATAATTTAATTATTCAAATTTTTGAATAATTTCTATAAAAGTTATCTAAAAATTATTTACCAAATAAATAACAATAAAATCTTTATAAAAACAATGTTGAAAATTTTTTGAAAACAAGATTAAAAATTAAGGTATCGTTTGTTTCGGTATTTGTAAGAACTCGCTAGTTCCAGGATAGGTACAAGTTCGTATAAGCAAGTGAACTAGATCAATTTTGCGTTTGGATGAGAATTGGGTTGTTCTTAGGAATAAGGTAAATAGTGTTTGGATGGTTAGATTGGAACAAGAGGAATAAGAGTTATAATTTGAAATTAAAATTATATTTTGTAATTAATTAACATCAAAATATTACTTAACAATAAATAAGAAATTAATTATTAATAATTAATTATAAATAATAATAATTATTAATTATTAATTATTATTAATTCCTAATAATTATTAATACATAATAATAATAATAATAATCAAAATTTTTAACTTTTAAATTTTTAAATTTGAAATTAAAATTAAAAATGTAAATTTTCAAAATATACATTTTAAATATCAAATTTAAAATTTAAAATCAAATTTAAATTTGAAAGATATAAAATACCAACCAATATATTTAAAATCTAAAAAATTAAATTTAAAATTTATAAATTAAAAATATGAAATTTATGATTTAAACATTAAAATTATAAATTTAAATTTTAAATAACTAAATTATAAATTTCAAAACTTTAAATTTAAATAAAAAAATAATTTCTCTCTCTCTCTCTCTCCTTGTTCCACCCCAACCCGGGTACTTGTACCCGGGTTACCCGGGTTGGGGTGGAAAAAGTCCCCCAAATTAGTGTTTGGGGAACTAGGGGGGAATAACCCCTTATTCCCCCCCTAGTTCCCCAACCAAACACTACCTAAAAGATTTATCAAAAAAAATTGGGTCGGCCCGTATCCCATCTAACTTAGTAGGGCCTAGAATACTTCGAGTGTAGATTGTATCAGTCATTGGACTGATAAAAGGAAGCCCAGATCCAAATCCAAGATATATCAAGCCACCTGTAGGCCTAGTGCTACCCCGACTAACGCAGGTTATGCTGGCCTAGCGCAACTCATTTACATCCTTATGAATGTGGGATTTTGAAGCTGGTTGCTAACATGTCCATGGTGTAATAATACTATTCCACATAGCACTTAGTTGATTGGTTTCTACACTTCCAACTAGCTATCTTCTTTGATATTATATGTAATGACGCAACTACCCCACTAGCATATGCACATGTTGGGACCAAAATGCTAAGCCAAAGTTACTAGTACTAATGCGCTAGTCATGTACATGGCCCTCAAAGTCTTTAACAATGTGTAATATGGAATTATTGGGATGTTATACTTTGTGATACCCTATTCCAAATATTTCACAATTTTCTTGTTTATTTACTTTCAAGATAAATTGGTATTAAATACAATCTAAATGGTAAATTTCGAGTACACTTTTGGAGGAAAAAAATAAACCTGTACTCTTACGATCTTAAGGGTATTAAGAAGTTAAGTACTTCGGTAAGTTTGGCTTGGAAAAAGAAATTGAAATTGTTTTACGTCAACATTTTATAGGAAGAATTTGGTCAAAGCTAAAGAGAAGTGTAATGTTAAAAGTTCGAGAAGAGTGTAATATTAAAAGTTCAGATAATCCAAACCATTTGCGTATTGGACTAATCTAATAGAACAAAATAGCAAGTCAGCGCTATCATATTCTTTTTATTACTTCTACATAGATGGCTTTTGAGGTGTTTAAGTCATATCTGGTACTAGGCTTAGCTAATTGTCTTTGTGAAATTGAAATTGTTATTAGAAACAAGAGATAAGCCCCTAATATCTAGAGACTTGTAATTATCTTTTAGATCCTTGATTTCTGAAAGGCTACAACTAAACCATGCGATGGATTACAACAAATGGCATTGTATTGATTATCAAAACAAATCTGGGTATTATAGCAAAGGATGTAACTTGTTTAATTTTGTTGAAGGACTAACTCAACCATATAAACAACACTTGAAGACCTTTCTAAATTCTAATCTCATTTATATCACTTACAAACATTCTATAAAGTAGTGTGCGGTATGCAGATACATATGCAGGTGCATATGCAGCCTAATTATAGTAGAAAGAATATGTGTGTAGTGCGTACACATGGGTACATATGCGGCCTACTTATTAAAGAGAGAGAGAGAGTGTGCATGCGTGTGTGTGTGTGTGTGTGCGCGTGTAGTTACAAAAAAGATGCATTATGTTTTCTAATTAAGAATACATAAATGCACTAAAAACTACCTACAAAAGCATTAAGAATAATAATTTCCTTTTTTTATTCAAGCAGTCATTTACAATAGTTATAGTCATCAAACAAATCAACACAATTAAATAACTAGGGGGAAAAAAACACATACCATTTTAAAAAGCATGCACGAACATGTAAACATTATCATCAAATATGAATAACATGGGTTCCTTGACTTTATTTTGGCTTAATTACACTTTAGTGCACTATACTTGATGCATGCATGCCCCCCCACCCCCCCCCCTCTTTCTTTAAGCAACAATCGGAGAGCCCCTTGTTATAAATAAGAGAACAAAATACAATTCAACAAAATAGAAAACCGAAATGATTGATTGAATCGCAAAAAAATATATTAACTTCTGTTGGAATGAAAGCCAAGCATGAACTTAGTCAAATCACAACTTATTCGAATAACACTCATTAACAAAGCAACAAACAATAAAACAAAGCTTCCTAACTAGTCTCAAAATAAACTTCAGCCCAAAGAAAGACAAGTCCAGGTTTGTGGAGTAAAGGTTTTAAGTCAAAAGATAAGCTTCAAAGGGGATTTAGATAAGCTCAAATGGAAATGAAGAGATTTCATTTTGGTTCTTACTTGTTTCCAAAATGTATCATGATCAATTTCTCAGTCCAAGATCATGATCATGAGAACCATCAAAGTTCATTCCAGCTGCAAGTAACTCCATTCTTCTACTATTCTGGACAGTTTGTAGCAGCAAATCAGCACTACAACTACTTCAGCTTGTAATTCACTGATCTACACAATAAAAAGCAATGAAACAGGGCGGTCAATGCAGCTTCTAAGGAGGTCGCGGAAGCTTCATTTCAGCTGTCAACTCCGAGTGAACTAGTTGTGGACTTAAAACAAATTGTGGGACACTAGAGCTTGAACCTAGTGGCATGAATTGATCTCCTGTTTCCCTAATTGAAGGGTAAATCTACGCATGGGACAACTCGAATTGGGATTCCGGCAAGCCTACAGTGTCCGATTGGGAGAAATTGCCGATTTTTATTCGTTAGCCGTGGGTTGAGCTAAATCGGCGAAAAGAAAACACAAGGCCTGGTTTTCACGCCCCAGACGCCAACACGAGGTGGGGGGTGCTATCCGAATTGGTCGAGTTTTATTCTATGTCTAAGTTATCATTTTTGGCCATGTATCATAATGCATGAGAATTATGTTCTAGAATCATATGAAATTCTTGTAATTGCATGCTTTTGAATGTAAATTGGAGCTTATGATTGCATGATATTGTTTATGCTTTGGACGGACAGAGGAAACTCTGTCGATTCGGCGGTCTATGCGCGTGCCCGAGCCGACCAATGTAGCGGTGGCAGGGCGTGACCATAGTTAGTTAATTTGAATTCTGCAAAAATTCGGTACGTGTATAATTCGGATAAAATTTGCCTTCTAGTTTTTAAATTCGTTGAAAAAAACGGATTCGCCAATTATTCGGATACGTGATTTATACGGATATTATACGTTCACCAATTAAAAATTCGGGGTCAAAAATCCGGCTATTAAATTAAGTTTTTTTTCCTCTCAAGATTTATGCTATTAGCATAAATACTCATATTTTTTAAGAATATAAGAATAACGAGCTACAAAATTAAACTAATTAAGTAAAAAAATAATAATAAACTATATTAAGCCTCAAAATAAATAAATAATTAAGCAAATAAGAGATCAAGATAGTCCATATTTAAATGTAAAATATAAAAGGTTCACATACAAGCATAGTTAGAAATTAAATACAAGATGAAATTGGCATTTTGCATAGTGCATAACTACATACTAGCATATCTAAATTCTAAAGACTAAACAGTAAACAAATAAAAGATACATAAAGTTCACTATTCCACATATAAGCATACATAATTATGATTCTCAAATTATGAACTAAGTTAGATGGATCCAAGCCTATTTTTACAAACCTATCATATACTGCATGAACAATTGAGCCTTGTGGTGGTTGTATATGCAGCATACAACATATGTTATAAATATAGAGAGAATGGACACATTCAATTATTTAGCTCTATGTTTGGGTCTTCTTTGTGCATAACAGAGAATGGACACTTGTATATGCAGTATACAACATATGTTATAAATATACAGAGAATGGACACATTCATTTATTTAGCTCTATGTTTGGGTCTTCTTTGTGCATAACAGAGAATGGACACATTCAATTAAGCAGTAAGCACTCGAGCCATTTGTGTATAAAAAAAATCCATCAGGACTAAAAGCTTCCAACTTTTGCTTCGAAGAACGAAACTCAAATCGTACCTGGTTTGTATTTGTAAAGAACCACCCGATTACTGATCTATCGTTGGATAGTGGAAGCGGAAGCGGAAGCGGAAGCGGAAGAGGCGACGAGGAGGGTTTCGATTTATGAAGAGTGAAGAACCTGATCTTCGATCTTCGATTTCTGAAGAGGAGGGCTTCCGATGGCGTTCGGCGAGCGGCCGGAAGGGAAGCGGGGGACCGCCGCAGGAGTGAGAAGTTAGGGCAAACCCTTTTTCTGGGAGGGGTGGGGATGGGGGTGGAGTGGGAGTGTGGGACTCGTGGGAAGGAGGCGATTCTTTTCAGAAACTGATTTTTTTTTTTTTTTTTTCAGAGCGACAGGGTGAGGATTTTTTTATAAATAATCCTATTGATTTTTATAGGGTTTTTTCTAATTTGACCCTCTAAAAACTTAAATCGGTAAAACGCCCCTGCCAAAATTTTATTTATAAAATTAACCCTCCTTTCGTCACGCAGGCGTCACGTCAGGATTCCTCACAAAGACGGTGAATCGTTCACCTTATATTTATTGGGATTAATTACACCAGTAGTTCCTAACCTTTCCTCCAATTTTTACTTAAATCTCCAACTCTTTTTTTTTTGCAAATCGAATTTTTAATTTCTGGATTTAATTACAATTAGATCTCATCCGTTAAAAAAATGGTTAAAATTAACGGAATCGCCAGCGCCTATTCGGCATACTTTTGCATGTTAATTTAGGTCCCTAAGCTTTGCACATTTTTTCGTTAGTAAATTCTTAAATTTTTTTAATCTAAATTATTTACTTAATTTAATTTAAAATTTTAATATACTTAATGACTCTATTTGTTATTAGTTTTTAATTATATTAATTGTATTTAATAAGAAACAATAAAAATATTAAAGTTGATGAAATTATCACTTAATTTTGAAAATATTAATAATTTACTTGTCTAAAAATACTTAATTTTAAACAGTAAAAAAAAAATCGAAAAGTAGAAACATAAAAAATGACTATTTTAAAATTAACTATAAGTTAAAAGAGCCAAAAAGCAAAGTTTCCAAAAAAAACCCATCCCGCCCTTGTAGCCGCCGCCTCCTCTACGCTGTCCATCTCCAAAACCTTCTACCTAGGGTTTTTTTTTTAACTTTCTTTTACTTTTCTTGATCTCTCTCATTTATTAAAGGAAAAATAATAATTCATTTGCTCTATTTGTTCTTCCATTTGTAGGAGACAAGAAGAGATTTTTCTCTGTCACGCCCCAAGCCCGCCTCTTTGGTCGGATTCGGACACGCCGACAGACCACCGAACAGATTGAGTTTCTCCTGTACCGCGAACAGAATCTTTTATATACATTCAAGGCGTCGCAATCAATACAAAGCAATACACGAAGTTCCAACCAGAAACAGATTTTAAGTAGAGATTATATAAGGAAGTATCTAAAACATAATCAACTAAGTTATTACATGCATTTAACTCACTTAATATATTCTACATCACATATTAAATTATATTTTTAACTCTTTTTAACTTTCAAATACAATTCATTTTTAACATAATTATTATAAATTGGTTCCTTTCTTTCTTACATCCCTAAGTAGTCGACTCAGGGTACCGCTATCTCTGGTTTCGGTGATAGGGCACTATCTATGAAGCTACGCTCTCGTCTCGTGCTGCCGTGCCGCTCACGTGTGAACCTATACCCCCAAAAACAACACGGGGGTGAGAACTATTGTCCATAGTTCCTAATGGATACGGCCACCTAAGGAAAAAGGTCGACCCACCAGGTCCAAATGAGGCACTGCAAACATGTTATTCCATCAGATATCCACAAATACTTAATGCAAATATTAAATACATATTTATGCCTCAAGACATGCAATATGTAAGTCATGCAACTTATACAAGTAAATTGAATGATTCTACTCTCTATCATTTACCATTCTTTTATAATATTTAATAATTATTTATCACTCGTCGCCCTTTACTCTTTATTCTTAACCACACTTTACTCAATTGTCATTTTTTCCTAAGGTTATATTTACCTTAGCCAACTATGCCACTCGACTCGGTCTTGAGTCAATCAATTGCGAATGATACGCACTCTGTCAGGCTCGAGGCGAAGGACGTCTCACATGAACCTTAGTCTTAAATCCACTCAACTGGGATACCAAATCCATAGCTTATAATGCATGCTTTTCTACATTCACTTTGGCTTTTACCCAATTATCCCGGTTAACACTTGTTAACCCGAAAACTCACAATCCACATATCTCGTCTACCGGCGGAGGCACTTGGCACTACCACCCGAGGGATATTCGCCGGGCACTCTCCCCGTGGTGTCTACACTCCGGAATACACCGCTTGAGGAGGAGCTACCTCTTTCAAGCCGAAACCAATGTGAATATGATCCAATTCTCAATTTGAGAATGTATTGATAATCCACACTCTGTCATAACAGGTTTCTACCTTGTCACATATGCCACTTTCTATGCCACACTTGCTATAAGTCATATTGTCTCTAAGTTCACATCGTTATGTCAAATGCCACAATATCTCTATGTTCTCATTATTATATCAAATGCCACAATGTCTCTATATTCACATTATTATGTCAAATACCACAATGTCTATATGTTCATATTGTCGAATACCACAATGTCTCTATTTCACATGCATATACTTTTTAGCACATTTTACAACTTGCCGACATGCATAATTTCATCTAGTATATTCCACAATGTCAACATGCATGTCTCATTTATCATATTTCACAATATGCCTATAAACATATACCAACTAGCATATTTCTATAATGTTAACATTCATATGTCATCCAACATGTTCCATGATTTATCAACATGCATATTATTACTAACATATACTAACAATATGTCAACATACAACTATCCTTTAGTTCTCCAATAGAAGTCAATATATGTATTCTTAATTAACATAAATCTTATGCATTTATTATTAGCATATACCTTTCACATTCATTTAACATTTAGCTCATGTCATTATTTATTTTGCAATCAACAACATTATGTATATATGCATCATCACGAATTCAAGCCACTTTGACATGGAGGCGACATAGTCGCTTCGGTAAACACAACCCACCTGTTATCGTGTTTCGATTGCTTGTAGTCACTTGCAATTGGGCTCCCATGACACACGTGATTCGGTTCAGCTTCAACTAGCAATTGATCGCCGAACGCCCAACAATCCGCAACCTAGGGTCTTCAATGACTCATCTCTAATCTTCAATTAGAAAACAATATGGTCAAATGAGATCAAACTCTCATTTACTAAAGCCTCTACACATACTCCAATTAACCCAAATATTAAGGATTTAGCATGCTAATAATACATTAGAGATCATTAGAACCTCATACATAAAAAATGATTTAATTAAAATCTCATTTGCAACCCTAAATCTCAATTTCATCAAGAGGGTCTCATTAATCATGATGCTCTTTTCGTTAAACTAGTTTAGAATCATATATAGATCCTAAGCATCTTATTTACAAAAGACTTAATCCTAGCCTTAACTCGAATCCACAAAACTCACTATGGCCACCATGCTCATCAAGCTAAATCCACCATTGGAAAGCTTGCTTCACCATTGGAGAGCTTCAACTTTATCTCCAACATCATTTCCTCCAAAATTCATTGGAGCTCTAACAATGAACCAATACAAGAATCTATCATATAACTTTATGATTCAAGCATTAACCATCTACTTAGCACCCTAGGATGCATCTAAAATCATTCTAGAGCTTAAAAATCTAAACCCTAAAAATCTACCATTAAAGGGCATCAAAGCTTATCTCAAAGCTTGCTCTAATGTCCAATGAGGAAGATGAAGAAGATGAACTTCTCCTCCAAGCTTCCTTCTCCACCAATTCTTCTCATTCTTCCCACCTTCAAGAGAGAGAAAGAGAGGGTTTTCTTCTTTGGTTGCAAGTGTGAGGGAGAGGGAAGAATGTGTGTGGGTGTGTGTGTGCGCGCATGCTGCGAGGCCACAAGTAGGGGATGTAACAATTGCGCAAAACCCCTTCTCACACCTATTACAACTTGCAGTTTAGCAGTCTGAAATAGTCGGAGCCCTTCTGAATATCCGTTTGCGCTCAAATTTGACAGTTATGCTCATTTTAACTTAAGAAGAAGAAAAATATCTCAACTTTTCAGTTTGGACCCCGTTTAGTCACCGAAAGCTCTACCGAACTGTAATCTCTAATAGATAGCAGCCAAATTTTATTTTCCATCTTTTGGGTGTCAAAATGGTATGAAACTTTAAATCTAGCCCCATAAAAATAATTCTGACATATCCTCCAGTTTTCATAATTTTCTGACACTGTACATTTTCTGCTAATTTATCTGTCCCGTTTCTCACAGAAAATTCTAAATCTTATATTTTCATTCCGATTTCAGCACACGTCATTTCAAACTTATATTTTACTTCTCTAAATTCAATAAAAATAGTATCTCACACTATTTTTATTTATATTCACTTTTAAATTAAAAGCCGGTATGTTACATTCTTTCCATTATCTTCCACCAACAAGGAGCCCAACAATCACGACTCCATCAAGAAAAAAGTAAAGTTAATTTAGATTCTCTTGATAAAATTATTTATTTTATTTTTTTACCAAGAAAAAAATAGATTAATTTGGATTTTTTTAAAAAAAAATTATTTTTCTAATCTTAAAATTGATGCTTAAGAATATATTTAAATATTTATGAGTTGTGTGATGATGTGAGAGAATACAAGATATTGTGAATAGAAGATATAAAATAGTTATTCTTTCACTAAAGTCAAAAAAATAGATGAAGACCACACATATATATGGATCTATTTATACAATAGAGAATAGAAGTGTTCTCCTCTCATCTGTAATCTTTTATCATTATTTTGAAATATAATGATAAAACATTAATTCTTTAACTTATGATAGGAGTATTTGGAAAAATCATTTTGTAGAATACTACATTTTCAAAAAATAAGTCTCTATTTTAACTTTAGTGTAAAATTTAATAAAACGAAGTAAAGATTTAGATTCTGTCGAAATCTTATGTCGATCTGTGGAAACATATGGTGTACAGTATAATTTAAACTTTATTTTTTTCAATGATATTTTCATAACTTCTAATTTTTTTCAAATAATTTTATTCAGTTATATTTTTTTTTCGTTAACATTTTTATTTGCTGTCACTTGATGGTAGTGATTTTTTTTTTTGGTAAATAGTTATATATTTTGTTATTAACTTCTCTTGTTGATAATTTCGGCATCTTATCATTTTCTTTTTAATATAGTCTTCTATGTTGAAAAAAATTCGATTTTATTTTATAATTTGGACGTGTTGCAGGAATATTGACATGGATAGGACTTGCATTGTGCAGTAATGTGCAAATGGATTATACCAGAGCAAATCAAGTGCAAAATAATTTTTAGAGAAATTTTATATTTTTTTTGAAAAATAGTACTAAACATGTATTAGAATGATTACCGAATATTTGTATATTTTAGATGCTCAAGAAAGATATATCATTGGTTATGTTTTATTTTTTTGAATTTTTCGTAGACATTTTGAATTGAAAATATATTTTCATTATTAATTTATATATGATGTTTGGTTATAGTTTGCCACGTCCCGGATTACTCGTTTCCCTGGGCACGCAAACAGACCCGTCGTATACACGGGAATTTCCCCGGTATACGAAGCGAAACAGTAACAGTATATGTAAACATACAATACTACAAAAAGTAGTATAGAGCTACAAGAAAAATAACCCAAAAGTAGATAAATAAACAAATTTCATATACATACATAGTATCCAAGTACAAAAATACTCGCCCCAGCGAGTTATAACGTCTGAAAGGGCTCTAACTCGCAACGCTCTTACCACGATCTGGATCAGCAACAGCAGTAGCCGAAGACGAGAGCTCTGCAAAAATAGGGATAACAACAGGGCGTGAGAACTACTGTAAAAACAAGTAGTCCTCAGTGAGTGCCGCCCTCAACATCATCGGTCCACCCACTAAGTTTACAAAGGTAAGCAAGGATAGTAGGAAAAACTGAAATATATCTACAGCTAAATACCCCTACACTATTATGCTCTAACACTAACGGTCTGTAGAAAATATAAATCATAACCCAATCTCACTAGGGACTGTGAACACACCCGTCCCGCCTGCCCAAGCTAAAGCTACCTCCACCACTAAGCAGTCCGTGGAGAGCAAGTCCAACAGGACATAACGACACCAATGCGAACGCACAAAGCTCGACTTCGGAGTGGCACTCGTGGGCACTGCCCAACCGAGCATGCAAACATGTCTCTGTCGAGCTCAATCGGGCTCTCACAGGCTATAATCAAGTAAAGAGGGTCAAAGAATCCAACTCACGTGCTCTCGGCACAATCTGATGCAAAAACAGCAATCCGGATCCGCCGTAAACCCCAACAGCACCTAACAGTCCGAAACAGTCTAAACACTACTGTAAAAATACACTCGACATCCCAGCACGAGCGTAACAGCTATCTAAACTATCTGGAGTATCCACCACGCTGAAACTGCTGTGATACAAACAATCCGCGGCTCCTAGAGCTAAATCAGGTAATTTTAGCATATGACTGGTTAAAATGCTGGTTTCTCCTAATTCAATTTTCAAGTTCAACATGTATAATTTATCTAATTACTACAATAAGCTCCAAATTTAGATTTCTCTAAACATGTTACTCAATGAATTCAAGCTAAAATAAGATATACATTGCTAAATTCATACATATCGACTAAACCACTTAGGAGTAAAACCTGATAATTAACCCACCTCTATTGCTAATCCCTCGCAGGAAAGAGGTCTCGAACCACTGAGAATCCCTACTGGATCAACCGAAATCCTCCAAGTCCAGCAATAACGCTATACTAAGGTTCCAATATCAAAAATATCAATTTCCATCAATACAACTCTAATTTTAGCACTTAAGCTAAATTCACTATGACCTCAATGTCAAAATCACCTTTCAAAGCTCAAACCAGGTGCAAAAAGGTCCCAAAAGTAGTGAACTAGGCTGGAGTATAGTCCTCAGGTCCAAAATCCAGCTCCATCTAAGAATTGCATTGAAAAACAATCAAAAAGCTCAAATTCATCTTCAATGCGACAGTAGTCGAGGAAAATATTAATTCGACCATACTAACCTCAATCAAATCCTATGAACGAGGCCTCCACGGATTCCTCTCGAAGTCTTGAATCCAACGAACCAAGTTTCACAGCAATCCGACCCTCTTACGTCGCACACGAACCGAAACGCCGAAGGTCGTCGCTAGAATTCTACAGAATCAGTACCCTCCAGTTTGTAGTAGTGTGAAATTGAGGCAATTGGTGGGACTTTGATGCAAAAGAGCTTCTCAGTGAAGGAAGAGAAGAACAGCAATTCCCTGCCTCTCTCTATCTCTACACATATGTAGAGGGAGTAGGTAGGGTGAAACTCACGAGGTGGCTAAAGACCAAACAGCCCTTCACCAACCCCAGGTATACGGGTACAACATTGATGTCGTACTGGTACACGCAGCAGGAATGGCAAACCCGAGAGCAGTTTGCGCAAGAAAACTGAAACAGTGTACCCGTACACCGTGATGGTTGTACTGGTACAACAAGCAGAAAACTGCTATTTGCAGCTTTCCTTGCTAACCTTCTGCTGCCGCGTCGCACTGAGTCCGTTTTGCGTCTATTCTGCGCCAACGCGACTTGGACTTGTCCCGACACTCTTTAGAGCTGTCAACAAGCCTCAACTGCTGTACTCCAGGGATACTACATAGTTTGAATTATAAAATATAAGTGTCACGCCCCGGGTAGCATTATTCCCCGGGCACGCCGACAAATCCGCCGTGTACAGGAAATTTTCCCTGTACACGAAGCGTAGCTGTACCTGTATAACATACAAGACTACAAAAGTAGCATAGAGCTGAAATGCTATAAATACAAACAGATAGTAAAATAAGATCTATATACATACAAGTTCCCAAACACAACTACTCGCTCCAGCGAGTTCACAAGTGTATGTACAAAAGAACAACCCAAAAAGTCACTACCACAGAGAGTAAGACGGCTAACTCAAAGACCACGGGAAGGGCTCTAACTCGCGACGCCCTTACCACGGTCCACCTCAGAGGGAGCAGCAGCCGACGCCGAAGGCCCTGCAACAAGGGTGGAGGAGAAGGGGCGTGAGAACAACTGTAAAAACAGGTAGTCCTCAGTGGGTGCCGCCCTAAACAACATCGGTCCACCCACTAAGTCTACAGGGTACACAGGAAAGTAGAAAAAGAAGTTGGAACCACTCTACAGCTATAAGTTACAACTCTGTAAGCTCGAACACTATCAACCGCAGTACCAAAAAACCCGACCCAATTTCACCAGGGACCGTGAAACACCCGTCCCGCCCGTCGAAGCAACACTACAACTACCCCCGTAGCTATCTGAGAGCAACCCACACGGGCGCAGGCGACACCAACGCAAAAGCACAAAGCCGTACTCCGAGCGCACTCGTGGGCGCGAACCAACCGAGTATGCAAGCGTATCTCCGTCGAGCTCAATCCGCTCTCACAGCATAGTCAAGTAACCGTGTCTAACCACTAACACGCCACGTGCCCCGGCACACACACCGTAACCGAACAAGACACTAGGCCCACCGTCGCCCCCGACGGCCCCCGACAACTCTACGTAACCAAGCTCGCATCCACAAACGAGCGTCGAACAAACTACACTACATCGAGTATCCGTCGCACTCCCGCGACGATACGACACAACACGCTCCTAGAGCTAAATCTGGTAGTGTAACATATGACGATCAATCGTAGTTTTCTCCTAAGTCAAGTCCAAGTTCAAACATTGTTGAGGCATAAAATATATATATATATATATATATACATATATACATATATATATATATATATATATGTATATATATATATACATATATATATATACATATATACATACATATATATATATATACACATACATATACATATATATATACATACATATATATATATATATATACATACATATATATATATATATACATACATATATATATATATATATATATATATATATATATATATATATATATATATACATATATATATATATATACATACATATATATATATATACATACATATATATATATATACATACATATATATATATATACATACATATATATATATATACATACATATATATATATATATATATATATATATATAAAAATATATATATATATATATATATAAATAAGTAGGAAGGGAATGTGGTGTATGAGGTCGTCCATGCACTAGGTGCATGGACAAAATAGAACCCATATCCCATTATCCCCACTACACACACGATCAACTTACACCAACCACCCACTCTTCCCACACCTCCACGATGCCACGATCAAAAAGAGGAGAGGAGAAACCTATTAAAAACCCTTTTTGAAGGAGAGATTTTTTTGGACTACTCATTAACCAATCCCCACTAAGCAAAAATCCTATTCCCTATTTTCCTATTCATAGAAGAAAACTAAGGTAATCACCCACCCCATCGAGGCAACTTCATCAAAGTAAATTCTCTCTCTCTCTCTCTCTCTCTCTCTCTCTCTCTCTCTCTCTCTCTCTCGATCGCCACCGCCCGCGGACCCGTTGCCGCGCGCACCGAGCGACTCCGCCACCGGCGCGTGCCGAGCGACTCCGCCGCCCGCGTCGGATCCCGTCGATGTCCGCACATCATCCGCGCCGCGCGGACCACCGCCCGCGCCGTCGTTTGACCCTCGCCGCTCGGCCACCCGCGCGCGCTCGACTCCGCCACCGAGCGACCCCCGTCTCGCTCGCCTCTCCTCGAGCCGCGCGCTCCCTCGCCATCCGCGCGCACTCCACAGTATCATCTCCTCCTCCGCCGCCGAGCGACCCCGTCTTGCTCGGCCTCCTCGAGCCGCGCGCCTCGCCACCCTCGTCGGCCGCCCGCGCCGCGCTCACTCCGCCGCGCCGCGGACCCCACCGCCCGTGCTCCGGACCTCGCCGCGTCGGATCTCACCGTCGCGCTGCGCTCACTGCTCTGCCCAAGGCCCTCTCGCCTCGACGCCGCCGTCGTGCGGATCCCGCCGCCCTCCTCGCTCGACGCGCCGCCGCGCCGGATCCCGCCGCCGCGCGCGCCACGACGCCGCCGCCGCGCGCGCCTCGCCCTCCGCCCAACTCCTCCATGGCCGAGGAGCCCCACGCCGCGCCCGGACACCGTCGCTCGAGGCCGATCCCCGGCCGAGCCCCGTCGGGCCGCGCGCACGCCGCCGTCGCCTTGATGACCGACTCGCCCGCGCCCGAGCTCCTCGCCGGATCCGCTCGCGACGCGCCTTGCTCCCGCCGTCGCCTTCCTCATCTCGTCCGCGCCCGCCATGGAAGCCGAGCCTTGAAGCCCATCCCGCCTTGAGGACCGCGCTCATCCCGCTGAGGACCGCGCCCATCGCGTCGGAGCCCGCGCCGCCCTCGGATCTACTCCGACGACCGCCGCCGTCGCCGTCCGGGCCACGTCACGGATGATGGTCATCCTCAACCTCCGCCCGCGCGTGCAGGATCCTTCGCCCTCGGATCCCGCCGCCCATGCCGCCGGACCCGAGCCTCGATCCCGCCGCCCATCCTGCCTTGAGGACCGCACCCCTCGGCCGAGCCTTGAAGCTTGCTGCGCCTTGACAGTGAGCCGGCGACGACCAAGACGACGACCAAGATGAAGGCCCGTCTGATGCTTTGCCATCGACGGAGGTGACCGGCGACGACGAAGGCGATCTCCGTCTGATGCTTTGCCATCGACGAGGTGAACGACGACGACGGCGCGATCTCCGTCCGATGCTTTGCCATCGACGGAGCATTGACGGCGACGAAATCGACGGAGCCTTGATGACGACCAAGATGCGCCCGCCATATGTTCGATGAAATGCCCGAGTCGCCGCTAACGACCCGTCTAATGCTTGGCCATCGACTTTAACGACGACGAAAACTTCGTTTGATGCTTAGCCATCGACGAAGTTGACGACGAAGGCAACGATGACGAAAATTCCGTTTGATGCTTAGCCATCGACGGAGTTGATGACGAAACGGAGTTGATGACGAAGATTCTGTTTGATGCTTAGCCATCGACGGAACGACGACGAAAACTTCGTTTGATGCTTAGCCATTCGACGAAATGCTAGCCACGTGCTCGACAGAATGTCAACAAACCATTCGACGAAATGCTAGCCACGTGCTCGACAGAATGTCAACAAACCATTTGACGGAATGCTAGTTAAGCCATTCAACGGAATGCTAGCCACGTGCTCGACAGAATGTCAACAAACCGCTCGACGGTGCTCTTTGCAAAAACATCACCAAAAAGAGAGAGAATTCTCAAATCAACGAGAGAGAGAGATGACTATATTAAATCCATTTAAATCGAATGTTGAAATTTTGACTCAAATTAAACCAAATTAAAATATCATTACATTCGATGCAAGTTAAATTGAATAAGATCGAATGCACTTGGTTTTGAATCAAAATTCTCAATTTCGATTATTTCAAAATCTCATTTGAATTAACTCACATTTTAAATCTCAAGGGCTTGAATTAGACCCGAATTCACTTTTGGATTCCAATACCCATTTAATCCATTTTCATAAACCCATTAACCCATATCATTAACCTATTAACATTAACCCATATACCCATATCCATTAAGCCCAATCAAATATACCCATTTACCCAAATGGACTCATTTGACCCATTAACCCATTAACATATATCCAAAACCCACATACCCAAAATCCATTTACCTAAAGAAGTCCACATCCAAAAGCCCATTTCAAATGGCCCATTCATTAAGCCCAATCCAAAATAGAGGCCCAATACCAAAGCCCACAACCTGTACACCCGGTCCATGAACCATGAACCATAAACCCATACACCAAGTCCATGAATCATGAACCATAAACCTGTACACTAAACCTGTACACCCGGTCCATGAACCATGAACCATAAACCCATACACCAAGTCTATGAATCATGAACCATAAACCCATACACCAAGTCCATAAACTATGAACCAAAATCATGGACTAAACCATACACCAAACTTCATACACCATAAACCAAACCATAAACTTATGAACCTATGTTCATGAACCATAAACCTATGAACCTATGTCATGAACCATAATCCAATGAGCCTATGTTCATGAACCATAAATCAAACCATATCCAAACCTATGAACCTAAGTTTATGAACCAAATCAAGTTCATGGACCAAATCCCACATACCCAATACCATAATCCTAAATCAAACTCGACCGAAACGTCGTTAAACTAATCCTAAATCAAACTCGACCGAAACGTCGTTAAACTAATCCTAAATCAAACTCGACCGAAACGTCGTTAAACTAATCCTAAGTCCACAAACTCGACTGAAACGTCGTTAAACTAATCCTAAGTCCAATATTGACCGAAACGTCACTAAACTAAACCCAAATCCCAATATCGACCGAAACGTCGTTAAACTAAACCTAAATCCTAACCTCGACCGAAACGTCGTTAAACTAAACCCAATTCCGACCGAAACGTCGTTAAACTAAACCTGAACCCAACTTTGACCGAAACGTCGTTAAACTAAATCCAAATCCAATCCTCTAGCACATAAAACTAGAGTCAAATCATGTTCAAACTCGATCAAATTCTAAATATATACTTAGAATTGATCAAATCATTTAATCAAATTAAATTTGTTGGACTCTAATAGTCGGAGTTCAAGTAAATGAAATTAAGTTAGATTCCAATACACATACTTGGAGTTTAATTTAAATCAAATTTGACTAATCCTAATACATATAATTAGGATTTAGTTAACCTTTCACCCTATGATGAATCCAGATGCAAACATGATTAAGCTCTAACACATAAATTTAGAGCCTAATTACACCAGACTCTAAAATATAAAATTAGAGTCTAATTCAAGATATTTGGGCTAATCCTAACACATACATTAGGATATATAATAGCCTAAATTGAATGCCAAATCAAACTTCATTGGACTTTATTACATACATTTAAAGTTCAATTGACCAAATTAAACTCTAAATACATATAATTAGAGTTTAATTAAATCTGATTAAATCCCAAAATACATATACAGGGAATTTAATCAATCTTTCATCTTAGGGTGAACCATGTTGAGCTCCAAAACATATAGAGTCCAACAAAATTAATTTGACCATCTTAGAACATATAACTAAGATGAAATTAAACATTTTCTTTTATGTTCTGTTCATGTACACCGAGGGTATGCCCTTGGTTAAAGCCATGTAATTGAGCAATAAATTATAAATTTCTTTTTTGTCCAATTCCAGTTCATCTTCAGCATTTCAAAGGTCTCTTAATCGAAGGTACCCTAACATTTATAGGGGTAATTAACAATAAATGCTTGCGTTTATTGGAAGCCATGGAATCGCAATACCTGATAACTATACATATTTAAATATTAATCAATCATGAATACTACCCCACGGGAAATACAAGATAAATTTCACCGTGCGAGGTACGTCATTCGTGGTGGCAGACAAAATGGCACGCCCGGTGGGACATGGCTTCTCCTTCCATCTTTGAGACCGATGATATGCTAATAGAATTGGATGATAAATATTTAACTCATTTTCATTATTTCCTTAAAGGAAGATAGAAATGGCACCAAAGAACACAAACACATCGGGTTCGATGTCGATCAATCCGGTCGTGTTTATCTACCAAAGATCTGTCCTCACCATTGAGCGCTGAGTCGCAATCCAATTCGGCACCATCACTGAAGACATCCTAGCTACTGTCATGCCCCAACCAGGCACTCAAATTGGTGGGGGCAGGACTTCGACGGACGAAGCTACTCTAGTTCTCAACAGCCGTGTAATTTCTCGCCTTCCATCACGTGGGAGGCGCCCAAACGTCATCATCCCGAATCCTCCTCGCAGGCCTGCTAAGAAGCGACTGGTTGTTCCCTCTGCCGCAACCAGGATGGTGAGGGAGGGTCGTCTCAAATTTCCCAATGGCCAGCTTGCAAGGACGTCCGTCTTTAAAAGATTGGCCCCTGTCAACCCTGAAACCATCGATCCAAAGGCTCCAAGAAAATCAGTTTTCGATAGATCGACGACTTTACGGGTGAAGTCGCCAAGATAGCACTTCATTCAAGATCCAAAGCGTTTAAGAGAAACGCCCGACGTTCCTTAAAAAGAAGACAAGGGAGAGAGGACAAGGGGGCGGAGGCATTACCACAATCCAAGGTGGTAGTCGAGCCAGCAAGCCTCATGCATAATAAGTTCGCTCCACTCAAGTTTGTCGAAAGGAATTCACCCATTGCTGTCTTCTGTCCTGAGGAGGAAATGGGCAACCTGCGACCTATCAATGAGGGGAGCCACCCACGACCTATCAGCAAGGCCTCGCTAGGACGTAAAGAAACAACTATATCCCGACGCATTTATGAAGCCTTGAAAGAGATTAAAAGACGTCGCAATGACGAAAGTACATCTGCAATTAGGGGGTGGAAGCAACCATTGCAACTGAACAAGAAAATTACTAAGAAATGGAGGATGAAGAACTCTGCCATACCATCTGATAAGCCGGAGAAACAAGTAAAAAA